>CM077318.1:21397500-21847500 GCA_039655065.1 Glossophaga mutica
ATACCAACAATGAAACAGCAGAAGCAGAAATCAAGAAAAAAATCCCATTCAATGTAGCAAAAAGAAAAATAAAATACCTAGGAATAAACCTAACCAAGGAGGTAAAAGACCTGTATGCAGAAAACTACACAACACTGAAGAAAGAAATCAAGGAAGACACAAAAAATGGAAACATATACCGTGTTCATGAATCAGAAGAATTAACATCATCAAAATGTCCATCTACCCAAAGCAATTTACAAATTCAATGCAATACCTATTAAAGTAACAATGGTATATTTCACAGACATAGAACAAACACTTCAGAAATTTATATGGAACCATAAATGACCTCAAATAGATGCAGCAATCTTGAGAAAGAAGAGCAAAGTAGGAGGGATCACAATACCTGATACCAAACTGTATTACAAGGACACGGTAATCAAAATAGCCTGGTACTGGCTTGAAAACAGGCACATGGACCAGTGGAACAGAACACAGAGCCCAGAAATAAACCCAAGTCTCTATGGTCGATTAATATTTGACAAAGGGGGCAGCAACATAAAATGGAGTAAAAATAGCCTCTTCAACAAGTGGTGTTGGGAGAACTGGACAGCTATGTGCAAAACAAATGAAACTTCAGCACCAACTTACATCATACGCAAAAATAAATTCAAGGTGGATAAAAGATTTAAATACAAGCCGTGACACCATTAAAGTCCTAGAGGAGAACACAGGCAGGAAAATCTCAGATATTTCATGAAGCAACATTTTTACTGACATGTCCCCTAAAGCAAGGGACATAAAGGAAAGAATAAACAAATGGGATCTCATCAAAATAAAAAGCTTCTGCATGGCTAAAAATCGGTATTAAAAGAAAAAAGAACCAACTCCTGGATTCATTGATCTTTAGGATTGTGCTTTTAGTCTCTATGTCATTTAATTCTGCTCTTATCTTGGTTATTTCTTTCCTTCTACTTGCTCTGGGCTGTCTTTGTTGTTGTTCCTCGAGTTCTTGTAGGCGAAGGGTTAGGTTGTTTGTTTGAGATGTTTCTGTCTTTTTTAGATAGGCCTGTATCGCTATAAGCTTCCCTCTGAGGACTGCCTTTGCTGTGTCCCATAAGTTTTGGGTCGATGTGAGTTCATTATCGTTTGTTTCCAGAAACTTTTTGATTTCCTCCCTAATTTCATTCTTGACCCATTCATTGTTTAATAGCATGCTATTCAATCTCCATGATTTTGAGGGTTTTGGGTTTTTCTCCTTGGGGTTGGTTTCTAGTTTCAGTCCCTTGTGGTCAGAGAAAATGCTTGGTATGATTTCAATTTTCTTGAATTTGTTGAGGCTTGATTTGTGTCCTATCATGTGGTCTATCTTTGAAAATGTTCCATGTGCATTTGAAAAGAAAGTGTATTTGGCTTCTTTGGGATGAAGGGCTCTCTATATATCAGTTAAGTCCATTTCCTCTAGAGTGTTGTTCAATGCCACAATATCTTTGTTGATATTTTGTTTGGAAGATCTGTCCATTTTTGACAGTGGGGTGTTAAAATCACCTACTATAATTGTGTTGCTGTCTATATCTTTCTTGAAGTCCTCTAAAATTTTCTTGATGTATTTAGGTGCTCCTCCGTTGGGTGCGTATGTATTTACAATATTTATGTCTTCTTGGTGGATTCTTCCCTTGAGTATTATGAAGTGACCTTCTGGGTCTCTCTTTATGGCCCTTCTTTTGAAGTCTATTTTGTCTGATATGAGTATTGCTACCCCAGCTTTTTTTTCCTGACCATTTGCTTGGAAAAATTGTTTCCAGCCCTTCACTTTGAGCCTGTGTATGTCTTTTGTCCTGAGGTGGGTTTCTTGTAGGCAGCATATGTGTGGGTCATGCTTTCTTATCCATTCAGCTATTCTATGTCTTTTGATTGGAGCATTTAATCCATTTACATTTAAGGTTATTATTGATAGGTAATTATTCATTGCCATTTTCGTACCTGTGTTCCTCTCTCTCTTTCTCTCTCTGTCTTTTCCTTTCTTCCCTTAAAGCAGTCCCTTTAGTATCTCTTGCAGCATTGGTTTGGTAGAGGTGTATTCTTTTAGACTTCTTTTGTTTGGGAAGCTCTTTATTTGGCCTTCTATCTTGATTGAAAGCCTTGCTGGGTAAAGTAGTCTGGGTTGCAGGCTTTTGGTTCTCATTGCTTGGAATATTTCTTGCCATTCTCTTCTGGCTTGGAGCGTTTCCATTGAGAAGTCAGATGCTAACCTAATTGGGGCCCCCTTGTATGTTACTTCCTTTTTCTCCCTTGCTGCTTTTAAGATTCTCTCTTTGTCTTGGAATTTTGCCATTTTAATGATGATGTATCTTGACATGGGCCTGTTTGGGTTCCTTTTGATTGGGACTCTCTGTGTTTCCTGGATTTGTGTGGCTTTTTCTCTCACCAAATGAGGGAAGTTTTCCATCATTACTTTTTCAAACAGGTTTTCTATCCCTTGTTCTTGTTCTTCTCCTTCTGGTATCCCTATTATATGAATATTATTCCGTTTCATGTTGTGTTGCATTTCTCTTAAACCCTCTTCATTCTTTCTAAGCCTCTTTTCCTTATCTTGCTCATTCTGAGTGTTTTTTTCTATTTTGTCCTCCAACTCGCTGATCCGATCTTCTGCTTCATCGATTCTGCTTTTCATTCCTTCTACTGTGTTCTTCAGTTCAGAGATTGTGTTCTTCATTTCCTCTTGGCCCTTGTTGATAGTTTCTATTTCCTTTTTCATGTTGATATAGTTTCCCGTGAGTTCATCATAACTTCCCTGTAGTTTGTGGTAGCTCATTGAGAGCTCATTGAGCTTCCTGACAACCATTGCTTTGAACTCGATATCTGATAGTTGAGTTGCCTCTGTTTCATTTAGCATTATTTCTTGAGCTTCCAACTTACACCATACACAAAAATAAATTCAAGGTGGATAAAAGACTTAAACATAAGCCGTAACACCATTAAAATCCTAGAAGAGAACATAGGCAGGAAAATCTCAGATATTACACGCAGCAACATTTTTACTGATATGTCCCCTAAAGCAAGGGACATAAAGGAAAGGATAAACAAATGGGATCTCATCAAAATAAAAAGCTTCTGCATGG
The DNA here is from genome assembly GCA_039655065.1 of Glossophaga mutica. Taxonomy (NCBI): domain Eukaryota; kingdom Metazoa; phylum Chordata; class Mammalia; order Chiroptera; family Phyllostomidae; genus Glossophaga; species Glossophaga mutica. The sequence goes on from CM077318.1 coordinate 21,400,605, forward strand.
CCAAGGAAAACAGTATTAAAATAAAAAGAGAACCCACTGTGTGGGAAAACATATTTGCCAATGATATCTCAGATAAGGGTTTAATCTCCAAAATATACAAAGAACTTACACGACTCCACTCTTAGAAGACAAGCAACCCAATTAAAAAATGGGCAAAGGACTTGGGCAGACACCTCTCCAAGGAGGACATACAGAGGATCCAGAGACACATGAAAAGATGCTCGATATCGCTAGCTATCAGAGAGATGCAAATTAAAACCACAATGAGATACCACTTGACACCAGTCAGAATGGCCCTCATAAACAAAGCAACAAACAGCAAGTGTTGGAGAGGTTGTGGAGAAAAGGGGACCCTAGTGCACTGCTGGTGGGAGTGCAGACTGGTACAACCACTATGGAAAACAGTATGGAATTTTCTCAGAAAACTAAAAATGGATATACCTTTTGACCCAGCAATTCCATTGCTAGGACTATATCCTAAGAACCCTGAAACACCAATCCAAAAGAAACTATGCATCCCTATGTTTATAGCAGCACAATTTACAATAGCCAAGTGTTGGAAGCAACCTAGATGCCCATCAGTAAATGAATGGATCAAAAAACTGTGGTACATTTATACAATGGAATTCTATGCAGCAGAAAGAAAGAAGGAGCTCATACCCTATGCAACAGCATGGATGGAACTTGAGAGCATCATGCTAAGCGAAGTAAGCCAGGCAGTGAAAGATAAATACCATATCATCTCACCTTTAACAAGAACCTAATCAACAAAACAAACAAACAAGCATAATATAACCAAAGACATGGAAATGGGGAACATGCTGAAAGTCACCAGAGGGGAGAGGGGAGGGAATTTCAGGGGAAGGATTTACAGGAACAAGTATAAAGGACACATGGACAAAAACTATGGGGGGCGGTGGAAATGGAAGGGAGGTGGGGAGGGCTGGGGTGGCGGGTTTGGGTGAGAATAAAAGACAGAAAACTGTACAAGATCAACAATGAAAAAAAAAAGAAAAAAGAAAACTAAGCATATGGGAAAACATATTTGCCAATGATACCTCAGACAGGAGTTTAATCTCCAAAATATATAAAGAACTTACACAATTTCACTCTAAGAGGACAAGCAACCCAATTAAAAAATGGGCAAAGGACTTGAACAGACCCTTCTCCAAGGAGGACATACAGAGGATCCAGAGACACATGAAAAGATGCTCGATATCTCTAGCTATCAGAGAGATGCAAATGAAAACCACAATGAGATACCACTTGACACCAGTCAGAATGGCCATCATAAACAAAGCAACAAACAACAAGTGTTGGAGAGGTTGTGGAGAAAGGGGGCCCTAATGCATTGTTGGTGGGAGTCCAGACTGGTACAACCACTATGGAAAACAGTATGGAATTTTCTAAGTAAACTGAAAATGGATCCGCCTTTTGACCTAGCAATTCCACTGCTTGGATTATATCTTAAGAACCCTGAAACACCAATCCAAAAGAACCTATGCACCCCTATGTTCACAGCAACACAATTTACAATAGGCAAGTGTTGGAAGAAACCCAGCTGTCCATCAGTAAATGAATGGATGAAAAAACTATAGTACATTTACACAATGGAATTCTATGCAGCAGAAAGAAAGAAGGAGCTCCTACCCTTTGCAACGGCATGGATGGTACTGAAGAGCATTATGCTAAGCAAAATAAGCCAGGTGGTGAAAGACAAATACCATATGATCTCACCTTTAACAGGAACTTAATCAACAAAGAAACAAACAAGCAAAATATAATCAAAGTCACTGAAATTCAGATCAGGCTAACAGTCACCAGAGGGGAGAGGGGATGGAATTTCAGGGGGAAAAGGGAAGGGTTTAGAGCAGCAAGTATAAAGAACACATGTACAAAACTCGTGGGGGTGGAAATGGGAAGCAGGTGGGGAGGGCTGGGGCAGAGGGTTGAGATGGGAGTAAAAGACAGAAAACTGTACAAGGACAACAATTAAAATAAAAATTTAAGAAAACATAAGTAAATAAAATCTTTTTTTAAAAAGTAAATAAATTGCAAAAAAAGCACACATGTGTATAGTACTTTGTAAATCATTTTTGTCAAAAATCATTTATAATAGAAATCTCAAAGTACCTGGAACACTTACCAAAGGCTCATTCCTTTGAAGGTGCTGTATAGTCAAGACTTTCCTGGAACGTCGGTGATTCACTAGTTTTATTGTATTGATTGAAATTATTCCTGATGCTTATTATTATTTTTAAATGATATAGCATGTACCCTGTAGGTACTTCATAATTGTTTGTTCAGTGAATGAATAAATCACAAAAATCATGAATAGTAGAATAACCAAGAAAGGCTTCTCTTGGCCAGATTCTTTAAATAATTCATTCATATATTCAACCAGCATTTGTTGATTGGGTAACTTTCAGACTGGGTGTGTGTGTGTTGTTGTGTGTATTGTTGGGAGGGGAGAGTTGACAAAAGTGACATGATGTGTGACAGATAGCAAAGCACTGCTAGCATCCATTAATTTAATATCCATCTGTTAAAGCCATCAGACTAATATTAAAATAGAAATCACCATGGATTGTGTGGCTCAGTGGATTGAGTGCCAGCCTGGGAGCCAAAGGGTCACTAGTACAATTCCCGGTCAGGGCACATGCCTAGATTGTAGGCCAGTTCCCCAGTAGTGAGCATGTGAGAGACAACCACACATTGATGTTTCTCTACCTTTTTCTCCCTCCTTTTTTCTAAAATTAAATAAATAAAAAACTTTTTAAAAAGACATGGCCAAGACACACTTGAAAATATTTATTTTTACTAATAAGAAAATAAATGATGATCAAAACAATGAAATACATACTGATAATTACCTGTAGTGAAATTGGATAGATAGACCAATAGCCTGTAAGGAGCGAATTTTATCAAGCTTAAAAGCACACCTTTATTCCTTGGCTCTGCAAGGCCATGGAATGGAATTCCATTTTTGGAATGTATCCTGAGTTAATAATGAAAGATATGCACAAAGATTAAACTAAAAGAATTACAGGCAATATTATTTGTGTTAATAAAATCAAGACAACCTGAATCAGGGACTTGAAGACATTATGCTATAGTCACTCACAACGACATATTAAGCAGTTATCAGAAATCACTTTTGAGATCCATGAAGGTGGAGGAATAAGTGAAAGCTATACTAACCTCCTCTCAGGACCAATCTGGAATTACAATTAAATAGTAGAGGAATCATCTTGAATAACCAACTGAACACTAGCTGTAAAGAAGCCTTATAAACATGAGCAGACAGAAGAAAACACTTCAGCACAATGACACTGGTAGGGAGTGTGGAAAAGACATGAGAGGGCTGGCTGGGCTCCCATGGGTGGCAGCTGAAGTGCTGAAGGGGTATTGCAGCAGCCAAGGGTTCCCTCTGAGAAGTGTGGGGTATAAACCCCAAGCTGGGCACCCCATTCTGCAGCACCAGAGCCAGAAAGGAACCCAGATAACATCCAGCTGTGAAAATCAGCAGGAGATCTGTCTGTCAGGTAGAGACCCAGAGACAGGTAGAGACCCAGAGAGCCTTTTAAAGGGCGAAAACACAAAATTTCATTTGCAGTCAATTACCCTGGGTGCTGACAAAAGGAGGGCAAAGTGGACTAGAGAGTGGATTTGAGAAAAGTGTAGGGTTGGTGGCCCTGGGGAGAGAAATGAGATACCAGTCACCAGGAGCCATGTGCTGAGTCATTCCCCATACTGTAGGAGCCATCTCTTTCAGGCAGAGCACTCTTTTCTGAATGGCATCAGCCAGAGGGGAAGCAACAGCCCTGCCCACAGGAATTACTCTATCCCACCCTGTGGTGCTTAAGCCTGACTGCTCATTACAGATTAATTAGATCATCAGCTTATCAGCTAAACAGCTGATTAGTTTAACATCTAAGGTGGAGAATACAAAGAAGCAGCCAAAATAGGAAGACAAAGAAATAGACCCCAAATGAATGAAAGAACAAGAAAATTTTCCAGAAGGACTGGATGAAATGAATGTAAGTAATTTATCATATAGAAAGTTTAGAGTAATGTTCATAAGGATACTCAACGGCATGAAAGAAGACATAAAAGACCAGTCAGAAATAAAGAATGCAATACCTGAGATAAATAACACACTGAAAGGAATAAATAGTAGGTTAGATGAAGTAGAGGATCAAATCAGTGTTTTGGAAGACAAGGTAGAAAGAAACAATCAGACAGAACAGCAAAAAGAAAAAGAATTAGAAAAAAAATGAGGATAGCTTAAGATACATCTTGGAGAACATGAAGTGTAACAACTTCCACATCATGAGAATACCAGGAGAAGAGAGTGAGCAAGGGATTGAGAACCTATTTGAAGAAATAATAACCAAAATTTTCCCTAATCTGGTGAAGGAAAAAGTCATACAAGTCCAGGAAGCTCAAAGAATCCCAAACAAGTTGGACCCCAAAAGGCCAGCACTGAGACACATCATAATTAAAATGACAAAGCTTAAAAGTAGAGACAACCCTAACAGCCACAAGAGAAAAGCAGGTAGCTATATACAAGGGAGCACCAACTAGGCTGTCATCTGATTACTCATCAGAAACATTTCAGGCCAGAAGGGAATATCGTGAAATATTCAGGGTGATGAAAAGCCAGGACCTGCAACCAAGGATATTTTACTTAGCAAGGCTATCATTCAAATTCAAAGGAGAAATAAGAAAGATAGAAACAGTCTAACAATAAAATGGCACTACATACGTATCTATCAGTAATCACCTTAAATTGTAAATAGCTTAAATGTCCCAACCAAAAGACATAGGGTAGCTGAATGGATAAGAAGACAAGACCCATACATATGGTGCCTCCAAGAGACCCATCTCAGATCAAAAGATACACACAGACTAAAAGTAAAGGGTTTGAAAAAGATATTTCATACAAATGGAAAATAAAAAAAAAAAAACTGGGGTAGCAGTACTTATATCTGACAAAATAGACTTAAAAACCAAGGCTATAGTAAGATGCAAAGAAGCACGCAACATAATATCAAAGGGGACAAACCATCAAGAGGATATAACCCTAGTTAACATTTACATACCCAGCATAGGAGCACCTAAATACGTAAAGCAAATCTTAATGAACATAAAAGGAGAGATCGACAGATATGGTCATAGCTAGGGATTTCAACAACCCATTGACTTCAATGGATAGATCTTTGAGGCAGAAAATCAACAAGGAGACAGCGGTCTTAAATGACACACTAGATCAAATGGATTTAATTGATGTCTAAAGACCATTTCATCCCAAAGCAGCAGCTTTTCAAGTGCACATGGAATGTTTTCAAGGATAGACCATATACTAAGACACAAAGGAGGTCTTAATAAATTTGAGAAGATTGAAACTATATCAACCATCTTCTCTGACTATAACACTACAAAACTAGAAATCAATCACAAGAAGAACACTGAAAAATACACAAAGACATAGAAGTTAAATAACATGTTATTAAACAATAAATGGGTCAACAATGAGATTAAGGAAGAAATGAGAAGATACCTTGAAACAAATGTAAATGAGGACACAACAATCCAAAATCTGTGGGACACAGGGAAAGCAATCCTAAGAGGGAAATTCATAGCATTACAGGCCTATCTCAAGAAACAAGAAAAAGCTCAAATAAACAATCTCACTTTACACTTAAAGGAACGTGAAAAGGAAAAACAAACAAAGCCCAAAGTGAATAGAAGGAAGGAAATAATTAATATCAGAGCAGAAAGAAATGAAACAGAGTCTAAAAAATGATACAAAAAGTCAATGAATCCAAGAGCTGGTTTGAAAAAATGAAAAAAAATTGACAAGCTTTTAACCAGACTCATCGAGAAAGAAAGAGAAAGGACCCAACCAAATAAAATCAGAAATGAAAGGAGAAACAATTACTGACACCAAAGAAACACAAAGGATTGTAAGAAAATATTATGAAAAACTATATGGCAACAAACTGAACAACCTTGATGAAATGGATAAATTCCTAGAAACATACAGTCTTCCAAAGACAAATTAGGAAGAATCAGAGTATCTGAATGACAGATTTCATCTAATGAAACTGAAGCCATAATTAAAAACAAAAACAAAAACAAAAGAAACAAACAAAAAAAAAAACCTCACTCCTTACTGTCCCCCAAAAGCCCTGGACCAGATGGCTTCACAGGTGAATTTTACCAAACATTCCAAGAACTAATACCTCTCCTTCTCAAACTACTATATTTGCCAACCATAATGTGCTCCTATGTATAATGCACACCCACATTTTTGACCCAAACTTTCAGGAAAAATAACTTTCATTTTAATTTTTTAATTCAGTTTAAAAAGTACAACAAAACCAATTTTCATGTTCTAGGGTATTACTTTGCATACAGATATTGTTATTGCTTTCTATGTTACACTTTTAATGCATAAGCATAGATAAAAGAATTAAAAACATTAAGTATATATGGAATTAGTACTGTACATGTATAATGCGCATCCTTATTTTTCCCTCAAAAATTTGGGCAAACATTGTGCATTATATATGGCAAAATATGCTATTTCATAAAATCCAAGAGGAGGGAAGGCTCCCAAACTCAGTTTATGAGGCCAGCATTATCCTAATTCCAAAACCAGATAAAGATAATACAAAGAAAGAAAATTATAAGTCAATATCACACATGAAGATAGATGCTAAAATCCTCAACAAAATATTAGCAAATCAGGTATAGCAATGCACCAAAAAGATCATACACCATGATGTAGTGGGATTTATTCCAGGAATCCAAGGTTGGTACAACACTTGCAAATCCATAAATATGATTCCCCATGTAAACAAAATGAAGGATAAAAAAAACCACATGATTATATCAATAGATGCAGAAAAAGGTTCTGATAAAATCTAGCACCCATTTTTTTATTTAAAAAAAAAACAAAAAATGAAAACAACAACAAACCTCTCAGCAAAGTGGGAATAGAGGGAACTTAAAAAAGAAGAAAATTGACCAAAACAGAGTTCTGGCCTAGATGGAGGCATAGGTAGAGACCCTTCGCTTCCTCTCACAACCAAAAGGAGGATAACAACCAATCTAAAAATCAATAAACAACTGAAAGTGTCAGAAAATCAAATTGCATGGAACTCCAACAACAAAGGAATTAAAGAAAAAAATCAACCAGAACAACCACACTGCTAAGCAGTGGACTACATGGGCTGACTCAGAAAAACCTCAGTGAGGTGGTGGACCATGTGGGCGAGGCTGGCTGCCGAGCTTAGTGGGCTGCACCAGAGGGACTAACTTAAGGGGAAAACTGAGACACAGAGGTGGCTGTGGACTACAGTGGTTGCGGTGGTGGGAGAAGATCCAGTCTCACAGAGAGTCCCTTGGAAAGTGCGCTAGAGACCAGCAGGTGAGCCACACTGTTCCCTCCCTGGCTCCTCCTCCACAGGCAGCACCTCAGTGCTGCAAAGAGGGTTGCCCTGCTTGGGTGAATACCTAAGTCCCCACCCCCTTACAACCTATCGGTTATGCCAAGACAAAGAAATATGGCCAAAATGAAAGAACAGAGCAAAGCCTGAGAAAGAGAACTAAGCGAGGAAGAGATTGACAACATATCTGATGGAAAATGTAAAGCTCTGGTAATCAAAATGTTCACAGAACTGATTGAGCTTGGTCAAGAAATGAAAGAAAAAAAATGAAAGATACCCAAAATGAAATGAAGCACAGTATTCAGGGAACCAACAGTGACAGGAAGGAAACCAGGATTCAAACCAATGATTTGGAACAAAAAGAAGAAATAAACAACCAACTGGATGAGAATGAAGAAGAAAGAATAAAAAATAAATAAATAAATAAATAAATAAAGAGAGGCTAAGGAATCTCTAGGACAACCTAAAACGTTCCAATATCCGAATTATAGGGATGCCAGAAGGAGAAGAACAACAGCAAAAATTTGAAAACTTATTTGAACAAATAACAAAGGAAAACTTCCCCAATCTGGTGAAAAAAAAAATAGACTTCTAGGAAGTCCAGGAAACCCAGAGTCCCAAAGAAGTTGGACCCAAGAAGGAACACACCAAGGCACATCATCATTAAGTTACCCAAGATTAAAGACAAAGAGAAAATCATAAAAGAAGCAAGGGGAAAGGAGACAGTTACCTATAAAGGGGTGCCCATGAGGCTATCAGCTGATTTCTCAAAAGAAACCTTGCAGACAAGAAGGGGCTGGAAAGAAGTATTCCAAGTCATGAAATGCAAGGACCTACATCCGAGATTACTCTATCCAGCAAATTAGCAACAGGGGCATGGGAGGAGGAGAGAGGGGTGAAATGTACAAAGAATAAGTAGCATAGATGGTGGGTAGAAAATAGTCAGGGGGAGGTCAAGAATAGGGTGGGAAATGTAGAAGCTAAAGAACTTATGACACATGGACATGAACTAAAGGGGGGGATGTGGATAGGAGCGGGTGTGCAGGGTGGAGGGGAATGATGGGGGAGAAATGGGACAACTGTAATAGCATAATCAATAAAATATATTTTAAAAATAAAATAAAATAAAATAAAATGGAAGGGCAGATAAAGTGCTTCCCAGGTAAGGTCAAGTTAAAGGAGTTCATCATCACCAAGCCATTATTATATTAAACATTAAAGGGATTTTTCTAAGAAAAAGAAGATTAAAAATGTGAACGGTAAAATGAAAATAAACTCACAACTATCAACAAATGAACCTAAAAGAAAAGAAAAACAATTGAAACAAAAACTAAGCAAACAACCAGAACAGGAATGGAATCAGAGAAATGGACATAATACAGAGGGACTTCCATGGGGAGACGGAAGGGAGAAATAGGTGGGGAAAGGTACAGGGAAGAGGAAGCATAATTAGTAGGCATAAAATAGACAGGAAAAATAAAAAATGGTATAGGAAACAGAAGACTCAAAGAACTTATATGTACAACTGATGGACATGAGCTAAGGGGGGAATGCAGGAGGGTTGTGGGGGCAGTGTGGAGGGGGGATAAAGGGGAAAAATTGGTAAAACTGTAATAGCATAATCAATAAAAAATACTTTAAAAACAGAAAAAAAGAAGAAAAATTTACCCTTTGCAACACTGTGGATGGACCTGGAGAACATTATGCTAAGTGAAATAAGCGAATCAGAGAAAGAGAAATACCATATGATTCCACTCATATGTGGAATCTATTAAACAAACTGAATTAACAAGCAAAACAGAGACAGACTCTTAGATGGATAACAGATAACAGCTGGTAGAGGAGGCTGGGGGTAGAGGGACTGAATAAAAAGGGAAAAAGGACTCATAGACATGGTCAACAGTGCGGTGATTGCTGGGGGGAGGGGGGGTATAAGGGGACTAAATGGTAATGGGAAAATACAATCAAGATTATATATATAAAAAAGAAAGAAATTAAAAACTCTAAGTCTTAAACTTAAAAAAAATCACTTTTGAGAAGAGTATTAACATGGAAAGATATTCACATAAATGAAAATTGATTTTGATTTTCAAAGTAATTTATACTTATAATAATTCAAACAAAATTGAAAAGTTGAAAACAAAAGTCTACTGTAGTACCAGAAATAAGGACTGTTAACAGTTTGGTATACATGCTTCCAGATTTACTTCTTTTACATATGCAAATGTAATCAATAAGTTAAATTAACAGACATCACAGAATAAAACTATAAACCATCTTCAGTGTTGTCTTCCACTGTCTTTCTGACACTTCTAGTAACAAACTGTTTTAAAGTGGTTACTTAGAATTCATATCTTCCTCCCCTCTGGTTACTGTCAGTTTGTTCTTAATTTCAATGTCTCTCCTTATATTTTGCTTGCTTGTTTGTTTTGTTGATTAGGTTCCACTTATAGGTGAGAGGGGATAATGCGGGGGAACAGGGGAAGGGTTTTCAGGAACATGTATAAAGGACACATGGACAATAACAAGGGCAGGTGGAAATGGGAGGGAGGAGGGGAAGGCTGGGGTAGGGGGAGTCAAGGGGTGGAAATGGAGACAACTGTACTTGAAAAACAAGAAAAAATACAATAAAAAATAATTCACATCCTATGCAATAACAAAAGCTTTCAATTCAAAATTAAAGCTCCTCCTACCCCAGCTAGATCCTGCTACAGGTGAAGGACCTACCTTAGAACTGCAGCTCTTGTCCCTGTTATACTGACTGAAATTTCTGATCCTGTTTAAGGTAGCATTGCTAGATAAAAACACACACTCAGTTTAACTTGAATTTGAAATAAACAATGATGCTTTTAGCATAAGTAGGACCCATATATTTCATGGTACATAGTACTAAAAAGGTATTCACTGTTTATCTGAAATTGAAGTTTAACTGGACATTCTGTATTTTAATTTGCTACATCTGGCAACACTATTCAGAGGGAACACAAGGAGATGAAAAAGAGGTAAGGGAGACAAGAAAGTTCTTTTGACTGGTATTATTGTAAATTGGCTTTTCACTCTCCGCCCAGCACGGGTTCAAAGCCAACTCTTTAATGGATGTTTTTGCGATGTCGTGGACAATTTTGAGACGCCACATTGCAGGGGACGACTAGTCTGAAGATCTGTCATGCATGTGTGGCCTTTATCTGATCCCTGGGATACATTCACACCCCTTACTCTGAACTTCTAGGAGTACAGGCATATCCCATCACAGCAACACTTTTTTTTTTTTTTTTTTTTTTTGCAACAATAGTCTTGCTCCTGCTGTTAGAGCTCTGGCCAGCCTTTTACATTCTCCAGGTGAGAGTCAGACACTAGTTTATTATGTCTCCTTAACTTCATGGGACACATATCAAGCTCACAAAGTGGTCCCTTGATATTCCTCTTTTCTGACTTGACGTAAAGGGAGAAGCACCCTTCACCCTTTCTTCCTGGGGAGAGAGGCTCAGAGCACAGACCTCTTAAAAGAAATCTTTACAAATCTTTCCCTAATACCCTCAAACCAGATCCTTTTTATACCCTTACTCTGGGTGAAGTGTTTAAAAGTTTTGAAGCCAGTCATTGGTTCTCCACTTTGAACTTCATACCCAGTAACCTGTCTCAATATCTAAGGCATCTTGATGCCTCAGCCTAAATTTCTGATTTAAAATGCTGTTACACTAACACTCCTACAATGTTTCCTCTGGTCAGCTCTCTTACATTCTCCACAATTTCAACCATTTTTGACTATCCTTGCACTGTGCCCTGCCATCATCATCAATATTTATGGTTTCCAACATCACTACTGTTTGCCAAGCCTGTATGTTATCAAAAGTTTGGTCCCTGGAACAGCAGCATCAACAGAATTTGGCAACTCATTAGAAATGCAAATTATCAGGTCACTTCAGACATAATGAATCAGAACATTTGGGGTGTGGGGTCCAGCACCCAGTGTTTTTAACAAGCCTTCCATGAGCATTCTGATGCACACTCAAATTTGACAAAGGCTCTAGCCAATGCTCTTTCCTACTCTCCACAGAATTTATTTCAAGACTTCATTCTCTTCATGCTCTCTTATCTTATAGCCATCTTAGCCTTCACTTCCAGTAAATTAATGTTTGAATTCACATTAAAAAATTGACGTGGTGATGGAAGATGGTCTGACTTTGGGTGATGGGCACACAGTGCAGTATACAGATCATGTATCATAGAAATGTACACTGGAAACCTATATGATGCTATTAACCAATGTCACCCCAATAAATTTAATATTTTTAACTGAAAGCTTTGAACAGAAATTCCTAAACTTTCAGCCATAAAATCTACAAATCTACCTCTACTTATCCTTCTCTTTTATTAAAGTGGAAGAAGATAGCTCCTTTCCAAGCCTACTTCCAGCCACCCAAGTTCTGAGTCCCAATCTCTCTAGTTTCTCAGGAACCTCCCTTTAATGTTTATTTTCTCTCTCACCTAAATCTGTAATCTCTCTAGGGTTTCAAAACTCTCATCTTGGAAATCACCTCAACTTAGCCTTCTTTTTTTTTTTTAAAAGCAATTACATCAGATCTGGTTTCCTCTCCACAGTCAGGCTTCTTTAAAAAGCTATCTAAACTGTTACCGTATTTTTCAGACTATAAGATGCACTTTATACACCTCCCCACCAAATTTGGGAGGAATAATGGTTGTTAAGGCTGCTGTTGAGTTCTGTTTACACTTATATTGGTGAAATATTATTTTATTTATGTTATTAAATATTGTACCACATTTTTTGCTTTAAAATTTTCCCCCTATTTTCCTCCTCTAAAACCTAGGTGTGTCTTATGGTCTGAAAAATACAGTACCTCTGTTTCTTCATCTCCACTAACTTCTCACTCTGGCTTTTGCCACCAACACTCTATTGAAATTGCTCTCATCAGGATTGCTCTCAGCAATGACCTCCCTGTCATTAAGTTTCTGCTGGACCCGTTATGTGTGTTATCTTGCTTGATTTTCAGCTCAATGCTGTCCAATAGAAGTTTTTGCAATGATGAAAATATTATGTGTTGTGCTATCCAGTATAATGGCCAGAAGCACATGTTGCTAGTATGACTAAAGACTGAATTTTAAATTTTATTTAATTGAAATTTAAATAGTGCCCTGGCTGTTGTGTCTCAGTGGACTGAGTGGTGGCCTGCAAACCAAAGGGTCACTGGTTTGATTCCCAATCAGGGAACATGTGTGGGGTGCTGGCCGGGTCCCCAGTAGGGGGCGCATGAGAGGCAACCACACATTGATGTTTCTCTCCCTCTTTCCTTCTCTCTAAAAATAAATACATAAAATCTTCTAAAAAATTTAAATAGCCACTTATGGCTAGTGGCTACCTTATTGGTCAAGACAGTTCTAGACTGTAGCCTGCTCCTATTTCTTTGAAGCATTTTCTTCTCTTTGGCAGTTGTCAACTTCTTCAAGCCTCTTTAGGATTCCTTTTCAGCTTCTATTGTCTACTTGTTTGCTATTGGACACTTTAGACTTCTACTTCAGGTCCCTTGATTTTTGCACTTCACATTCTCTCTAGCTTTCAGTGGCCATCTCTAGGGAGATAAGTCAAAAATTTGTATATCCAGGGAGAGTTTATGCCTTGAGCTATATATATGTATAGTATACATATTAACAGAGAAAAAGGAAATACACTGAAACAAAGGTATAGTTAATAATACTATACTGTATACTTGAAATTTTCTGAGAATAAATCTTGTATTTTCACCATTTAACAGATGAAGGGATGGATGTGTAATTAGCTTGACTGTGGTAATCATTTTATAGTATGTATACCAAAAAACTGTGTTGTACACCTGAAGTACATGCAATTTTTATTTGTCAATTATACATCAATAATGCTCAGAAAAGAAATAAAATAGAGATGCACGTGTGCACACACACAAGTATAGATAAGTTACCCTTTCTGATACTACCTTTCTGGAAAGAAATTTGGGAAAAAAGTATCAATTTCTACTCTCACAAGTAGACTATGAGACAACTCACATAACTGTGCCTTCACAAGCATTCAGTTCTGAGCAGCCTCAATCGAGACAAACACACAGAGAACGTGTACTCTGAGAAGTTATCCCAGACCCATCCATGTTTTTAATTCAACTTCTTCCCTCCATTAACCTAGTTTTCCTGGCTTCCTAAGTCAGCTTTTCTTTTTAAAAACTAGACTCCAACATTTTATTTTGAAAAGAAAACTTCCAAACTTTTAGAAGAATTTCGAGTGTAGTATAGTGAACTTTTGCCCTTCATGTAGATTCAAGAATGATTAACATATTGTCACTTTGACATGTCACACCTCTTTCTCCCTCCTTCTGCACACTTGCATGCATATTGTTGTCATTGTTTTTGCTGCACTTTTTGGGAGTAAGTTGTAGATATGCTGAACTTTTGTCCCTGAATATTTTCCTATAAATCTACTGGAAACAGGTACAATCACTTCAATAAATAGTTAAATTTTTAGGTTGTAGGTTTTAACACAGATACATTATTATCTAGTATGCAGACAGTCCACATTCAAATTTTATCAATGATATTCTTTTTTAAAGTATATTTTATTCATTATGCTATTACAGTTGTCCCAATTTTTTTCTCCCCTTTCTCCCCCTTCCTCCCTGCACTGCCCCTCCACCCTTCAGCATTTCCCCCCTCCTTAGTTCATGTTCATGGATTGTATATATAAGTTCTTCGGCTTTTCCATTTCCTATACTACTCTAAACCCACCACCCCATCTATTTTCTGCCTACCTATTAGGCTTATTCCCTGTACCTTTCCCCCCATTCTTTTTGTCCAACTTCCCACTGATAACACTCCATGTGATCTCCATTTCTGTGATTCTAGTCCTGTTCTAGTTGTTTGCTTAGTTTCTGTTTTTTTTAGGTTCAGTTGTTGATAGATACGAGTTTGTTGTCATTTTACTGTTCACAGTTTTTGATCTTCTATTTCTTAGATAAGTCCCCTTAACATTTCATATTATAAGGACTTGATGATGATGAACTCCTATAACTTTACCTTATCTAGGAAGCACTTTATCTGCCCTTCCATTCTAAATGAGAGCTTTGCTGGATAGCGTAATCTGGGATGTAGGTCCTTGCCTTTCATGACTTCAAATACTTCTTTCCAGCCCTTCTTGCCTGTAAGGTCTCTTTTGAGAAATCAGCTACTACTCATATGGGGACTCCTTTGTAGGTAACTGTCTCATTTTTTTTCTTGCTGTTTTTAAGAGTCTCTCGTTATCTTTCATATTGGGTAATGTAATTACAATGTGCTTTGGTGTGTGCTTCCTTGGGTCCAACTTTTGGGGGACTCTCTGAGCTTGGTGGACCCCTTCACCATCTTGCCAAATCTAACCAGAACCCCAGTTTTGATCAGGACTCCATCCCTCCCCCCATTTATCCATGGGGCTGTTAAAGAGTGGCCCTCATATCAGCAGCATCAATGTTACCTACTAACATGTTAGAAATGTAAATTCCTGGGCCTCATCCCAGACCTACTAAATCAAAAACTCTGTACTTCCTAGTACTATGTGTTTATTTTTTAAAGATTTTATTTATCTATTTTTTAGAGAGAGGGGAAGGGAGGGAGAAAGAGAGGGAGAGAAATATCAATATGTGTTTGCCTCTCACATGTCCTTTCCTGGGGACCTAGCTTGCAACCCAGGCATGTGCCCTGACTAGGAATCGAACCAGTGACCCTTTGGTTCTTAGGCCTGTGCTCAATCCAGTGAGCCATACCAGCCGGGGCACACTGTGTGTTCTAAAATAAGTTCTCCAAGTAACTGTGATGCATGTTGAAGTGTGAGAACCATTGAGGTAAGGGAAGTTTTACTCCCTTGGTGATGATTGGGTTAGAAATGGTAATATGACCCAATTCTGATAGATTATATACAAAGAGAAGATTTCTGTAGGGCTTCTGGAAGAAGTTTGCTCATTTCTAAAAGAGAAGCATATGAAAATATTATCTATCTACATCTTCTAGATGTTGTATTTGGAACTGTTGCAGCCATTCTGCTATAAGCCTACTGATGAAGTTTACACCGAGGATGGTAAAGCATAGAGTTGGAAAGATCCCAAGGTTTTCATGACGTCACTGAACTGTTACATCAACAAAATAAAAATCTTCTTTTCCTCTGGTCTTCCAGTTTCATGAGATAATGTAATTCAGTGGGTATAGATAAAGGATGAGCCAAGGGCAAAACTAAGAAAGATATGAGGTAGGGGTTGGGGGGATGGGGAATGGATATTTAAAGGGGAAAGAATGCAAGAGAGCTAAATGTTTGCACAGATTTAGCTGCTTAGTTTCTTTAGAGTCACACGGAAGAGCAGGTTTAAAATAATGACAGCCACATGAAGGCTACACAGAAACCCAAATCAGATGGGGAAAGGGCTCCAAGAGCTACACACTCACTCTAGGCCTCAATTCTTTCAGTTTCTGAGATGCTCCTAGTGTTATAAGCAACTGTGATTATCACTAAATATTGTTTGGAACTCTGTCTCTCAGCTTTATTCTTCGCAAAGACAGCATTTGATTGTGTTGGATTGGTAACACTGGGTGTAGAGCACCTGTTCTGGACAGAGTTCAAACAAGCCACTTCAGATGCAGCAAAGATCCCTGAGACCAGCACAGCTAGCTGCCTTGCAGTTAATTATGATGATCCAATGATCCGTGACCCAAATAGTAAATGCTCAACAAAATAGGCTATAGGAACAATTATGTGTGAGGCAAAAAAGAAAATAATTGTGGCCACCCCCTCAAATAAAGTAGTTCTATGAAGAACAGCTTTTAGGGTATCATTTATTTGTGTTTACTCCATCCAATAGAATGGAATGTTCCTTATGAAATTGTTCTACTAGTACTGAATTTTAATACTTCAGGAATTAACTTAAATGCCCACTGTGCCTACTGAAGGAAATAAGAAAAGCTGACCACAGTTTGGGCCTCAAAGCTGGCTGGCACCACTCCATAACAAGGGTTGTGCTTCAGCCTCACAGGTCCAGAAACTCTAGAAACTTCTAACAATGGATTTGTGAATTCAACAGAGATGCATTTATAAGCTGTAAAGTCAATTAATTATTTGTTGAGTAAAGTGTTAATTTAATCAATAAACATTATTTAAAAACCTACTATGTATAAGACAGTTTGCTATGTTTGTGAGATATAAAAAACAATACAGAATTCCTACAGTACTTTCGAGGATACTACAATCTAGTGAAAGATGACAAACTATATAAATCAAATTACTGCTGGTTTAATGTCAGCATCTTAATACTGTTACAAAATAGAGGTATAATTATTCAAAGGAAAACATCATTTTCAACCAAGATGGTTCAAGAAGATATTATGAAATGTCCACCCGAACTGGACATTGAAGGATGAATGGGATGCTGATCTGCAAACGTAGATGTAGTTGCTTTCTAGACAGGAGAAATGCGAGCAAAATATCAGAAGCATGCCACTGGATTAAGAAATAATAACTTGTTTTTATTGCTTTTGTAAGTCATTTGTTTAAAAAGATCCTATGATCTAATTTTCCATTGCTGGTGCATACAAATGCAATTCAGTTTTAGATATTGATATTATATACCCAGCAGCCTTTCTCTTTCTAAATGGTTAGCAAATTCTCTTGGACTTTTATGTAGACAGTTATGTCGCATGTAAATAGTGGCAGCTGTGTTTCTCATTTTCCAATCTACAACTTTTTTTGTTTTATAACTGCTACTATAACATTAAATAAAATGTTGAACAGGAATTTAATAGCATACACTCATGTCTTCTTCTTGAATTTAAAAGGGATGTTTCTAAAATTTCACCATTAAAAATAAGATTTGCTGGGTTTTTGTTTTTGGTTTTGGTAGATGCTCTATATCAGGTTAAGGAAGCTCCCTTGTGTTCTTATTTGCCAAAATACCTTTTTGCCTACTAATGGATAGGGTTTAGATTTTATTATCTTTTTCCGTATTTATTGAGATGATAATGTTATTTCCCTCTTTAATCTGTTAATATAGTGATTTAAATTACTACATTTTCTTACATTTAAACTCTGTTTCTTTTTTCCCACTTATTACAATATCAAATGGGGTATTTCTTTTTTTATTTATTGTTGTTCAGTTACAGATGTCCTGCTTTTTTCCCCATTGCTCACCCCTACCCCATCCTTGCCCACTCCCACAGTCAATTCTCCCCATTGCCTGTGCCCATGAGACCTCTATTCATGTGCCTTTGCTTGCCCCTTCTCCTTCTTTCCATTATCCCCCTCCCCCATCCTGTCTCATCACTATCAGTTTGTTCTTTATTTCCAAGTCTCTGATTCTATTTTGCTACTTTGTTTGTTTTGTTGATTAGGTTCCACTTATAGGTGTGATCATATAGTATTTATTTTTCACAGCCTGGCTTATTTTACTTAGCATAATGTTCTCTAGTTCCATCCATGCTGTTGTGTCCTTCTTTCTTTTGGCTGCATAGTATTCCATTGTTTAAATGAACCACAGTTTTTTGATCCACTCATTTACTGATGGGCACTTAGGCTGCTTCCAGCACTTGGCTACTATGAACATTGTAAATAATGCTACTATGAACATTGAGGTGCATACATTCTTTTGGATTTGTGTTTCAGGGTTCTTAGGGTATAATCCCAGCAATGGGAACACTGTATTGAAAGGCAGTTCCATTTTTAGTTTTCTGAGGAAATTCCATACTGTTTTCCACAGTGGCTGCACCAGTTTGCATTCCCACCAACAGGGTACTAGGGTTCCCTTTTCTCCACAATCTCGCCAGCACTTGTTTGTTGGTTTATTAAAGATAGCCATTCTGACTGGTGTGAAGTGGTATTTCATTGTGGTTTTAATTTGCATCTCTCTGATGGCTAGTGATGCTGAGCATCTTTTCATGTGTCTATGGGCCTTCCATATGTCCTCCTCTGAAACATGTCTGTTCAGGTCCTTTGCCCATTTTTTTAATTGGAATTCTTGTCTTCCTGGTGTGGAGTCATGTGAGTTCTTTATATATTTTGGAGATCATACCTTTGACCAAGGTATCACTGGCAAATATGGTTCCCCACATGGCTTTCTTCTTGGCTTAAAAAAACTTTAGTCATGATAAAATCTTTTTTTTTTTAATAGAATCTTATTATTTTAGCGCAACAAGTATAAAGGACTCATGGACAAAAACTATGGGGGGTGGAAATGGGAGGAAGGTGGGGAGGGCTGGGGTGGTGGGCTGGGGCGGGGTAAAAGACAGAAAACTGTACAATATCAACAATTAAAAAAAAAAGAAAAAAAATAGAATCTTATTTTTTATCCCAGGTTTATTGTGGTATAATGTACACAATAAGATATATACATTTAAAGTGTAACATATGGTAAGTTTTGACATAATATACATGCCTGAAACCATGACTTAGATAACAAACATACTTACTGCCCCCCAAAAGTCTCCTCATATCCCTTTCTCTCACCCTTAGGCAACTATTAGTCTGTTTTCTGTTACTGTGGATGAGTTTGCATTTTCTTTTTTTAATTTTTTTTATTTTAATTGTTGTTCTTGTACAGTTTTCTGTCTTTTACTCCCATTCCAGCCTACCCACCCAGCCTTCCCCACCTCCCTCCCATTTCCACCCCCCAAGTTTTTATCCATGTGTCCTTTATACTTGTTCCTGTAAACCCTTCCCCTTTCCCCCTGAATTTCCCTCCCCCTCCCCTCTGGTAACTGTCAGCCTGATCTCAATTTCAGTGTCTTTGGTTATATTTTGTTTGTTTGTTTGCTTTGTTGATTAGGTTCCTATTAAAGGTGAGATCATATGGTATTTGTCTTTCACCACCTGGCTTATTTCGCTTAGCATAATGCTTTCCAGTTCCATCCATGCTGTTACAAAGGGTAGGAGCTCCTTCTTTCTTTCTGCTGCATAGAATTCCATTGTGTAAATGTACCACAGTTTTTTGATCCATTCATTTACTGATGGACAGCTGGGTTGCTTCCAACACTTGGCTATTGTAAATTGTGCTGCTATGAACATTGGGGTGCATATGTTCTTTTGGATTGGTATTTCAGGGTTCTTAGGATATAATCCTAGCAATGCAGTTGCTGGGTCAAAAGGCAGATCCATTTTTAGTTTACTTAGAAAATTCCATACTGTTTTCCATAGTGGTTGTACCAGTCTGCAATCCCACCAACAGTGCACCAGGGTCCGCTTTTCTCCACAACCTCTCCAACATTTGCTGTTTGTTGCTTTGTTTATGATGGCCATTCTGACTGGTGTCAAGTGGTATCTCATTGTGGTTTTAATTTGCATCTCTCTGATACCTAGTGATACTGAGCATCTTTTCATGTGTCTCTGGATTCTCTGTATGTCCTCCTTGGGGAAGTATCTGTTCAAGTCCTTTGCCTATTTTTTAATTGGGTTACTTGTCTTCTTAGAGTGGAGTTGTGTGAATTCTTTACATATTTTGGAGATTAAACCCTTTTCTGAGGTATCATTGGCAAATATGTTTTCCCACATGGTTGGTTCTCTTTTTATTTTAATACTGTTTTCTTTATCCATGCAGAAGGTTTTTATTTTGATGAGATCCCATTTGTTTATTCTTTCCTTTGTGTCCCTTGCTCTAGGGGCAATCTCTCCAAATTTTTGTCCTGCATCAAGGCTCTTCAAAGCCCTTAGTTTACCATGTCATGTAATCTACAACCTTTGTATGTTTTGTCCAAAGGAGACTGGCTTCTTCACTATCCCTTTCCCTCAAGGACACACACAAAGCTGAACCTTCAAACATCTTGCACCATGTTCTTAGGTCTACCTGAAATGGAAAACTTAAACCATACCCATACCCTAATGAAAATGAACTATTACCCTAATGTTCATTTCCTCAGGGAAGCCTGCTGTTACCATCATACCACACAGTATGTTGTGCCTAACCTGACCTTCTTCAGCACTTATCTGTATCATTCATTTGGCCTTTAGATGCTATCTTTTATAGTTATTTATCTTTTGTGTATATCTTCTTTCTTTTCAATCAGATTATAAGGTCCTCAAGGGCCTATGCACCTTTGTATTTGCAGTAATGAGCACACAAGAAGTGCTCAGTAACTGGCTATTGTTGATGATGATTACAATAACGTGAACTGAGAAATAATATCATCAAGCTATAGCAGCCCAGTGAGTCAACTTTAAGAGGGACTTATCAAAGGAATAAAAGTACTCACCTTAGCCTAAAAGGGCTCTATCCCTTGTTATGCTAAAGTCACGATACTTCTTCTCCATGTTGGTGATCCCATACAGCTATTGCACATATAGCATCCAAACTTTATTACATATTCTGGCTTCTAAGCCTTTAGCTCATTTAAAGTTATTTGCTTCCTAACCTAAGTGCCCATCAGTAAATGAGTGGATCAAAAAATTATGGTACATTTACACAGTGGAATTCTATGCAGCAGAAAGAAAGAAGGAGCTCCTACCCTTTGCATGCATGGAACTGCAGAGCATTTACCAAAGGATCGCCTTTAACAGACACCTAATCAACAAAACAAACAAACAAGCAAAATATAACCAAAGACACTGAAATTGAGAATAGGCTGACAGTCACCAGAGGGGAGTGGGGAGGGAATTTAAGGGGAAAAGGGGAAAGGTTTAGAGCAACAAGTATAAAAGACACATGGACAAAAACTAGGGGGTGGAAACAGGGAAAGGAGGTGGGGAAGGCTGGGATGGTGGGGAGGGGTGGGGGAAAAGGCAGAAAAATGTACTTGAACAACAATAAAATTCAAAAGTATTTTATACAAATAAATAAATAAAATTGTTTGCTTCCTGAATGAAAATTAGAGGCACACCTTAATCTCATTTAAATCATCCTTTGGACTGCATAATTTACTCTAAGTAACTTACTCTACATTCATAATGTGTGGACCCAGGTTAATTTCATAAGGAATTCATTTTGTCTGTTACCCTCCACTGTTTTGATTTTTCTCTAATTTGCAAGGTTCAGTTGAAGTCTACATGAGCTTGCATTGATGTAATCAGCAGGGTCAGAAATCCCAGCTAAAGGCTTAAACTAGAACTGAAGGGCTATTATAGGTGATGATGGGGTAATGGCATGATACAAGTAACTTCATAATGATCTACATTGTCCAGCCTTTTATGATTTATAGCTTAGACTAAGGGCTGTTATAGAAAGACAGCTTCTGAGTCTCCTCATGTGTGGATGAATCTCATGCTTGGGGAATGTCTCATTAAATTAATCTGAATAAGATAGACCTTGCATCTCACTGTAGAAGCTAAAAAAGCCTTTCCCAACACTTCCTGCAGTTAGTGTGTGCACACACGATCTAAAGCTCAGCTTTTCAGAGGTATGGGACCTAGTGACACACAGAATCAGAGACAGAGAGAAATAGTCCTGGAGGCCACAGACTTATCCAGTGTCTAGGGCCAGGACTTTGGAGTTCAGGGTTTCATAGCAGCTGGAGCATTATCCTTACTGTATAGCAGGGGAGTCCAACCTATGGCCTGTTGGCTGCCTGCCAGCCCAGGATAGCTATGAATGTGATCCAACACAAAATCATAAATTTACTTAAAACATCATGAGATTGTTTTGTGAATACATGTCATAATGCCATGTAAAATAAATGTATGCATGCTGTTGCTATTTGTATACATGCGTGGTTTCAGTTTTATGGTAGTGTGTGGCTGTCAGTGAGTTATCTTCCAAATTCAAACAGTAGAATTGACACCATCAGATGTTACATGTGCTTGTGGTGACTTAGCAAGGCAGAGATTATCAATAATGTTTCAACCTACCATTGCAACGCTAAGCATTTAATGTTAATTAGAAGGCAGGTAACCATTCTTATTTGATTATTAAAGATGCTTCCACACCTCAGTGGTGCCTCACATGTCTCCCACCATGCTTTATAATTGGCCCTCTGCCACACCTTGCATTGGCAGCTGAGAAGGCTGTGGAAGGGCCCAAAACTTGCTTTCTATTCTCCTGTCAATTAATTTTCATAATAAAAGTAAATAAAGTCCCTTATTTACTTTATTTTTTAATCCCAGCATGGCTTCTACAATGTCTCAAAAGAAAAAATAGCCCCCCCCAAAAAAAGAAAATTTTGGATGAAGGATGTTTGTTCAATGAAAACTGGACATATGACTGACTAGTTTTTGTCAAGGCAAATAGTAAGGCACTCTGCTTAATCTGTAGGGAATTTGTACAAGTTTTCAAAGATTATAATTTGAAAAGACATTATATGCAAAAACATGCTGCCAAATTCAACACATATGAAGGATTATGTCATAAGGACAAAGTACCAGAATTGAAAAAAGTCTGCAAACCCTGACACACTAATTCAAAAGAACCGATGCACCCCAATGTTCATAGCAGCACAATTTACAATAGCCAATTGCTGGTAGCAACCTAAGTGCCCACCAGTAAATGAGTGGATCAAAAAACTATGGTACATTTACACAATGGGATACTATTCAGCAAAAGAAAGAAGGAGCTCCTATCCTTCACAACAGCATGGATGGAACTGGAGAGCATTATGCTAAATGAAATTAGCTAGGTTTTGAAAGACAAATACCATATGCTCTCACCTCTAAGTGGAACCTAATCAACAAAACAAACCAGCAAGCAAAATAGAACCAGAGATATGGAAATAAAGACCAGACTGAGAGTGAACAGAGGGGAGGAGGGACGGGGGTAATGGATGAAAGAAGGGGAAGGGTCAAGTCAAGGGACATGTATAAAGGACACACGGACAAAGAGAATGAGGGGGAGGATTGAATGTGGGAGGTGGTGGGCAGGGAAGGGGAGAACAATGGGGGAAATGGGGATGACTGTAATTGAACAACAATAAAATTATTTTACACTTTGGAGATGTATGATAGCACTGATGTTACAGATATGGCTCAACTTGCATTTTTGTTAGAGGTATTGATGGTGGATATAATGTCAGTAAAGAAATGGCTTGTTTAGTGCCATCAAAAGAAACAACTCAATCAAGAGACTTATATGAAACAGTAAGAAATATGTTAAAGCAATTTTTTGTCCATTGTCAACATATCTGGTATAGTTACTGATGGTGCGCCTGCATTGTAGATAAAAGAGAAGTACTTGTAAAATTAATAGGAGATGATGAAACTGCTGCCCAAAACTCATGTTTGATGTAGTATGATTACATAGTACATCAAGAAAATCTATGCACAAAGGCTTTAAAAATGAATAATGTCATGCAAATCATCAAGTCTGTGAGTTTCATAAGAGCCAAGGGATTGAATCATCATCAATTCCAGGAATTCCTTAAAAGTATTGATGCTAACTATGGTGACATCGTTTACTTTTAGGAAGTAAGGTGGTTAAGTCAGACCAAATGTTGGAAAGATTTTATTATTTGAGACACATTATCAAGTCATTTAAGTCATCAAAAAACAAATTTGTGCCAGAAGTTGATGATGAAAACTGGCTTACAGATGTAGCATTTTTAGTGGATTTAACTGCTAGTTTAAATGAATTAAACATGAATCATCAAGGTGAAAATCAACTTATCAATACTATGTTTCAAACCAAAACACCATTCCAAATGAAACTGAAATTATGATGAGCTCAAATTAAGGCAAACCATTTTATGCATTTCTACACGTTGGCTAAACACAATCGTGTGAGGTGAAATGTATGCAACCTTTCTTTTTGATTTGATACAAGAATTTGAAAACAGAGTTCAAGAAAGGAAAATAATCAATATTTTGCTATATTTGTGACTCGATTTTCAGTTGACATAAATATGTTACCTGCCAACTTTCAAATGGGATGCATAGTGCGGCAATCTGACATTCAACTTAAAGAAAAATTTGATTGTATCTCTTCACTGGATTTTATAAGTCCTATCTTCCCAGAGACAAATATACCTTGCTTCACAATCATTTTCAAGAATGAAACACATTAAGAGTAAAAGAACCAAACTATCTGATGAGCACTTTGAGAACTCAGAATTGCAACTACTTCTATCAAACTAGATATTGATGCACTAGTTTCTCAAATACAATGTCAAAAGTCCCACTAGTTTTATGTTGCTCTCATTTATAATAAAAAAATATTTAAAAATATCTGGGGACTTCTGGCCAAGATGGAGGCATAGGTAGACACACTGTGCCTGCTCGCACAACCAAAAGAAGGACAACAACAATTTAAAAACAAAACAAACAAAAACAACAATCAGAATGAACTATATGGAAGTCCAACAACCAAGGAGATAAAGAAGAAACACTCACCCAGACCGGTAGGAGGGGCAGAGAAGGGCAGTTGGGCAGAGAAGACTCTCAGCAAGGTGGTGGCTGGCCGACCCCGTGAGGCAGTGGCTGGAGGACCAGGCAGTCCCACATTCGTGTGCAGATAAACCAGGAGGAACAACTGGGGAGCGAGACAGACTGCGAAACCCAGGGTTCCAGTATGGGGAAATAGAGCCTCAAAACTCTTATTGAAAACACCTGTGGGGCTTAAGGTGGCAGTGAGAGAAACTCCCAGCCTCACAGGAGAGTTCTTGGAGAGACCCATAGGGTCCTAGAGCGTACATAAGCCCACCCACCTGGGAATCAGCACCAGAAGGGCCTGATTTGCTTGTGGGTAGCAAGGGAAGTGACTGAAAACTGGCAGAGAGCGGAGCAACTCTTGGACCCCTCCCCCATATACAGCATCACAACAAAGCCACGTGGGTTGGCCCACCCTGGTAAACACCTAAGTCTCTGCCCCTTATATGTAACAAGTGTACTGAGACAAAAAAAAAAAAAAAATTGGCCCAAATGAAAGAACAGATCAAAACTCCAGAAAAAATACAACTAAGCAACAAAGAGATAGCCAACCTATCAGATGTGCAGTTCAAAACACTGGTAATCAGTATGCTTACAGAATTGGTTGAATATGGTTGCAAATTAGATAAAAAAAATGAAGGCTATGCTAAGTGAAGTAAAGGAAAATGTACAGGGAACTAACAGTGAAGGGAAGGAAACCAGATCTCAAATCAACAGTGTGAACCAGAAGGAAGAAAGAAACATTTTTTGATAGTTGTGAGTTTGTTGTCATTTTACTGTTCATATTTTTTATCTTTTTCTTAGATAAGTCCCTTTAACATTTCATATAATAATAGCTTGGTGATGATGAACTCCTTTCAATTGGCTTTATCTGGGAAGCATTTTGTCTGCCCTTCCATTCTAAATGATAGCTTTGCTGGATAGAGTAATCTTGGATGTAGGTCCTTGCCTTTCATGACTTGAAATACTTCTTTCCAGCCCTTTCTTGTCTGCAAGGTTTCTTTTGAGAAATCAGCTGATAGCCTCATGGGCACCCCTTTATAGGTAACTGTCTCCTTTCCCCTTGCTTCTTTTACGATTTTCTCTTTGTCTTTAATCTTGGGTAACTTAATGATGCTGTGTCTTGGTATGTTTCTCTTTAGGTCCAACTTCTTTGGGACTCTCTGGGCTTCCTGGACTTTCTGGAAGTGTATTTCCTTCACCAGATTGGGGAAGTTCTCCTTTATTATTTGTTCACATAGTTTTTCTATTTATTGGTTTTCTTCTTCTCTTTCTGGCACCCCTATAATTCAGATATTGGAATGTTTCAGGTTGCCCAAGAGGTTTCTAAGAGTCTCTTCACTTTTTTGAATTCTTCTTTCTTCATTTTGTTTTGGTTGGATGTTTATTTGGGCCATATTTCTTTGTCTTGGCACAGCCGATAAGTCATAAGGGGTGGGACCTTAGGTATTCACCAGGGCAGGGCTATCCTCTTTGCAGCACTGGGGTGCTGCCTGTGGGGGAGGGGCCAGAGAGGGAACAGTGTGGTTCGCCTGCCTACTTGTCTCTAGAGCACTTTCCAAGGGACTCTCTGTGAGACTGGATCTTCTCCCACCACCGCAAACACTGTAGTCCACAGCCACCTCTGAGTCTCAGTTTCCCCCTTAAGTCAGCCCCTCTGGTGCAGCCCACTGAGCTCAACAGCCAGCCCCACCCCCACGATCCACCAGCTTGCTGCGGTTTTTTCTGGGTCGGCCCGCGCAGTCCACTGCCGTACCGGTCTGGTTGTTCTGGTTGATTTTTTTCTTTAATTCCTTGGTTGTTGGAGTTCCATGCCATTTGATTTTTTGGTGCTTTTGGTTGTTTATTGATTTTAGATTGGTTGTTATCCTCCTTTTGATTGTACGAGGAAGCAAAAGTTTTCTACCTAAACCTCCATCTAGTCCAGAACTCTATATTCCTATTTCTTATAGAAAATATAGCATTCCATAGTTTGCACATTTTTTGAAATTTAATAATATACATCCTTGAAATTACATCATATGAATTTATAGACTGTCTCATTCCATCACACAGTTGTTTGTACTCTGTCGTGCTCCAGATCTTAAAAGTCTTTATGTCTCCCATAGTACTTCACACTATCTCAAGGTGATAGCAGGTAAATTGCAAAGATTTTGTGGTCGGATAAACAAAATAATAGTGGTCTAAATTGTAACATAAGTTAGTATGATTTGACTTAAAAACAACATCCTACAGTAAGATTAAGTTCCTTACAATTGTTTAAAGGTGTTGTAGCAAATATGTTCCTAAGGATCTGAAGAATTACAGAGAATAAATAGCAGTCTAGATTAAGGTTTATAGTCAGTCCATCATCTACTCTAACAACCCTGATTACCAGAAATTTTTAGAAGGTGAAAAATTTAGAATAAATGTTACCCTAAAGTTAAAAGACTTTTTTGAAATAGCACTAGAGAGCCATCTGAGAACACCTTCTTCACAATGATGTAATTTATTTCACAATGATGTAATGATGCCACCAAGATGTAATTTAGTACTGAATTTGTTTAACATTCTTAAATCCTGTAATGGTAGAGCATATTTACTCAGGTCCATTTTTCCCTCCATCGTGGACTTTCTCACAAACTGTACCTTTTCTTTGCCTGTAGTTATCACCAAGTTTAACTATTTTTTTAAAAGAAGAAAAGCATATGCATTCACTGACAAGCTTTTGTGCCTTGATTAAAGTGCTTGATTCTCTAACAACCCAACATTTCCACAGAACACCTTGCTTTTCAAAATGTGATTAGGAAGATCCAATGTAGAACCTTGTTACTTAAAGTGTGGTCTAGGAACCACATAATCTTGGAGCTTATGTTAAATCTCAGCCCCCCCCCCCACTCCAGAACTATCAAGTCAGATCTATATTTAAACAAGATTCCCCAGGTGGTTTGTGGTGCATACTAGAGTTTGAGAAGCAATAATACAACATTTGCATAAGAGAATCCAACAGGTAAAGAGTAGTATTCTAATAATCAGCAAGTGAATGGTGTTAATCACCTTTGTTGATACTTGATGAGGTAGGGGAAAGATAATGATGGGGCAGAGTCACTGTATAAAGTGATCGGGGGAGGGAGGGAATAGTAAGAAAGATTACTTAGATGGTACCCAAACCAGAAGTTTGATTTTGCCAAAAAGCCAGAGAAGTTTTTTAAAACTCCTTTCACTGCAACCAAAGAAAGTAAGGAGGCATGGAGAGAGAAAAGAAAGAGATGCAGATAACATCATGGAAGATGGGTGATATCAGAAAAGCAGAGCTTCGGTCTTGTTGGCATATTCATTGTAATTAGGGTGCAAATTACTGAGGAAGTAAGGACTATGAATAAGGCACCTGTTAAGAGTAGACAGCAGAGCAGGTAGTAGTATCCAGCTCATAGGGTCTGGCTTCCAGTACAGTAGAATCCTTCCCCTCCTCCTGATTTACCCTCCAGTGATTGTGAGTTTCTGAAGACTTACGTACCTGATGATAGCAAAGATTTTGTGAAACTTTCCTCCTTGATATGCAATCTACAAATTTGTTATGTATTTTCTTGACTAATTAAACCTCTTCCCATAATGATATCTTAAGTGTACGTTGTTCAAGTGAGTGTGTACAGGGGCTCAGGGGGAGACAACCAAGTACGTAGTAAGAAAATCTAATAGGAAACAATATGAGAGTGAGAAAGTGAGTGAAGAGAGTAAGACTTCTCTCAAATCACTACAGGAACCCCAAATTCATGCTAGATCAAAACAAGGGTGAGTGATATCCTTAAATTAGTACTGGAAGACACCATTGAAATCCTTTGCTGTTCACTTATTACATGTCTTTGTGACTTCCAATTCAAGACCAAGAAAACCTTCTTCTCTCCCCCAAGAGTGGGGAGTAGCCAAAATCTGTGTTGTTTGAGGCTTTTTCACTCACTCTCCTCCACCACAGCTCCTTTCAAATCCTTGTTTAGAATCACAAGAAGGGTGAGAGTCAACTTTCATCTGAATTTTCAATAACCCTATCAAAGAAAGAGAACCCCAGAAGAAATATTAAGACCACCATTTGTGTGTATGAAATAGCCTAGAGTGTACCCAGTGATTTATTTTAATAAAGAAACGAGTATAATAAATTTGTTTCATAGGGTAATACTAAAATTGGTTTCCTCCATGCACAAAACCATGAAGATATTTATATATAATTTATCTTTCTAAGTTGTCATGTGGCAAAAGACCACTTGCTGTGCAGCAGGCTTCTCTTGCTACTTAGAGAGAATTACGTGATTAAATAGAGACCTGAAAAGTTTTGAACAAGCATTGAAGAAGAAAAGGTTTCCTCTTCAAGTCTTAATGAAGTGAGCTCATTCCTCCTCCAACATCAACTTAGCCTTGTGTAGTTTGTTTTCTTGCGGGTTAATCACTGACCAGAGCCACAGTGCGGACCACCAGTTTCCAATAAACCATAAAAGGCCGATCAGCAGCCATTGTGATTTTCTGTAGGGCTTAGCAGACAGCAGCTGAATAAACCTGTTCAAAGTCAGAATAGTCAGGCAGGAGCACAGAGGCCCAACTGGTGCCTCTGGTGAATCCTGAAGAGCAAATTAATTTATTAGGACATAATTGATAGCATATACAAATACACTAGCCAAAGACTCCCCCGTGCTAATTTCTGCATAATTAAATATGGGGCAGTTAACGAATAGTGTTCCGGGAAAGCAACATTATGATAAATATCCAATTATTACGCACTTTGTCCTATACTTGCTGTGTTATATGCAGGCCAATGCCTCTGCTTTCAGGCTTTAGAGAAAATTCAGAGGGAAAGTAAAGACTTAACAAACTGTGATTCCTCTGAATTAAACTTTAAATAAAAGCTGTTGCAAGCAAAATATGCCCAGAAAGAGAATCATTTGAATATGTACGAAAGGAGAATATGAAATCTATTAATTATATTTTCATGTAAATGTTTATGTTCTTCCTTCCTTGGAGAGTTTTCACATTTGTGAGTCTATTGAAAGCCTTTGTGCAAACATAATCTGAACAAGGGCTTCCCTTTAAAGAAAATAGATCTCCACCTGCCAAGGTAAAGACTGTACAGTGAGCAGTTGTAATACTGCAGAACAAGCAAACCATCATCCTCTGCACTCCTGTCTGTATGGGGTCCTCTGGTACTGATTCTCTTGTTTTTACCCTTTCTCTGAAACTTGCTTTGGAAATTACTGCCAAAAACTGTGCTCCCAGTGGGTCAGTACCTGAGATTCAATGGTTTTTCCTGACTTACAACGCAGCAAGAACTCCATCAAGCACTTTCTGATGTGGCTGTTGGCTACTGAGTCCACAGGTTAAGAAAACAAAACAAAAGAGGGAACAAATATTCCCTAGTAAAAATAAATAACACCTCACTGACCCACTTAGTTGACTGAGCTTTTGAAGTCACAGAATCAGTATGTATAGGGAATGTCAATTGTCTAAGTTGTGTCATTTTTCTGCAAAGGATCTTAGAAGCAATCTTTGAAGATGTAAGAGATGGTCCCCTTTGGGCTTACAAACAAATGTGGTCTCCCCCATCATCACATTCTCCCTTAACCCCTGAGGCTGATAGGTGAGGGAAAGGGAGTTACTTTAACTTGCTACGTTCATCATCAAGGATTTTCTTCTAAGATATCTCAGATCTATGAAGAGTTCATTGTCACTTAGAGTTATGTTTAGCTTCCCAAACAGGAGCCTCTTCTAACACATTTCAACTGCTTGCTGCTAGTTGTGTTATTGAAAGGGTTAGGCTTTCCAAATTATGTGCTGCTGGTTAGTATGTGACATGATACTAAAGGCAGAGGTAATAGGAAGCTTCCCACATCTGCTCTGGTCAGTTTCTTTTCCCCATCTGGTATTGGTGTGTCATTTCTATTCTCCACATCCTTGGAGTTTCTGACAGCTAAAGCTGCCAGATAAATGATCATTCTAGATACATTTGTGATGCATTATATGCCATAGAAAGCAACCAACATTTGAGTGATACTTAGTATCACTTTATATATTAGAATATGGGTGTTCATGTGTGTATCCTCTATGTGTTTTCTTTCAGGATCCTGATGAATTTTCAATCCATTTGATGTTGTTTATTTCAGCTTTGAGCATCATACAAATTTAAATCAACAGAATTTGTGTTTTCTAGGTCTGTATAATCACACTGTAACAGAGGCCTGAGAATGCCATTTGGCCTTCAGAAGACAAATAACTGTGATAGATGTCCTTCCAAACTAAACAGCACTTTGGAAAAAAGTAAAGCACAATTTTGATCCTATCAGCAGAGAATGGATTTACATTTTCCAAAGTAATCTAGAGTCAAAAATGTAAGGACACTTCCATGAGGGTGAGGGGAAGGGAAACTAGAGATTAGGTGATTTTAAAAAGAAATTTGGCTAATGGGGAAACTTTTCAACTGAGAGCATGGACCTACAAACCAGAGAGGAAGAGAAGTGTTATCATGAGCAAATCAGAGAGTGGATCATAAAAAAATGTTTGCAACTCGCCTGACTCACGAACAAACCCTATCTGAAGCCAATAGCAGTTTGCAGGGCCAGAGAGGAACCACAGAGAATATTTGTCATCTCCCATTATTAGGCAGCTTTCCAGTGGCCACTTTATTCTGGAAAATCTTTCAATACAAATGCCTTAAACTTGGGTTTTACATGTAATTTGCTATTTTAGAGCGGTTTGTTCTCTCACCTGCATACCCCATGGGAGAAGCACTGATTGCTTTAATTCTAACATTTGGAGTGGAACTCATTCATGAAACTTTCTGGCTGTGTGACTCAAATGAAGGCTTCTCTTTCCTCTTTTTGTTCTCAGAATAAAATCAATTCACTTGAAGAGCCTCTTAATCCCATTTTTGCAATCAACAATTGCCACTTGTATATCGCTCTAATAGATTAAGAAGTGGGATGATGCGGTTGTCTGGTCTAATTCAACCCTATTCAGGTAGCTGCAGCCTGAGGCACTTTGTAGTGCCAAGTGCAGAGCTCGACAGGAAGACTTTTGCTATCATAATTTCCTGTGGAGCTATGCACTGCCCCCACTGAGGAGCCTGAATTACTTTGAATTAGGCTCGACAACCACAGAGAGTCGAAATCCAGCAAGCAACAATAACCAACTCTTTCAGCATGACTTGCATGGGTTATTTTGTCTTTGCATTAGCACAGAAAGGAGGAATCTCAAAATGCACATCTATTTAAATGACAGCAACGTGCCATAAATCAAGTGTGAAACAAAAGAGAAAATAGTTGAAGTGAGAGAGAAGTTGGAGTAGAGGAAAAATTAATCAAAATAATTTATAAAAACTTCATAGTTTGAGCCTGTGAAAAATTTCAGGTCTACACGATTACCATGACAATCCAGAGCAAGCCCATGTTGGGTAACCACATCAGAAAGGGGTTGTTTTGTAAGAATGAAGCCCTCTTGTGTTCATCCTAAGTTCAAGTCTCACTTCTGAAAGCCCTTTGAATATCACAAAAAATAAAAACGTAAATATAAAAATGTACCCATGCTTCTTTGGTGTTCTGGTAACAGGTAAATATTCTTGTGTGAATTTAAAATAATCTTATCATTAAGTCCATTTTAAAGCCCATGCAGGAATCCCTCAAGTCCATGGTGTTTAAATCATAAAGCAACTGCTGCGAAGTGTCAGAGCCAAGTGAGAAAGAAACACCCATACATTCAATTATTTAGCAGATTCTAAGAATCATGGAAATTGGTAATATATGATTAAAAGGCATTATTTTCAGAGATACCAGTTGAACAAAATGTTCTAGGTAGGGAAACTGAAATCTCAGTTCTATCCACTTTAACTCCTTAATTATTATCGACATGGCCCCCAAAAATGAATTAAATCTAAATAAATATAGGTTTCTCTTTTTAAGAGTTCCAATCCCTATTTTTACTCTTTTACCTTTCTCTGTTCAGAAAATAAAGGGAACAAAGAGGGAGTCCCACTGATTCAAAACTAGCAGAACAGCCAAACAACAGAACACAACTGTCCTCTCATGCATGACTGGGATTAGGATAAAAGCAGAAAAAGACTTCTGAGAAAAAGAAAACAACAAAAGAAACAGGAGTGCTGACAAAACTTTTTTTCTTTCTATTGAGGCAAAAGAGATAAAAAACAGGACTGCTTTTAAAAAAGATAGAAGAAAGATTAACAAACAGAAGTAAGGGCTTTTACCTCATGTTTTACTTTTAGACCAGTCTGGTCAGAGAAACAAAACTCAGAAGTAAGATAGATGATAACCTAAGACACTGGCAATTTTCACACTCAGAGAAGAAGCCTTGTTGCTATAAGACCTACTGTTATGTTTTCAGTTCATTATTCTCTCAAATATCCAGGATGTGGGACAATTGTCTCCTGGTTGGAATTTTTCACGGCACAGTTAGGACAGGATGCGTATGAATTCACTCATTTTTTTGACAGAAGGAATCAAGAGAGGATAGGAGAGCTTTTGCATTGGGAAATCACATTCACAAATTAAACATAATTGTTTTAAAAAGTATGACCCTGAGGTCAATGCCACCAGCGTGGCATCACCGGATGGCTGAAGGGAGAGATTCAAGCTCAGGCAACTGCAAACTTTGATTCAAGGCTCCTTACAAAGGCTTTCACATCAGTCACGTTCTGCTGTAACTCTCCCCAGACCTCTCTTACAGTTTTTACACATCACATTAGACTCTCATGACGAGAGGGCTAAGTAGAATGCCAGTTTTTTTTTTTTAAGTTTTGACCTACATCTCAAAGATTCTTACCACACCTTAAAATGGAAATTAGAGTCTTACCCTATTACTATTAGCCATGTTGATTTTTTTTTAATTCTGTCAGTGCACATAGTAGAATCTTGTTCTTATGAAATATATTTCAACCATGAAAGAGCCAATAGATATAATGCCTGCTCATGCAATCTAAAATAAAGTATATTCAAAGAACCTGGAAAATGAATAGAAGTGTTTATGTTTAAGTAGAAGCCTCTATTGAGAGGAAAAAATGCCTTTGATGTACACGACATGACTGCACAACAAATACTGGTAAGGCACAGATGATAACATTAAACTATTTTTAGATGTCTAATACAGTATTTTCTCATTCTTCTCCCTTCTAGTACACCCAACAAAAATACCTCATCAATTCTATAGAGTTTAGGTGCTCTGTGGAAAAGTGATATGCACCAACTGTGTGCCACACAAGTAAGTGCGTCCTCTTTGATGTAATTTTCTAAAAATACTCTGAGAGATCCACACCACCATGTCCATTTTGCAGTATACTGTGCTGTGCTCTTCCTTTCCTTAATTAATTCAACCAACACTGAATAAGCACCTACTATGTTCCAGGTACTGTAAAGTAGCTAAGGATAAAATGACAATGATATAGGAATGGTCTCTGTCTGCCTGGCGCTTCAAATCTAGTTAAGGAAGCAAATATTAAATAAGCAATGTAATGAATAATAACTTAGTTACAATTGTGTTAAGCGTTATGAAGAGAAAGCAGGGCACTATGAGAGCTGAGTAGGTCTGGTCTAGAGTGAAGTGAGAAGACAAAGAAGAAGAGTGCAAGAGCTCTGAAGATGAGGAGGAGGTGCATTTATATACATCAATGATAAACTATTACAAAGAGAACTAAGAAAACAATTTCACTTACAATTGTGTCAAACAAATACCTAGGAATAAATTTAACCAAGGAGGTAAAACCCTGTACTCAGAAAAATATAAGACACTGAAGAAAGTAATTGAAGAAGACAGCAATAAGTGGAAGCATATACCATGCTCAAAGATACAAAGAATTAACATCATTATACTGTCCTTACTACTTAAAGAAATCTATAGATTCAACACAATTCCTACCAAAATACCAATGACATATTTCACAATACTGGAACAAATAATTCAAAACTAAATATGGAACCACAAAAGACCCTGAGAGGCCACAGCAATCTTCAGAAAGAGGATCAAAGTTGGAGGTATCATGCTATCTGACATCAAACTATACTACAAGACTATAGTAATCAAAATAGCAGGGAAACAGACACATAGGTCAATAAGACAGAATAGAAAACCTAGAAAAAACCCACACCTATAATGGTTAATGAATATATGACAAAGGAGACAAGAACATACAATGGGGTAAAACAATCTCTTCAGTAAATGGCTTTCGGAAAAATTATACAGATACATGCAAAAAATGAAACCAGACAACCTTCTTACACAATATACAAGAATAATCTCAAAATGGGTTAAGATTAAATGTAAGACTTGAGACCATAAAACTCCTACATGAAAATATAGGCAGTAAAATCTCTCACATTTCTTTTAGCCACATTTTTTTTGTGCTATATCTTTTCAAGCAAAGGAAACAAACAAAAAAAAATGGGGCTGCATCAAATTAAAAAGTTTTGCACAACAAAGGGAACCAGCAAAAAAAATGAAGTATAAGACAACCTACAAAATGGAAGAAGTTATTTGTCAATGATATATCCAATAAAGGGCTAATATACACAATCTATAAAGAACTCGTACCAACTCAACATCAGAAAAACAAACAATGCAAAAATGGCTCAAGGCAAGAAAATATCAGATATTCCACACAGCATATTTTCACCCATATGTCTCCTAGAGCAAGGGATATAAAGGAAAGAATAAACTAATCTCATCAAAATAAAGCTTCTGCATGGCTACAGAAAACACTACTAAAATAAAAAGAGAACCAACTGTATGGGAAAACATATTTGACAATGATACCTCAGACAAGGGTTTGATCTCCAAAATATATAAAGAACTCACACGACTCCACTCCAGGAAGACAAACAACCCCCCCAAAAATGGGCAAAGGACTTGAACAGACACTTCTCCAAGGATGACATACACAGGGCCCAGAGCTGTATGAAAAGATGCTCAGCATCGCTGGCTATCAGAGAGATGCACATTAAAACCACAATGAGATACCACTTCACACCAGTTGGAATGGCCATCATAAACAAATCAACAAACACTAAGTGCTGGCAAGGTTGTGGAGAAAAGGCAACCTTAGTGCACTGTTGGTGGGAATGCAGACTAGTAAAGCCTCTGTGGGGACAGTATGGAATTTCCTCAGAAAACTAAAAATGGAACTGCCTTTTGACCCACAATTCCACTGCTGGGATTATACACTAAGAATCCTGAAACACCAATTCAGAAGAACCTATGCACCCCTATGTTCATAGCAGCACAATGTACAATAGCCAAGAGCTGGAAACAGCCTAACTGCCCATCAGTAAATGAGTGGATCAAACATTTACACAATGGAATACTGTGCAGCAGAAAGAAGGACCTCCTACCCTTTGGGACAGCATGGATGGACCTGAAGAGCATTATGCTAAGTGAAATAAGCCAGGAACTGAAGAGCATTATGCTAAGTGAAATAAGCCAGGTGGTGAGGGACAAATACCATATGATCTCACAGATAAGTGGAACCTAATCAACAAAACAAACAAACAAGAAAGCAAAATATAACCAAAGACACTGAAATTAAGAACAAACTGACAGTGAACAGAAGGGAGAAGGGAGAGAAATAATGGGGGAAAGAAGGGAAATGGTCATCAAAGAACATGTATAGAGGACCCATGGACAAAGCAAAATGGTGGTAGGATTAAGGGTAGGAGGTGGGAATGAGTGTAGTGGAGGGGGGGAGTAGTGGTGGGAAAATGGAGACAACTATATTTGAACATTATTGGGAACATGCTGAAAGTCACCAGAGGGGAGAGGG
Source organism: Glossophaga mutica (assembly GCA_039655065.1). Taxonomy (NCBI): domain Eukaryota; kingdom Metazoa; phylum Chordata; class Mammalia; order Chiroptera; family Phyllostomidae; genus Glossophaga; species Glossophaga mutica. The sequence goes on from CM077318.1 coordinate 21,437,170, forward strand.
GAGGGAATTTCAGGGGAAAAGGGGAAGGATTTACAGGAACAAGTATAAAGGACACATGGACAAAAACTATGGGGGGGGTGGAAATGGGAGGGAGGTGGGGAGGGTTGGGGTGGCGGGTTCGGGTGAGAATATAAGACAGAAAACTGTACAAGATCAACAATGAAAATAAAAATTAAAAAAAAAATGATTAAAAAGGGGCCCTGCGACTGTAGATGGCTCTCTGACTGGCCAGAGGTGGCTCTGCAACTGACCGGAGGAGGCCCTGTGACTGGAGGAGTGGGCTTTGTGGAAAACCGGGAGCTCACACACGTGATCCTAGGGTGAGAGCATGCAACTCAGGAAACTCACGGAGCCCACACCCATGAACTCTGGTAGGCGCCTGCACCCGTAGGAGACCTGGAGCTCACAACAATAAACACTGGGATTTGTCTTTCATCTCCTGGCTTATTTCACTTAGCATGATGCTCTCCATCTCCATTCATGCTGTTGCAAAGCGTAGGAGCTCCTTCTTTCTTTCTGCTGCATAGAATTCCATTGTGTAAATGTAGCATAGTTTCTTGATCCATTCATTTACTTATGGGCACCTAGGTTGCTTCCAACACTTGGCTACTGTAAATTGTGCTGCTATGAACATTGGGGTGCATAGGTTGTTTTGGATTGGTGTTTCAGGGTTCTTGGGATGTAATCCAAGCAGTGGAACTGCTGGGTCAAAAGGTATGTCCATTTTTATTATTTTTAGAAAATTCCATACTGTTTTCCATAGTGGCTGTACCAATCTGCAATCCCACCAACAGTGCACCAGGGTCCCCTTTTCTCCACAACCTCTCCAACACTTGCTGTTTGTTGCTTTGTTTATGAAGGCCATTCTAACTGGTGTCAAGTGGTATCTCATTGTAGTTTTAATTTGCATCTCTCTGATAGCTAGCGATATCAAGCATCTTTTCATGTGTCTCTGGATCCTCTGTATGTCCTCCTTGGAGAAGTGTCTGTTCAAATCCTTTGCCCATTTTTTAATTGGGTTGCTTGTCTTCTTAGAGTGGAGTCTTGTAAGTTCTTTATATATTTTGGAGATTAATCCCTTGTCTGAAAACATTGGCAAATATGTTTTCCCATACAGTTGGTTCTCTTTTTATTTTAATACTGTTTTCTTTAGCTGTGCAGAAGCTTTTTATTTTTATGAGATCCCATTTGTTTATTCTTTCCTTTATGTCCCTTGCTTTAGGGGACATATCAGTAAAAATGTTGCTGCATGAAATATCTGAGATTTTCCTGCCTATGTTATCCTCTAGGATTTTAATGGTGTCCCAGCTTTTATTTAAATCTTTTATCCACCTTGAATTTATTTTTGTGTATGGTGTAAGTTGGTGCTTGAGTTTCATTTTTTTGCATGTAGCTCTCCAGTTCTCCCAGCATCACTGTTGAAGAGGCTATTTTTGCTCCATTTTATGTTGCTGCCCCCTTTGTCGAATATTAATTGACTGTAGAGACTTGGGTTTATTTCTGGGCTCTCTGTTCTGTTCCACTGGTCCATGTGCCTGTTTTTATGCCAGTACCAGGCTGTGTTGATTACAGTGGCTTTGTAATACAGTTTGTCTATACCACTTCTTCCTTCTGGAAATACTTGCTTTGGTTGACCTCCAGGACTCCATTCTCTCCTGGTCCTCTTTCACCTCACTGGCTTCTCCTTCTCAGTATAAATGGCCACTTCTTTCACATCTCCCTCACTTTATCCTATTGGAATTCCCTGATAGATCTTCCCTTGGTCCTTTATCCTCTGTCTACATGCACTTACTTAATGATCTCATCTAGTCTCATGGCTTTAAATGCCATCCACATGCTAAAGTACCTAGGAATAAACCTTACCAAGGAGGTGAAAAATCTGCACTCAGACAACTACACAACATTGAGGAAATTAATGAAGACACAAATAAATGGAAGCATATACCATGTTCATAGATTGGAAAATTAACATCATCAAAATGTTCATATTATCCAAAGCAATTTATAGATTCAAGGCAATCCCTATTAAAATACCAATGACATATTTCACAGATACAGAACACACATTCGAAAATTTATGGAACCATAAATGACCCTGAATAGCTGCAGCAATGTTGATAAAGAGGAACAAAGTAGGAGGGATCACAATACCTGATATCAAACTATATTACAAGGCCACAGTAATCAAAACAGCCTGGTACTGGCAAAAGAAAATACATAATAGATTATTGAAACAGAATAGAGAGCCCAGAAATAAACCCAAGTCTCTATGGTCAATTAATACTTGACAAAGGGGGAAGAAGCATAAAATGGAATCAGAGGACCTTCTCCAACAACTAGTGTTGGGAGATCTGGACAGCTACACACACAAAAAAAATAAAACTCAACACCAGCTTACACCATACACAAAAATAAATTCAAAGTGGAAAAAGACTTACATATAAGTCATGACACCATAAAAGACCTAGAAGAGAACGTAGGCAGGAAAATCTCAGATATTCCATGCAGCAGTATTTTCACTAATATGTCCCCTACAGTAAGGGACATAAAGGAAAGAATAAACAAATGGGACTTCATCAAATTAAAAAGCTTCTGCATGGCTAAAGAAAACAGCATTAAAATGAGAAGAGAACCAACCATATTTGCCAGTGACTCTTTGAACAAGGGTTTGATCTCCAAAATATATAAAGAATTCACACCACTCCACTCCAAGAAGACAAACAATCCAATTAAAAAATGGGCAAACACCTGAACAGAAACTTCTCCAAGGAGGACACACAGAGGACTCAGAGATATATGAAAGGATTCTCAACATCACTAATCATCAGAGAGATGCAAATTAAAATCACAATGAGATACCACTTTACACTGGTCAGAATAGCCATCATAAACAAATCAACAAACATCAAGTGTTGGCAAGGTGGTGTGGAAAGTGGAACCCTGGTGCATTTTTAGTGGGAATGCAGACTGGTGCAGCCACTGTGGAAGACAGTGTGGAATTTCCTCAGAAAACTAAAAATGGACCCATCTTTTGATACAGCAATTCCACTGCTGGGATTATACCCTAAGAATCCTAAAACAACAATTCAAAAGAACCTATGTACCTCAATGTTCATAGCAGCACAATTTACAATAGCCAAGTGCTGGAAGCAACCTTGGTGCCCTTCAGTAGATGAGTGCATAAAAAAACTGTGGAACGTTTATGCAATGGTGTACTACGCAGGAAAAAAAAAGAAGGAACTACTTCCCTTTGCAACAGCATGGATGGAACTGAAGAGCACTATGCTAAGCGAAATAAGCCAGGTGGTGAAAGACAAATACCATATGATCTCACCTAATAGTGGAACCTAATCAACAAAACAAGCAAGCAAGCAAAATACAACCAGAGACATTGAAATAAAGAACAAACTGACAAGTATAAAGGACACATGGACAAAAACTGGGGGGGGGTTGGAAATGGGAGGGAGGTGGGGAGGGCTGGTGAGGTGGGATGGAATGGGTGTAAAAGACAGAAAACTGTACAAGAACAACAATTAAAATAAAATTTAAAAAAAGAACAAACTGACAGTAACCAGAGAGGAGGAGGGAGAGGGATAATAGGAGATAACACTGGAAGGACCATCAAGGAACATATGTAAAGGACATATGGACAAAGCCAAAGGGGGTAGTTTCAAGGTTGGCAGGTGGGGACAGATGGGGTGTAGTGCATAGTTAGGTGAAAATAGAGACAATTGTACTTGAGCAAAAATAAAATAAATAGATAGATAGATAGATATTAGATAGATAGATGGTTAGATTTTTAGAAATGCTATCTACATGCTGACAACTCCCTCCCCTTGCCTGAACTTCTCTGAACTTTCCTTCCATGAATTTCATACTCATGTATTCAATTTTCTATACTTCAGAGGTCCACTCAGGTATATATTTAATATATGAAAATTAACATGAACAAAGTCAAACTCTTGACATATCTTCTCCACCCATGCCCACTGCTAAAACCTGCTCCTCCTATAGTCTTATGTCAGTAAACAGCATTCCATCTTTTCAGTTGCTCAAGCCTAAAGCCTTGTTATCACTTTGATTCCGCTCTTCGTCAAATACTTTACATCCAATTTATCAGTAAATTCTATTGACTCTCCTCCAAAATATAACTAAAATCTGCCCCTTCTCACCACCTTCTTTACTAAGTACCCTGTTCCAAACCACTACTAACTCTCACCAGGGTTATTGAAATAACATCCTAAGTAGTTTTCCTGCAACTGTTGCCCCATTATAGTTGATTTTCAGCACAGCATACAGAATTTATTTGATGAAAATGAAAAATTGGGCCATGTTATTCCTCTGCTCAAAACTTCTTAATGGCTTACCTTTTCTCTCAAAGTCAAAGCCAAACTTCTTGCAATAACTTATAATATTCTACATAATTGCCTCAATTACTTTATTCCAGGAACTCTAGCTTCTTTGCCCTTTCTCCAATTTATCAGGCAGCTCCCACTTTAGGAACTTTGCCCCAGCTGTTTTCTCTGCACAGAGTGATGTTCATACAGGTAGCCCCGTGGCTCACTCCCTCTTCTCTTTCAGGTTCTACATAAATGACTATACTATTTTATAGCTATTTTAGAAAAACATGGGAATTTTAACCACATAGAAAAGTAAGGAGAATAGTATGATCAAGTGTCCCATGGAGCCATCTTCCAACTTCAACAATCGACCACTCCTGAACAGTTTCACCCTGGATAGCACATATTGCCCATTCTATCTCTTTTGTTATTTTGAAGCAAATCTCAGATGACATTTCATTCTTAAATATTTCAATATATATCCCTAAAAGATAAGAATCTTTTTAAAAACAAAAGAACATGTTCATTGAAGGGTTGTCAAGGTACATGCATAAAGGGCCCATGAACAAAGCCCAAGGGGGGAGGATTGGGGGGGTGTATGGGGTGGGTGAAAGTGGTGGTAGAAAAATGGAGATGATGGTATTTGAACAACAATAAAAAATAAAAACAATAGAACAATATTGTCATACCTTAAAAAGTACACTATTTTATTTTTTATTCTTGTTCAAGTACATTTATCTCCATTTCCCCTCACCATCATTCCCTCCCACTATTTTAAATTGCTCTATACATACCCAACATTAAATATCTGCTTCTCTGTCCAGTTTTTTTATTTTATTAACTACTTATTTTTCTTCATGGCATTTATCACCATCATACAAACTACATATTCTACTGACTTGACTAGTTTGTTGTCTGTCTTTCCCCACTATCTCCACTAGAAGCTATAGGAGGACATGGTTTTTTGTCTTTTTCATTCAACTTCTGTATCTCTAAGCTTTTCAGGAACACCTAAATCATAGTAAGTGCTTAATAAATATATTTAATGGAGGGAGGGAGTAGAGAATGCTTACAGTGCAAAGAATTTCTGTCTATTTTGGCTCTATGGGAAATTATTAAATGAATTAAATCAGTTTCTTGTAAATAGAAATATGTTTTCTCCATTGATAGTAGTACATAAATTGTTATTGAAAGTAATAATTCCCCAAATGCAATAGTATATCCTAGGCTGGATCCTGGAACACAAAAATGATATTACTGGATATCCTAAGAGGTCTTCAATTTAGTTAATAGTAATATAACAGTATTGGTTTCCTAGTTGTGACAAATATAACATGATAATGTAAGATGCTAACATTAAGAGAAAATGGGTAAGAGGAATCTTGGAACTCTCCAGATTATCTTTAAATTTTTTGGCAAATTTAAAACTGTTCAAAAAATTTTAATGTTTTGTGTGTGTGTGTGCTAGTCATGATAATGACACACACACACATACACAGATTTCTACATTCTCATTCTTGTAACTTATAAATATGTTAGGTTACATAGAAATGGAGAATTAGGTTACAGATGGAATTAAGATTACTGACCTTTGTTTGTTGCAGATGATCCTGAATTATACAGGTGAGTCCAGTGTACTCCTGTTTCCTTAAAACTGAAAGAAGAAGGCAGAATGAGAAAAAAAGATGTGACTATGGAAGAATGGTATAAAAGATGCAACATCACTGGCTGTGAAGATAGAGAAAGGAGCCAAGAATTCAGAAAGCCTTCAGAAGCTGAAATGGGCAAGTGAACAGATTATCCTCTAGAGAGAAGCTCAGAAGAGAATATAGAAATGCTGATACCTTGATTTTAAGCCCAGTGAGACCCAGGTTGGACTTCTAACATACAGAAATGGGATATAATAAATATGTGTGGTTTTTAAATTGAATTATTGGGGTGATATTGGTTAATAAAATTATATAGGTTTGAGATATACAACTCTACAATACATCATCTGTATATTTTATTTTGTGTTCACCACCCCAAATCAAGTATCCTTTACCATTTATTCACCCTATACCCTCTTTTACTTCCCATCACCCCCTTCCTCTTTGGAAATCACCATATTGTTGTTTGTGTCCATTAATTGGTTTCTGGGTTAGAAGGGTGAAGTAAATTTGTGTAGTTTTAAGACACTAAATTTGAGGACAATTGTTATATCAGGAATAGGAAACTAAATATATATAATCTATAGTCATTAATACAACCCAGAAAGATAGGTATCATCTTCATTTTACAGAAGAAAAAACTGGTTTCACAAAAACTAAGGTCACATAACAAGTGATGGAGCTGGGACTCAAACCAAGTTCTGATTCTTGCTTTTCATGCTCTATTATTGACATGCTACCTTTCTGGTTAAGGTCCAAGGGTTAGCTCACAAAACACTGTTTAACCCATAATATAACCAAAATATTTTATGTGTCCAAGTTTTAAAAATAAATTTTGAAAAACAAAAGTGTCTGTGGAGCAACTTTTAATTTGAAACATGAAAAAGGGTATTTTGAAGATGCATATTTAAATACTTTTAAATATACATATGTACCGGTTCTCTTTCATGTTCTAATACCAGAAAATGAAATGCTATATACTGTACAAGTAGTGTTTGTTTATCTTGAAGACTGTTTAAGGTAAATAAGATTTAATTAAGGAAAATGAGGTAGAGACTTTTGTGGAGAAGCTAAAGGTGACTTAGGGCCATTTTCCATGGTTTTAGAGATTGAGGGCACTGGTTTTTGTCATTGTTGTTGTTTTTTAATGTCTAATTTTACTTCAAAGCTTATGGATACAGATGTATCACTAGCGCTGCTCTTACCTAGCCTTGATCAGGATTGTTTTCAGCTCACAAAAGAACATTGCTTTCACTCAGAAACAACAACAAAAAATGGCCCCAAGCCTCAAAGCAAAATTTCATAATCCATGTTGTTTAGTCTCTATCTCCTGGCTTCTGTTTTTTTAACCCTGTCTTTGTCTTAGACTGTTTTTCTTTCTTTTTTTTTTTCAGTATTTTTTAATTGTTGATATTGTACAGTTTTCTGTCTTTTACCCCGCCCCAGCCCACCACCCCAGCCCTCCCCACCTTCCTCCCATTTCCACCCCCCATAGTTTTTGTCCATGAGTCCTTTATACTTGTTGCTCTAAACCGTTCCCCTTTAGGGTATGGGCATATGTGTTTGGAGCTGACAAACTACTTTCTTCTCCATTAACTCAGTTTGAGTTTGCTGTTCTCAAAAATCCTTTGAGGCAGACAAAACAAATATTACTATTAATATTTTATAATAAAGAAACCAAAACCTAGAGAGATGGAGCTGGGATACAAATCCAAGAGAGTCTGAGTTAAAGTTAAGTTCTGTTTCCACCACAGCCTGCTACTTTATCCCCAAATATGGAGCCACACCCCACTGGAACCTAGTTGAGGAAGATGCTGTACCCAAAAGGGAAAATTTAGAGGAAAAATCCCAGGAGAACAATGATGTTGTTTTTCTTATAGGGAGGGAGTGAGGGAGGGAATAAGGAAGGGAGAAAGAGGAGAGGAAAAAACAGTGCTTATGGGGTCTCAGGATGAATGCATGGGTTGATCATGTCTGCCACTATGGATGATAAATGGGGCAGATGGGGACCCAATATCATGAGAAGGAAAGGATCTTCACAGTTGGCAGCATGAGAGGGTAAAGTTGAAGGTAGGGAGGCCCATTTTATATCTGGGATGTTAATAATTTGGGAGTATATAAGATGGGTCTGAGAAAATCCTAAAGCAAATTTTATGCAAGCTATGTAAATCTCAAATGTGACTCTAAGATATCTCCCTAGTTTCACTTTCTAGCTCATCTTTGCAAGGGCCTTTAGGTTTAAACCCCCTATTTACCCTTTAGTCTCAGTAACCTCAAAGCTGACTCAAAGGTATTTCAAGTTTATGCTTGCCAGGATGACTGAACCAAGCATTGTTCACTACCTGGGCCCTCATGCCTAGATCAGTTAACCAGAGTTGCTCCTTTCTGATGAGATGATTCTCATCTCTTTTGAGATGTTTAGAAATATATGCCTCATATTTACTAAGCTTTCTTACTCTCTGTACTATCTCTCAAACAAACAAACAAACAAACAAACAGCCCAATGCAAATAATCATCAGTTTTCCTGGTACAAGACTCATATTTTTCTAGACCTTAAGGTATTTCCCAAACTAATATCAGCACATCATCAACTTTATATGCTAGCTTTGTCTACTCAACTGAGACTTCCGTTCCATCTCTAGTATTACTGAAGGAGCACTTATGGTATCTAGATCATGGTATAATCTGTTTACTTTTACCTTCACAAAATCTTGTCTGAAAATAAAAGTGATGATCTTTATCCAAAGCGTTTAGCACAGTGCTTGGTGATTATTATTAATTCTTAAAATAATTTCTTAAATTTCATGTCACCATACCCAAATTCATAGATTAATTTAAGGTGTTTTATTCCTGATGATATGTATAAATACCTAAACATATAGTTTTTCCTATAAACAATTTAGCCTAAACATGGTAGGAGGATTCTCATTATGTCAATTCCAGTTCTCTCTTCTCTTTCCTGGCTGTCCATTTCTCTTCCATTTTCTCCTAAACATCCTTTGTTGTACTTTGTAAGCTCCATATGACTTGAAGGACCAAAGCCCTCTGCTTATCACCTATACATTGATAATTGTGCTTGTGAAATAATTCACTATTTTATTTCAAAATTAAATACGTAAATTCCAAAAACGATATAGAATCATTTCAATATCAACAAGCTTCTAACCAGACTCACCAAGAAAAAGAGAGACAGGACTTCCGGCCAAGATGGAGACATAGGCAGACACACTGTGCCTCCTCTCACAACCAAAATTAAGGACAACAAATATTTAGAAACAAGAAAACAACCAGAACTTATAGAAAATTGAACTGTACGGAAGTCCAACAACCATTCATCCAGACCGGTAGGAGGGGCGGAGTCGCGGCGGGAGAAGGTGGAGGTGCGGGAGTGCAAGCGGCAGCAGCTGGTGGTTCCCAGGTGCACAGGTGGTGGCCGGTGGACCCCGGGCACAGGAGGGCAACTGTGCAGAACCAGTGAGGCCGCACAGGGTGGCTGGCTGACCAGGTGGTCCCACATTCGCGCGCACAGACGGTCCAGGCAGAGGGGAAGTGGCGGAAGGGACTGAATCCAGGAGAGAGCGGAGCAGGCGCCATCGTTCCCTCTCAGACCCCACCCCCACATATAGCGTCACAACCCAGCGACTGGGCTGCCCTGCACTGGGGAGTGCCTGAGGCTCCACTCCTCACTACGTAACAGCAGTTGAGTGTGCGCAGATAATCCAGGTGAAGGGGAAGCGGTGGAAAGGACCGGAGTCCAGGAGAGAGTGGAACAGGCATCATTCTTCCCTCTTGGACCCCGCCCCCACCTATAGCGTCACAACCCAGCGACTGGGCTGCCCCGCCCTGAGGAACACCTAAGGCTCCACCCCTCATACGTAATAGCCACGACCAGACTAAAACCAAAACAAAACAAAACAAAAAACCCACCAAAAATGGCTCAAACCGGAGAGCCAATTCCTCTAAGCACTGAAGAGATAGCCAACCTATCAGATGCACAGTTCAAAGCACTGGTCATCAAAATGCTCACAGAATTGGTTGATTTTGCTCACAAATTAGATGAAAAAATGCAGGCTACAATCCGTGAAATGAAGGAAGATGCATGGGGAACTGATGGAGATGGAAGAAAAACTGGGACTCAAATCAATGGAGTGGACCAGAAGGAAGAAACTAACAACCAAACAGAAAAGGAGGAAGAAACAAGAATTCAAAAAAATGAGGAGAAGCTTAGGAACCTCCGGGACATCGTTAAATGTCCCAACATCCGAATTATAGGGGTCCCAGAAGGGGAAGAAGAAGAGCAACGAGTGGAAAACTCATTTCAACAAATAATAAAGGAGAACTTCCCCAATCTGGAAAAGGAAATAGACTACCAGGACGTCCAGGAAGCTCAGAGAGTCCCAAAGAAGTTGGACCCAAAAAGGAACACACCAAGGCACATCGTAATTACATTAGCCAAGATTCAAATGAAGGAGAGAATTCTAGAAGCAGCAAGGGAGAAGGGGACAGTCACCTACAAAGGAGTTTCCATCAGACTGTCAGCTGATTTCTCAAAAGAGACTTTGCAGGCAAGAAGGGGCTGGAAAGAAATATTTGAAATCTTGAAAAGCAGGGACCTACATCCAAAATTGCTCTATCCAGCAAAGCTGTCATTTAGAATGGAAGGACAGATAAAGCGCTTCTCGGATAAGGTCAAATTCAAGGAGTTCATCATCACCAAGCCCTTATTATATGAAATGTTAAAGGGACTTATCTAAGAAAAAGAAGATAAAAATATGACAGTGAAAAGACAGCAAACTCACAGCTATTAAGTACCACACTTAAAAAAAAAGCAAACTAAGCAAACAGCTAGAACAGGAACAGAACCACAGAAATGGAGATCATATGGAGGGTTAGCAACAGGGGCGTCGGAGGAGGAGAGAGGGGGAAAAGGTACAGAGAATAAGTAGCATAGACGGTGGGTAGAAAATAGGGGGAGGGCAAGAATAGTATGGGAAATGTAGAAGCTAAAGAACTTATGACACATGGACATGAACTAAAGGGGGGAATGTGGGTGGGAGAGGCTGTGTAGGGTGGAGGGGAATGATGGGGGAGAAATGGGACAACTGTAATAGCATAATCAATAAAATATATTTTTAAAAAGTAAAAATATTAAAAAAAAAAGAAAAAGAGAGACAGGACCCAAACAAATAAAATCAGTAATGAAAGAGGAAAAATTACAACCAATATAGAAATACAAAGAATTGTAAGAAATTACTATGAACAATTATAAGCCAAGAAATTTGAAAACCTGGATGAAATGGACAAAATTCTAGAAACACGTAATCGTCCAAAACTGAATCAAGAAGAAGCAAAAACCTGAATAGATCAATAATAACTACTGAAATAGAAACAGTAATCCAAAAAATCCCAGCCCTGGCTGGTGTGGCTCAGTAGATTAAGCACTAGATTGAGAACCAAAGGGTCACCAGTTTGATTCCCAGTCTGGGGCACATGCCTGGGTTGTGAGTCAGGTCCCCAGTGCAGGGCACATGAGAGGCAACCACACACTGATGTTTCTCTCCCTCTATTTCTCCCTCCCTTCCCTTCCCCCTAAAAATAAATAAATAAAACCTCTAAAAATAATGTTTAAAAAACTATATTACAACACACTATAATCAAAATAGTCTGGTAGTAGCATAAGAACAGACACATAGATCAAACACATAGATCAATGGAACATAATAGAGAGCCCAGAAATAAATCCATGTCTGTTTAGTCAACTAATATTTAACAAATGGGGCAGGAGTATAAAATGGAGTAAAAATAGCCTCTTCAACAAATGGTTTTGAGAGACCTGGACAGCCATATTAAAAAAGAAACTTGACCACCAACTTACATTGTACACAAAAATAAACTTGAGAGGAATAAAAGACTTAAATATAAGTCATGATGGCATAAAAGTCCTAGAGGAGAACATAGGAAGGAAATTTTCAGATATTCCATGCAGCAATATTTTTACCAATATATCCCCTCGAGCAAGGGATATAAAGCAAGGAATAAATAAATGGGTCTATATCAAATTAAAAAGTTTCTGCACAACTAAATAAAAAATAATAAAATATCAGCAAAATTAAAAAGGAACCAACCATATGGAAAAACATAATTGCCAATGATACCTTGGACAAGGGTTTGAGCTCCAAAATATATAAGGAACTCATATGACTCCAAACCAGGAAGACAAACAATCCAACTAAAAAATGGGCAAAACACCTGAATAGAGACTTCTCCAAGGGTCACATACAGAGAGTCCAGAGATATATGAAAGAATGCTCAGAATCACTAGCTATCAGAGAGATGTGAATTGAAATCACAATGAGATACCACTTCATACCAGTCAGAATGGCTATCATAAACAAATCAATAAACATCAAGTGTTGGTGAGGTGGTGAAGAAAAGGGAACCCTTGTACAATGTTGTTGGGAATACAGACTGGTGCAGCCACTATGAAAAACAGTATGGAATTTACTCAAAAAACTAAAAATGGAACTGCCTTTTGACTCAGAAATCACACTGCTGGGATTATACCCTTAGAATCCGGAGTCATCTATTCAAAAGAACCTATGAACCCTAATTTTCATAGAGCATTATTTACAATAACCAAATGCTAGAAACAGCCTAAGGGCACATCAATAAATGAGTAGATTAAAAAATTCTGGTACATTTACACAATGGAATATTATGCAGCAGAAAGAAAGAAGGCAGCCTTCATGGATGGAACTGGAGAGCATAATGCTAAGTGAAATAAGCCAGGCAGTGAAAGACAAATGCCATATGATCCCACCTAATAGCAGAACCTAATCAACAAAACAAACAAGCAGGCAAACTAGGACCAGGGACATTAAAATAAAGAACAAAATAAGAATAACCAGATGGGAAATGGGAGGGGGGTAATGGGGAAAAGAAGAGGAAAGGTCAAGTCAGAGAACATGTATAAAGGATCCATGGATAAAGACAATGTTAGGGGAGGGCTGAATGTTTGGAGCTGGTGGTGGGTGGGGTAGGGGAAAGTAATGGGGGGAAAATGAGGAAAACTGTAATTTAAAAACAATAAAAAAGTAGAAAAATTTTGATGGTTAGTTTTATGTGTCAAAATGGCTACTTAACAGTCCCCAGTTATTACATTAAATGTTAATTGAGGTGTTGCTGTGAAGAGATTTTGTAGATGTGGTTAATATCTACAATCAGATGAACTTATGTAAAAGAAATTACTCCAGATAATCTAGAAGATCTTTGTGCAATTACCAATAATTGGAAGAGCAAAACTAAAATTTTCTTGAGAAAGAAGAAATTCTACTTGTTAAATCCCCAGGAGATTCCCCTGCATATTTCAGACTTGCCTAGCCAGCCTCCACAATCATGTAAGCCAATTTATAGATAGATGATGATAGATAGATAGATAGATAGATGATAGATAGATAGATGATAGATAGATACAGGCATATATAAATATATTAGCTATATACACTATATTATACATCCACACACATATCTATTTGAAACTGCATTAAAAGGGAGACAAGAAGGAGGATGTTTGAAGCTGATACACTAACAAGTGAAGTTAAGAGGAAGAGAGAAGATGCCAGAATCACCAAGTCGTTATGGAAAGGTTAACTTATGTTCAGTGTAATAAAGACAACTATGGGACACAATGCTTAAAGGAGCTTTAAAAATTCTGTTTGTGGGAGCAGAAGATGGCGGTGTGGTAGGAGGGAGCAGACCCTATTTCCCCTCTAGACACGGGAGAAAAACCGGGCCAATCTACGAAAGACCAGAACAGACAAGGAACAGTAACACAGCATATTGGAGAATAAGAGGTCGGAAATTGTAGCAGACACTGAAAAACAAGCGTGAGGAGAGCTCTTCAGAACAATAAGAGCCCAGGGTTCCAGCGCGCGGAGAACGGGGCGGCTGAGGCCCCGGCCAGGCGCTCCGCCAAGCCTGCCCCAGGGCCCTGGGGAGGGAGCTGGGTCAGCCGCTGAACGGGTTGGGAGATCTCACGGGCCACCGCACGACTGCTGCCCGAGCAAAAGTGGGTGCCCCTCGAGGGAGCGAAAGTGGGTGCCCCACACCAGGTCACTGCGCGACTTTGAACCGAGTTTTCGTGGTCGCCGGGAGACTACAAAAGCACAGGCGCCCCAACAGCAGACAGAGGCGCGGGCGAAGTGAGACAACTGCATGAAAATAGACACCCTCAGGGGACCGCACACGGTCGCGGACTAGTGGACACTCGTGAAAACATAGGCGCAGGCCGCTGGAGACAGCTGTGGAGCCAGAGGTGCCAGTTCACGGGCGGGTGCTCAAACGCGGTCAGCTCAGGCCCAAGGTGCAGGCGCCGGATAGCAGCTGGAACGCAGGCCCCTCTCAGAAGCAAATGCAGGCAGCTGTGCCCGAACACTGAAAGCCTCCCAGGGACAAAGGCAGGCGGCTGTGCACGTCTGGAGAACCTAGCACACACGCATAAACTCAGAGAAGTGCACACACACCAGGAGGCTCAGATCACACACTGGAAACCCTGTGGGGAGAGGTGCCCACTAACGCTGAGATACATAGCACAATGAGGACTGAGTTCTGAACACAGAGAAAAGCAATAAGATGACCCCTCGGCCATTGCAGCCAGCAAGACCTGAAAAACCGGCTGGCAAGTTTGAAAACAACAGGAGGGTTTTTTTGTTTTTTGTTTTTTAATTTATTTTATTTTATTTTTTAATATATTTTTATTTTTTTTAATATTTTGTTGTGCTTTGCTTGTTTTTTTCCCCCCCTTTGGCTGCTTATATTTGTGTGGGGGTGTCTGTGTGCGTGTCTCTTTTTTGTTTTGCCAGTTTGTTAGTGTCTTTTTGTTTGTAAGCCTGTCTATCTATATGAGTTTTTAACTACTCCTTCTTCATTGTTTATATCTTCTTCTTTACTCACCAACTCCTTTTGCCTCCCTTGAATTCCTTCTTCTCTTATCCCCTCTTCCTTTCTTTTCAATTTTATCTCTTCTACCTTCCTCTTGTTTCCTCTTTCTTCTTTTTTTCATTTTCCCCCCTCTTCTTTTGGTAAATACCCACGAGTGAGACAAAACAAACAAACAAGCAAGCCTGAAACTGTGTGGGGGGGAACCAGAGTTGGCCCCCAAAAGAGGGTATTCCAGCTGATGAGACAGTGAAAGCGGTGAACAACAGGATATCCGAAGGAGAATCCACCACTGAATCTCACAGATATTCTACCACAGAAGGTCATACCACAAACCCAGGGAGCCAGAACAGATCAATTTAAGAAGTTGAGGCTAACAACAAGAGTCTTACAAACAATGGGAAGACAAAAGAACAATCCCCAAAAGAAAGGAAAGGAGGAAGCTCAAGAAAGAATGCTAAATGTATCAGAGGCAACTCAACTATCAGATATCGAGTTCAAAGCAATGGTTGTCAGGAAGCTCAATGAGCTCTCAATGAGCTACCATAAACTACAGGGAAGTTATGGTGAACTCACGGCTAACTATATCAACATGAAAAAGGAAATAGAAACTATCAACAAGGGCGAAGAGGAAATGAAGAACACAATCTCTGAACCGAAGAACACAGTAGAAGGAATGAAAAGCAGAATCGATGAAGCAGAAGATCAGATCAGCGAGTTGGAGGACAAAATAGAAAAAAAACACTCAGAATGAGCAAGATAAGAAAACGAGGCTTAGAAAGAATGAAGAGGGTTTAAGAGAAATGCAAGACAACATGAAACGGAATAATATCCGTATAATAGGGATACCAGAAGGAGAAGAACAAGAACAAGGGATAGAAAACCTGTTTGAAAAAGTAATGATGGAAAACTTCCCTCATTTGGTGAGAGAAAAAGCCACACAAATCCAGGAAACACAGAGAGTCCCAATCAAAAGGAACCCAAACAGACCCACTTCAAGACACATCATAATTAAAATGGCAAAATTCCAAGACAAAGAGAGAATCTTAAAGGCAGCAAGGGAGAAAAAGGAAGTAACATACAAGGGGGCCCCAATTAGGTTAGCATCTGACTTCTCAATGGAAACGTTCCAAGCCAGAAGAGAATGGCAAGAAATATTCCAAGCAATGAGAACCAAAGGCCTGCAACCCAGACTACTTTACCCAGCAAGGCTTTCAATCAAGATAGAAGGCCAAATAAGGAGCTTCCCAGACAAAAGAAGTCTAAAAAAATACACCTCTACGAAACCAATGCTGCAAGAGATACTAAAGGGACTTCTTTAAGGGAAGAAAGGAAAAGACAGAGAGAGAAAGAGAGAGAGGAACACAGGTACGAAAATGGCAATGAATAAATACCTATCAATAATAACCTTAAATGTAAATGGATTCAATGTTCCAATCAAAAGACATAGAATAGCTGAATGGATAAGAAACCATGACCCACACATATGCTGCCTACAAGAAACCCACCTCAGGACAAAAGACATACACAGGCTCAAAGTGAAGGGCTGAAAACAAATTTTCCAAGGAAATGGTCAGGAAAAAAAAGCTGGGGTAGCAATACTCATATCAGACAAAATAGACTTCAAAAGAAGGGCCATAAAGAGAGACCCAGAAGGTCACTTCATAATACTCAAGGAAAAAATCCACCAAGAAGACATAAATATTGTAAATATATATGCACCCAATGGTGGAGCACCTAAATACATCAAGAAAATTTTAGAGGACTTCAAGAAAGATATAGACAGCAACACAATTATAGTAGGTGATTTTAACACCCCACTGTCAAAAATGGACAGATCTTCCAAACAAAATATCAACAAAGATATTGTGGCATTGAACAACACTCTAGAGCAAATGGACTTAACTGATATACAGAGAGCCCTTCATCCCAAAGAAGCCAAATACACTTTCTTTTCAAATGCACATGGAACATTTTCAAAGATAGACCACATGATAGGACACAAATCAAGCCTCAACAAATTCAAGAAAATTGAAATCATACCAAGCATTTTCTCTGACCACAAGGGACTGAAACTAGAAACCAACCCCAAGGAGAAAAACCCAAAACCCTCAAAATCATGGAGATTGAATAGCATGCTATTAAACAATGAATGGGTCAAGAATGAAATTAGGGAGGAAATCAAAAAGTTTCTGGAAACAAACAAAAATGAACTCACATCGACCCAAAACTTATGGGACACAGCAAAGGCAGTCCTCAGAGGGAAGCTTATAGTGATACAGGCCTATCTAAAAAAGACAGACACATCTCAAACAAACAACCTAACCCTTCGCCTACAAGAACTCGAGGAACAACAACAAAGACAGCCCAGGGCAGGTAG
The DNA here is from genome assembly GCA_039655065.1 of Glossophaga mutica. NCBI lineage: Eukaryota > Metazoa > Chordata > Mammalia > Chiroptera > Phyllostomidae > Glossophaga > Glossophaga mutica. The sequence goes on from CM077318.1 coordinate 21,454,477, forward strand.
AAGGAAAGAAATAACCAAGATCAGAGCAGAATTAAATGACATAGAGACTAAAAGCACAATCCTAAAGATCAATGAATCCAGGAGTTCGTTCTTTGAAAAGATCAACAAGATCGACAAGCCTTTAAGCAGGCTCATCAAGAAAAAAAGAGAGAGGACTCTAATAAACACAATCAGAAATGAAAGAGGAGATATTACAACCGACACCGCAGAAATACAAAGGATTGTAAGAAATTACTATGAAGAACTGTATGCCAAGAAATTTGAAAACCTAGGTGAAATGGACAGGTTTCTGGAAAAATATAACCTTCCAAAACTCAATGAAAAAGAAACAGAAAGCCTGAACAGACCAATAACAGCTGGTGAAATTGAATCAGTAATCAAAACAATCCCTACGCATAAAAGCCCTTGACCAGATGGTTTCACAGGACAATTCTACAAAACATTTAAGGAAGAGCTAACCCCTATTCTCCACAGACTATTCCAAAAAATCCAAAAAGATGGAAGACTCCCAAACTCTTTTTATGAAGCCAGCATCATCCTAATCCCAAAACCAGATAAAGACACAACAAGAAGGAGAACTTCAGGCCAATATCGCTGATAAACATAGACGCTAAAATCCTCAACAAAATATTGGCAAACGGCATCCAACAACACATTAAAAAGATCATACACCACGACCAAGTGGGATTCATCCCAGGGATGCAAGGATGGTTCAACATTCGCAAATCAGTAAATGTAATTCATCACATAAGCAAAAGCAAAGACAAAAATCACATGATCATATCAATAGATGCGGAAAAAGCATTTGATAAGGTACAGCACCCATTTATGATTAAAACACTCAGCAAAGTGGGAATAGAGGGAGCATTCTTCAACATAATAAAGGCTATATGTGAGAAACCTACAGCCAGCATCATACTCAACGGGCAAAGACTAAATTCTTTTCCACTAAAATCAGGAACAAGACAAGGCTGTCCACTCTCTCCACTTCTATTCAACATAGTATTGGAAGTATTAGCCACAGCGATTAGACAAGAAAAGGAAATAAAAGGCATCCAACTTGGAAAGGAGGAAACAAAACTATCATTGTTTGCAGATGACATGTTAGTATACATAGAAAATCCTATACTCTCGGCCAAAAAACTGCTCGACCTAATAAATGATTTTAGCCAAACAGCCGGATACAAAGTCAATATCCAGAAATCAAAGGCATTTTTGTATACCAACAATGAAACAACAGAAGCAGAAATCAAGAAAAAAATACCATTTGATATAGCAAAAAGAAAAATAAAGTACCTAGGAATAAACATAACCAAGGAGGTAAAAGACCTGTGTGCAGAAAACGACACAACACTGAAGAAGGAAATCAAGGAAGACACAAATAAATGGAAACACATACCATGTTCATGGATCGGAAGAATTAACATCATCAAAGTGTCCATACTTCCCAAAGCAATCTACAGATTCAATGCAATACCTATTAAAGTACCAATGGCATATTTCACAGATATAGAACAAACTCTTCAAAAATTTATATGGAACCATAAACGACCCAGAATAGCGGCAGCAAACTTGAGAAAGAAGAGCAAAACAGGAGGGATCACAATACCTGATACCAAAATGTATTACAAGGCCACTGTAATCAAAACAGCCTGGTACTGGCATAAAAACAGGCACGTGAACCAGTGGAATAGAATAGAGAGCCCAGAAATAAACCCTAGTCTCTATAGTCAATTAATATTCGACAAATGGGGCAGCAACACAAAATGGAGTAAAAATAGCCTCTTCAACAAGTGGTGTTGGGAGAACTGGACAGCTTCGTGCAAGAAAATGAAACTCGAGCACCAACTTACACCATACACAAAAATAAATTCAAGGTGGATAAAAGACTTAAACATAAGCCGTAACACCATTAAAGTCCTAGAAGAGAACATAGGCAGGAAAATCTCAGATATTCCACGCAGCAACATTTTTACTGATATGTCCCCTAAAGCAAGGGACATAAAGGAAAGAATAAACAAATGGGATCTCATCAAAATAAAAAGCTTCTGCATGGCCAAGGAAAACAGTATTAAAATAAAAAGAGAACCGACTGTGTGGGAAAACATATTTGCCAATGATATCTCAGATAAGGGTTTAATCTCCAAAATATACAAAGAACTTACATGACTCCACTCTAAGAAGATAAGCAACCCAATTAAAAAATAGGCAAAGGACTTGGGCAGACACCTCTCCAAGGAGGACATACAGAGGATCCAGCGACACATGAAAAGATGCTCAATATCGCTAGCTATCAGAGAGATGCAAATGAAAACCACAATGAGATACCACTTGACACCAGTCAGAATGGCCTTCATAAACAAAGCAACAAACAGCAAGTGTTGGAGAGGTTGTGGAGAAAAGGGGACACTAGTGCACTGCTGGTGGGAGTGCAGACTGGTACAACCACTATGGAAAACAGTATGGAATTTTCTAAAAAAACTAAAAATGGATATACCTTTTGACCCAGCAATTCCACTGCTAGGATTATATACTAAGAACCCCGAAACACCAATCCAAAAGAACGTATGCACCCCAATGTTCATAGCAGCACAATTTACAATAGCCAAGTGTTGGAAGCAACCTAGGTGCCCATCAGTAAATGAATGGATCAAAAAACTGTGGTACATTTATACAATGGAATTCTATGCAGCAGAAAGAAAGAAGGAGCTCATACCCTATGCAACAGCATGGATGGAACTTGAGAGCATCATGCTAAGCGAAGTAAGCCAGGCAGTGAAAGACAAATACCATATGATCTCACCTTTAATAGGAAGCTAATCAACAAAACAAACAAACAAGCATAATATAACCAAAGACACTGAAATTGAGAACAGGCTGATAGTCACCAGAGGGGAGGGGGGGGGAATTTCAGGGGAAAAGGGGAAGGATTTACAGGAACAAGTATAAAGGACACATGGACAAAAACTATGGGGGGGTGGAAATGGGAGGGAGGTGGGGAGGGCTGGGGTGGCGGGTTTGGGTGAGAATAAAAGACAGAAAACTGTACAAGATCAACAATTAAAATAAAAATTAAAAAAATTTCATTTATTTAAAAAAAATTCTGTTTGCATTTACTATAAAAATTATGCCTTCTATATTAAATGAAAGCACAAGTTTAAAACCTGTGAATCATTCTGGGTTTTGTAGACTAAGTATTTTTTTCTCCTTTATTTATTTTAATTGTTGTTCTTGTACAGTTTTTTGTCTTCTACTCCCATCCTGGTCCACCCCCCCATCCCTCCCCACCACCCTCCCATTTCCACCCCCTCTAGTTTCTGTCCACGTGTCTTTTATACTTGTTGCTCTAATCCCTTCCCCTTTTCCCCTGAAATTCCCTCCCCTCTCCCCTCTGATGACTGTCAGCCTGTTCTCAATTTCAACTCCTTTGGTGATATTTTGCTTGTCTGTTTGTTTTATTGATTAGGTTCCTGTTAAAGGTGAGATCATATGGTATTTGTCCTTCATTGCCTGACTTACTTCGCTTACCATAATGCTCTCCAGTTCCATCCATGCTGTTGTGAAGGGTAGGAGCTCCTTCTTTCTTTCTGCTTCATAGAATTCCATTGTGTAAATGTACCATAGTTTTTGATCCATTCGTTTACTGATGGGCACCTAGGTTGCTTCCAACACTTGGCTATTGTAAATTGTGCTGCTATAAACATTGGGGTGCATACGTTCTTTTGGATTGGTGTTTCAGGGTTCTTAGTATATAATCCTAGCAGTGGAATTGCTGGGTCAAAAGGTAGATCCATTTTTAGTTTTCTTAGAAAATTCCATACTGCTTTCCACAGTGGTGGTCCCAGTCTGTAATCCCACCAACAGTGCCCTAGAGTCCCCTTTCTCCACAACCTCTCCAACACTTGTTGTTTGTTGCTTTGTTTATGAAGGCCATTCTGACTGGTTTCAAGTGGTATCTCATTGTGATTTTAATTTGCATATCTCTGATAGCTAGTGATACTGAGCATCTTTTCATGTGTCTGGGATCCTCTGTATGTCCTCCTTGGAGAAGTGTCCGTTCAAGTCTTTTGCCATAAAATGGAGTAAAAATAGCCTCTTCAACAAGTGGTGTTGGGAGAACTGACAGCTACGTGCAAGAAAATGAAATGTGAGCTCCAACTTACACCATACACAAAAATAAATTCAAGGTGGATAAAAGATTTAAATATAAGCCGTGACACCATTAAAGTCCTAGAGGAGCACATAGGCAGGAAAATCTCAGATATTTCATGCAGCAACATTTTTACTGATATGTCCCCTAAAGCAAGGGACATAAAGGAAAGAATAAACAAATGGGATCTCATCAAAATAAAAAGCTTCTGCACAGCCAAAAAAAAAAAAAAAAGTATTAAAATAAAAAGAGAATCGACTGTATGGGAAAACATATTTACCAATGATACCTCAGACGAGGGTTTAATTTCCAAAATATACAAAGAACTTACATGACTCCACTCTATTTCGTTCTTTATTCTAAGACAAATTGTGTACCATTTAAGGGTTTTGTGCAATGGGTGGCATATTCAGATTTGTGTATCAAAATGATCACTCTGTCTCCTTGGTGACTATCATACTGGAAAGAGATATGAAAGTTAAAATGGAGAGACTGATTAAGAAACTTGTAATGGTCCAGACCAGGTGAAAAAAGATGATGGCTGAAACTAGGGTTGTAGCAACAGCGATTAAGAGAAGTATGCAGAAGTATTTCCAGACTTCCACCTAAGATGGAGGTGTAGATAGATATACTGTGCCTCCTTGTACAACCAAAAGAAGGAAAACAACAAATTTAAAAATGAAAAACATCCAGAACTGACAGAAAATTGAACTGTAGGGTGTCAGAACTTGGTGTCAGACTTGACACCAAGGAGCTAAAGAAGAAACATTCATGCAGACCAGTAGGAGGGCTGGAGACAGGCAGCTTGGCAGAGAGGACTCACAGGAAGGCAGCAGCTAGAGGACGAGGGTTGGTGAGGTGGCAGCTGGTGGACTGGGCAAAGTGGAGGCTGGCAGAGTGGGCCGTCCCACATTTGTGAGCAGATAAACTGGGAGGAACAACTTGGGAGTGGAACAGACTGCACAACCCAGGGTTCCAGTGCAGGGAAGTAAAGCCTCAAAACCTATGACTGAAAAAAACCTGTGGGGGTTGAGGGGACAGGAGGAACTCCCAGCCTCACAGGAGAGTTTACTGGAGAGACCTAGGGGAACCTAGAACATACACAAACCCACCCACCTGAAAACCAGCACAAGAAGAGCCAAATTTGATTATGGGTAGTGGTGTGGGTGACTGAAAACTGGCAGAGAGCAGAGCAAGCAGTACTGTTCCCACTTGAACTCCTACCCCACACACAGTGTCACAATGGAGCAATGTGGGTTTCCCAATGCTGGTGAATACCTAAGGCTCTGCCCCTTACTGTGTAACAGGTGCACTGAGAAAAAAATATGGCCCAAATGAAAGAACAGATCAAAGCTCCAGAAAAAATACAACTAAGTGATGAAGAGATAGCCACTCTATCAGATACACAGTTCAAAACACTGGTAATCAGGAATCTCACAGAATTGGTTGAGTATGGTCACAAAATAGAGGAAAAAGTGAAGGCTATGAAAAGCGAAATGAAGGAAAATGTACAGGAAACCAACAGTGATGGGAAGGAAACCATGACTCAAATCAATAGAGTGGACCACAAGCAAGAAAGAAACAACCAAACAGAAAAGAAGGAAGAAACAAGAATTCAAAAAAAGTAAATGAGGAGAGGCTTAGGAACCTCTAGGACAACTTCAAACATTCCAACATCCAAATCATATGGGTACCAGAAGGAGAAGAGGAAGAGCAAGAAATTGAAAACTGACTTAAACATAGTGAAGGAGAACTTCCCCAATTGGCAAAGGAAATAGACTTCCAGAAAATCCAGGAAGCTCAGAGTCCCAAACAAGTTGGACCCAAGGATGCACACACTAAGGCACATCATAATTACATTAGCCAAGATTAAAGATAAGGAGAGAATCTTCAAAGCAGCAAGAGAAAAGGAGACAGTTACCTATAAAGGAGTTCCTATTATACTATCAGCTGATTTCTCAAAAGAAACCTTGCAAGCAAGAAGGGGTGGGAATGAAGTATTCTAAGTCATGAAAGGCAAAGACCTACACCCAAGATTTCTCTAACCAGCAAAGCTATCATTTATAATGGAAGGGCAGATAAAGTGCTCCTCAGATAAGGTCAAGTTAAAGGAGCTCATCATTACCAAACCCTTATTACATGAAATATTAAAGAGACTTATCTAAGAAAAAGAGGATGATCAAATATATGAACAGTAAAATGAAAACTCAGAACTATCAACAACCAAACCTAAAAAAAAGGAACTAAGCAAACAACTAGAACAGGAATAGGATAACAGAAATGGAGGTCACATGGAGGGTTATCAGTGGGGAAGGGGAAGAAGGAGAGAGGGGGAAAAGGTACAGGGAATAAGTAGCATAAAACATAGGTGGAAAGTAGACAGGGGAGGTTAAGAATAGTATAGGAAATATAGAAGCCAAAGATCTTATATGTATGACCCATGGACATGAACTAAAGGGGGGGAATGTGGGTGGGAGGGGGTGTGCAGGGTAGAGGGGAATAAAGGAGGGAATGAGACAAATGTAATAGCAAAATCAATAAAATATATTTTTAAAAAATAAAAAGAAGAAAAATTAAAGAAAGAGAAGTGGGCAGATATAGACATATTTTGCAGGTTGCAGTAATTGTTGGGAATTCCTAAAGAACTGAATATGAGGGTGAAAAAGTGGGATGTGTCAATGATGACTTCTAGGTTTCTGGCTTATGGAACAAGATAAAGTTGTCATCAGCTGAGTTAGAGAACATTGGAAGATGGCCAGGTTTGGATGAAGAGGATGGTAGAAAGAGAAAGAAAGAAAAGCATGAGTTCTTTTTAAGGACCTGTTTCAACTGAAATTTCTGCAAACCACCTAAGAGGATATATTAATTGACAGCTAGATATATAAGAGCAGAGTTCTGGTCTGAAGATACAAATAAGTGAGTCATCTGCCTATGGGTGGTAATTGAAGCAGAAGCTATAAATGAAATCACCTAAGGAGAGAGTATAGAGTGAGAAGAGATAAATAGCCTAGCATTGAGCACCAAGAAGCTGTAGGAGACCATTCTGTGTGGCATGGGCCCAGCTCCCAGTGGAAAGCAAGGTCCAATGCACAGGACCCACGCCCATGGATAGGTTCTCCCATGGGGAATCAGGCCTGCATTGTTCCTACACTGCTATGAGACTTGCTTTTACTAAAACTCCCTCACCCTGAATTGAGACAGCAAGTGCTTACTATAACTTCCTAAAATCCATGCTAAAACTCCCCAGTATGGAGTGTAACCAGTTCAACCACTTTTCCCTTTTAATTTGCAAATATCCTTCTTCTGTGATGTGATTAGCGGCATCCACTCCTTTGTTTTCTGTATAAGGTAACCACCTAAAGTGAACCTGTGCATAGTAAATGAGGGCCATAATGTAATGTGCCTAGAAAAGGAATAAAGGCTTGTCACAGCAAGGTCCCCAACTTTTTCTTTTCTTGAGAGAAAAACCATGCTGTTCCTTTTCCTCCACAGGACTTAGTAGTCTGTGTGAATTTCTCATATCTCATCCACAATGTGGCAGACCCACAAGCCAGGGTTCATTATTTAATGGCTGGATACTTATGCCTGTTTATGATATAAGCTCTATAAATGTTTATTGAACTATCCTTACAAAAATGATTCTGATATACCTGATGCTGATGACTGAACCCATGGAGATTCCAAACACATATCTTTAAATGTTACGGTGGATTGTAGCCTGAAATATCTTCCATCTATTTGACATGAATCCAGCTTCCCAAAAGATGTATGGGATATTGCTGCCAAGTGGTGCTGAGCTTCATTCAAACTTGATCTGTTTCTCTCTTGCTTTCTTCTGCAGCAGTAGACACAATCTACACAGGTTAGTTTATTTATGCACTTTCTTTCTACACTTCCCTTCCAAACTATACCAAATGAAATTAGACAGCTACATTCATGGTATTAGGATTTAAAATAACAATGTTTTTTGTAAAACATGAAATGTCCATTTTATAAAATGCACATTGGCATTTTTTACCTTGGCCACATCTCCCTGTCTTAAATGTATAGCAAATGCCTACTCTTTTCCCAACCCTGTGGTGAATAGAAGAAAGGCAAAATATATATTGAGGAACTTTCAGTTTATTTAGAGAGATAACACAAACACTTATGATGCAAGTGGAAAAAAAAAAGACCACATGAATCAAGTGTATATCACACAGCACAGAGCACTAAAGTCTATTTAGAGTTCAGAGCAAAGAGCTCTAATTTATATTCACAGAATAAGGCACCAGAGAGACTTGATGGAGTTGTGCCACTCTCACAGCACCACTATTCTTGCTCCTAAGGGGAACTGGACAGAGACTACATTTGACTAATAAATATGTCTCCAGGGCAGAAGGTTGAACGTCTACCCACAGAAAAAAAAAATTCAATCTCACATAATAGAATTTTAACTTCTTTTAAATAATTTAGGCCACTTGAGAGTTTTACAAGTCAATTCCCAAATTAATTTTGCATTGATCTTCCAGGCAGGCTATTACAGCTAATGACAAACTCCCATTAAAAGAATTTAGATGAATGTGGCTGAGGAAAGGAATTCCTCATTTCTCACCCCACTTGACTTCTCTGCAGTATGTGACACTGTTGACCCTTGCCCTCCACCCTAGACAGCACTACACTCTTATGTTTTTTTTTCCCTACCTCTTTTACTTCTCAGCCTCAAGCCCAGGGTATGGCACATAGTAGGCATTCAACGAACATCTAGAATATTCAATGCTTCTTAGTCTCTTTTCCACTGACTCCCATTTTCATCCAATAGTTAAAGGTAATCATCCCCACCCAAATTTCCATTTATAGCCATCTTCTCCTATATTATACCTGCTCCTCATGAGTGATCCCACCCAATCCCATGACTTCAGCTTATACCTGTACATTTATGACCTCCAAGTATATATTTTTATCTGTCCTAAAAACCCCATATTTTCAACTTCTTATAGGACCTCTGCTAGGTGTGTTTCAGGCCTTGAATTCAAGGTCAATATGTCCAAAACTGAACTCATTTTTTTCTCTTTTAAATTATACACATATGAATATATTCTTATGTTATGAATGTAGGTTTACATCCCACTATCTCCTCAGTCACTAGGGCTAAAAACTTGTAAAGCACCTTTAATTCCTCCTACTCTGCATGTTTCCCCAAGGTTTGATCAGTTACCAGGTCATATCAGTTTTCCCTTTACATTATCACTGGTATCTGTCTCTTGTTCCTTGTCTTCACTGCCACTATGCCTTCAATGTTTATTGCCTGGATTCTTTATTTTTATTTATATTTTTTAAAGATTTTTCATTATTATTCCATTACAGTTGTCCCAATTTTTCCCTTTGCCCTCCTCTACCCATCCCACCTTAACTCCCACAGTCAATTCCCACACTGTTGTCCATGTCCATGGGCTATTCATACATGTTCTTTCCCTAGTCCCTTCCCCTTCTTTCCACCATTATCCCTCTTTCTCCTCCCCTTCTGGTCACTGTCAGCCTATTCCATGTTTCCAGGCCTATGGTTCTTATTTTGTTCATTATATTCCTCTTATAAGTGAAATTGTATAGTATTTGTCTTTTACCAATGGGCTTGTTTCAACAAGTGCTGGTGAGGATGCAGAGAAAAGGGAACCCTAGTGCACTGTTAGTAGAAATGCGGCCTGGTGCAGCCACTGTGGAAAACCGTACAGAATTTACTCAAAAAACTAAAAATGGAACTGCCTTTTGACCCAGTGCTTTTGCTGCTGGGAATATACCCTAAGAATCCCGAATCACCAATTCGAAAGGATTTATGTGCCCCAATGTTCACAGCAGCACTATTTACAATAGCCAGGTGCTAGAAACAGCCTAAGTGCTCATTAGTAGAAGAGTGGATCAAAAAACTGTGGTACGTTTATACAATGGAATATATGCAGCAGAAAGAAAGGAGTTCCCACCCTTTGCTACAGCATGGATGGAACTGGAGAGCATTATGCTAAGTGAAATAAGCCAGGTGGTGAAAAACAAATACCACATGATCTCACCTTCAATTGGAACCTAATGAACAAAACAAACAAGCATGCAAAATATAACCAGAGACATTGAAATAAAGAACAAACTGAAAGTAACCAGAGGGCAGGTGGGAGGGGGTAAGGGGGCTAAAGGGGGAAGAGCCCTCAAGGAATATGTATACAGGACACATGGACAAAGCCAAAAGGGGATAAGATTGAGGGTGGGAAGTGGGGATGAAAAAACTGTGGTACATTTACATGATGGAATACTACCCAGCAGAAAGAAGGAGCTCCTACCTTTTACAACAGGTAGGAAAAGGATGGAACTGGAGAATGTTATGCTAAGTGGATGACTTTATTTTTTAGAGAGGGCGAGGGGAGGGAGAAAGAGAACAAGAGAAACATCAACGTGAGAGAGGACCATTGATCGGTTGCCTCTCAAACAGGCTCTGACTGCGGACCAAACCTGCAACCCAGGTATGTGCCTAGACCAGAAATCAAAACATGATGTGTGGCTTTGCAGGATGACATCCAACCCACTGAACCACACCAGTCAGGGCTATTGCCTGGATTCTTGTCATTACTACCTCAGTAGCATTCCCTACACAATTTTTCTCTCTATTTTTACTCTGTCATCAAAATAAAATTGAAATTATATTACTCTCTTTCTCCAAAATCATTGTATTTATAAATCACTTTTTGGTTTCTGAAGTTCTTTCATAAACTCTGTTTCAGCCTGGCTGGTATGGCTCAGTAGATTGAGTGACGGCCTGTGAACCAAAAGGTCACCAGTTCTATTCACAGTCAGGGCACATGCCTGGGTTGCAGGCCAGGACCCCAGTGAGGGGCAAGCGAGAGGCAACCACACATAAACTCTGTTTCAATTAAGAATGATTTTGGCTGCAGGTAACAGAAACCCCAGCTAACTTATACAAATATAGGTCTTTTTCTCATACAACAATAAGTCCAGAAGTAGATGGTTGCTAGCATTCGTTTATCAGTGCCATCAAGAGTCCAGAGTCTCTTCCTATATTTCTGCACTGCCATCCATCCTCAACATGTTGGCTTTTCATCTTCATTGCTGCCAATTATTCATATGCAAGATGGTTATTAGAACCCCAGGTATCATGTATGCATTCAAGGCAAAAATTAGGGTGCAGTTGACAGCATTAGCAGTGTCTGTGTATTTTCTTCAGAAAAGAATAACTCTGTTAGAAGCCCCTCAGCAGTCTTTATTTTATGTATCATTAGCCTTAAGTGTGATGCTGTCCTATAGCCACCTAGTGCTCCAAGGGAGACTAAGCATATATTTGAATTTTAAGCCTCTGTTGTAGATGCTGGCAAGGAAAAAAGGGACTGGGAATACATGTTGGGTTATTCAGCCCGTAGTGTCTGCCACATTACCCTTTCATTTGATCAGTAATAAACTTTATGAGTAATACTATTATCTTCATTTTCAGGTTAAGAAAACTGAGGTCCAGAGAGGTTAATGTAATTTTCCAAAGTCACAGCTAATCAGCGGTAGAGTTACAGAAAACAATTTATGATTTCTACAAAGAGCTTTACCACACCACTGCCATATGAAAGGAAGTCCTATCTCAGGAAACACTCTAAGATCCAGGGAATTTAAGGCCCTCAGAAATCTCACCCCAGTGAACGTTTCCTGATTTATCTCTCATGACACCCCTCCACACTCCTTATGCACCATCCAAATTCTTGGTTGTCTCCTGACTGTACTAGATAACTGTAGGCTGTCATGCCTTTTCATGTGCTGGTTCCTCAACTTGAAATAACCTTCCTTTTCCAACCTTCCCCCAGGAACATCTTGAGGCTTTGTTTCTTGAATTAAATTCTTATTCATACTTAAAGATCCAGGTTAAATTCTACCTTTATGCTGAAGCATTCCTTTACTGCATAAGTAATAACTATGCACTATTTCTGCCAGAAGACCCAAGTTCTATTAGAGCACATTATTTTACACTGATAGTTGCTTACTTTGCTATCTGCCTCCATCATAAGCTCCTTGAAGGCTTCTGAGTCTTATTTAACTCTGTACCCATGCCCTGAGTACCTGGGGCAGCACCAAGAATAGAGAACAGGGCCAGCAAGTTATTTTCTTTGTAACAATTTAGCACATATCATACAATTCACCCATGCAAGGTGTATAAAAACTCAGTGGCACAATACCAGATACCAAACTGTATTACAAGGCCACTGTAATCAAAATAGCCTGGTACTGGCATAAAAACAGGCACATAGACCAGTGGAATAGATGAGAGCCCAGAAATAAACCCAAGTCTCTATGGTCAATTAATATTTGACAAAGGGGGCAGCAACATAAAATGGAGTAAAAATAGCCTCTTCAACAAGTGGTGTTGGGAGAACTGGACAGCTATGTACAAAAAACAAAAATGAAACTCGAGCACCAACTTACATCATATGCAAAAATAAATTCAAGGTGGATAAAATATTTAAATATAAATCATGACACCATTAAAGTCCTAGAGGAGAACACAGGCAGGAAAATCTCAGATATTTCACGCAGCAACATTTTTACTGATATGTCCCCTAAAGCAAGGGACATAAAGGAAAGAATAAACAAATGGGATCTCATCAAAATAAAAAGCTTCTGCATGGCCAAGGAAAACAGTATTAAAATAAAAACAGAACGAACTGTATGGGAAAACAATTTACCAATGATACCTCAGACAAGGGTTTAATCTCTAAAATATATAAAGAACTTACATGACTCCACTCTAAGAAGATAAGCAACCCAATTAAAAAATAGGCAAAGGACTTGAACAGACACTTCTCCAAGGAGGGCATACAGAGGATCCAGAGACACATGAAAAGATGCTCAGTATCACTAGGTATCAGAGAGATGCAAATTAAAACCACAATGAGATACCACTTGACACCAGTCAGAATGGCCCTCATAAACAAAGCAACAAACAGCAAGTGTTGGAGAGGTTGTGGAGAAAAGGGGACCCTAGTACACTCTTGGTGGGATTGAAGACTGGTACCACCACTATGGAAAGCAGTATGGAATTTTCTAAGAAAACTAAAAATGGATCTACCTTTTGACCCAGCAATTCCACTGCTAGGATTATATCCTAAGAACCCTGAAACACCAATCCAAAAGAACTTATGCACCTCTATGTTCATAGCAGCATAATTTACAATATCCAAGTGTTGGAATCAACCTAGGTGCCCATCAGTAAATGAATGGATCAAGAAACTATGGTACATTTACAGAATGGAATTCTATACAGCAGAAAGAAAGAAGGAGCTCCTACCTTTTGCAACAGCATGGATGGAACTGGAGAGCATCATGCTAAGCGAAATAAGCCAGGCAGTGAAAGACAAATACCATATGATCTCACCTTTAGCAGGAGCCTAATCAACAAAACAAACAAACAAACAAACAAACAAGCAAGCAAAATATAACCAAAGACACTGAAATTGAGAACAGACTGACAGTCACCAGAGGAAAGAAGGGAGGGAATTTCAGGGGAAAAGGGAAAGGGATTAGAGCAGCAAGTATAAGAGACACATGGACAAACCCTAGGTGGGATGGAAATGGGAGGGAAGTGGGGAGGGCTGGGGCGGTGGCCTGGGATGGGAGTGAGAGACAGAAAACTGTACACGAACAACAATTAAAATAAAATTAAAAAAAAACTCAGTGGGTTTTTGTATATTCACAGAGCTGTACAACAATCATCACAATCAGTCTTACAATATCCTCATTGCCTCAAAATAAATCCTATGCTCTTTAGTTATCACTCCACAATTCTCCATTGCCCCCAGCCCCAGTCCTAAGCAACCACTGATTTATGTTTTGCCTATATAGATTTCCCTATTCTGGACATCTTGTATAAATAGAATCATGTAATGTATGCTATTTTGTGTTCAACTTTTCCACTTAGCATAATGACTTCAAGATTCGTTCATGTTGTAGCATGAATCAGTACTCTATTGTTTTTTGTGGCCAAATAACATGTCATTGTATGAATATACAATATTATTTTGTCTATTCATCAGTGGATGTACATTTTAGTTGTTTCCATTTTTGGTTGTTGTGCATAATGATACTATAAACAGTGGTGTAAAAATATCTGTTTGAGGTCCAGCTTTAAATTATTTTGCCTATATTCCCAGAAGTAGAATTACTGGGTAATATAGTAACTTTATGCTTAACTATATAGCAGTTTATATAAGCATAAAGTTTTGAGGAACTGCCAGCCTGTTTTTCAGAGTAGCTGTATCATTTTACATTCTCACCAGAAATGTATGAGGGCTTTGACTTCTCCACATCCTTGCTAATGCTTGTTATTATTTGATTTTTTTATTATAAGCATCCTAGTGTGTGTGAGGTAGTATCCCATTGTGGTTTTGATTTTCTTTTCCCTGATGACTAATGATGTTGAGCATAATTCTTTGTGCTTATTTGCCATTTGTATATCTTTGGAGGGATAATCTGGAGGAAAGAGAGAGAGAGAACAGTTAAGAATGGGTGGAAAATATTTGTTAGTCTCACATAAACTTAAGGTAAGTGGTAGTTATTATGGAGAGAAGACAAATTTGGGTGATAATTAGGAAGAATGGAGAGTACTTGGTGTTTGCATCAATGTAGGGAAAGGGAGGTAGGAGTATAAATGATTATAACATAGACAATAAGAAGAATTATGGAGTCATTAACAAGAGAGGGGATATAAAATGTTTGAGAAAACATAATTTTGTTTGGGACTGTTTGAGCTTGGATTGCTCACAGCCTATTCATCTACAGCAGCTTAGACAGTCATTAGAAGGAAGGATTTACAGTTTGAAGATTAGGGAAAAGAGGTCTGGATTAGATTTCATTATGGTTACCCAGATATGACAGTTGAAGCTATAACAAATGAGATAGCTTAATGAGAGAACAGAGAGTGAGAAAAGGGTGTCAGGAGTAAGTTCTGAGGAACAAAAGTTTCCAAGAGGCAAAAAAGGAAGAACACATAAACAAGACTGGTAGAGTGTGATGGGGGAAGAAAGTTCAAGAAATAAAAATTTAAAGAAGCAGAGAAAAATTCAAAAGAACCAAATACTATGAACATAGGAGTGCATAGGTTCTTTTGGATTGGTGTTTCATGGTTCTTAGGATATAATCCAAGCAGTGGAATTGCTGGGTCAAAAGGTAGATCCATTTTTAGTTTTCTTAGAAAATTCCATACTGTTTTCCACAGTGGTTGTACCAGTCTGCACTCCCACCAACAGTGCACTAGGGTCCACTTTTCTCCACAACCTCTCCAACACTTGCTGTTTGTTGCTGTGTTGATGATGGCCATTCTGACTGGTGTCAAGTGGTATCTCATTGTAGTTTTAATTTGCATCTCTATGCACCCCTATGTTCATACATAGCAGCACAATTTACAATAGCCAAGTGTTGGAATCAACCTAGATGCCCATCAGTAAATGAATGAATCAAAAAACGGTGGTTCATTTACACAATGGAATTCTATGCAGCAGAAAGAAAGAAGGAGCTCCTACCCTTTGCAACAGCATGGATGGAACTGGAGAGCATCATGCTAAGTGAAATAAGCCAGGCAGTGAAAGACAAATACCATATGATCTCACCTTTAACAGGAACCTAATCAACAAAACAAACAAACAAGCATAATATAACCAAAGACACTGAAATTGGGAACAGGCTGACAGTCACCAGAGGGGAGAGAGGAGGGAATTTCAGGGGAAAAGGGAAAGGATTTACAGGAACAGATGTAAAGGACGCATGGACAAAAACTATGGGGGGGCAGAAATGGGAGGGAGGTGGGGAGGGCTGGGGTGGTGGGCTGGGGTGGGAGTAAAAGACAGAAGACTGTACAAGATCAACAATTAAAATTAAAAGAAATGAAAAAAGAACCAAATACTATTGAGTCCAAGTAGGATGAAAATGGAGAAAAGACCATTGAAGTTTTCAATTAAATAGTATTTGGCCATGGCCAGGTTTAAGACAGTTTCAGTTGATAAGGAGAAAGCTAAAAAGTGACTGAAGAGCAATTATAAAGATATAATGGTGATGTAATACACTTAGGAAACTTGGTGAAGGGATGAGCAAGGAGGTAGTTGTAAGAATAAAATGAGTTAAAGTGAGATAATGTATGTAAGAGCTCTGTTTTTAAGAAAGAACAGGACAATCATTATTCTGTTAAGCAAGGGTTATTCTGCACAAAAGATAAAAGGCAGTCCCATCAGCAAGTGAATGAGTCATTAAATAAAGGAAATGAAGTTCCTGTTTTCATGGAAATGGCATCACTGTCTATTCAGGTATGTTTTCAGGGATCTAATTTAAAAATTACTCTCTTGGGTTTGGTAGCTTTATTTGATACCCAGAGTAATAGAGGGCAAAAAGGTATTGTGTCAAGCAAAAGGTCCTGAGCTTGCAACTATCTTTTAATCTAGGAAACTGAGCATTTTATACATATAAAGATAAAGGGGCTTGATGACTTTGCATATTAAATTGATCTTGATTTCATATAATGTTGACCTTTCCTGGGTCTCCAATCAACCACAAAGCAACTTTATGAAATCACACATTACCTGCTAAAATCCTCAACAAAATATAGCAAACCCAATGCAGCAATACAATAAAAAGATCATGCATGCACCATGATCAAGTAGGATTTATCCTAGGGATTCATGGCTTGCACAATAGCCATAAATCAATAAATGTAATATACACATAAACAAAATGAAGGATACAAATCACATGATTGTATCAATGCATGCAGGAAAAGCATTCAATAAAGCCCAGTACCTATTTATGATAAAAACTCTCAGCAAAGAAGCACAAAAGGGACCAAACCTCAACATAATAAAGGCCATATATGAAAAACCCACAGCAAATATCATACTCAATGGGCAAAAGCTAAAAGCATTTCCCACGAGGACCAGAACAAGTCAGGGGTGTCTGCTCTCACCACTCTTATTCAACATAGTATTATGTGTCTTAGCCACAGCAATCAGAAAATAAAAAGAAATAAAATTCATCCAAATTGGAAAGGAGGAAGTTAAACTGTAATTATCACATCTGACCTGATAGTGTATGTAGAAAACCCTAAACTCCACAAAAAAAAAACTATTAAACCTAATAAATGAATTCAGTAAAGTATCAGGATGCAATATCAACATTTAGAAATGGATACCATTTCTATAATAAACTATCAGAAAGAGAAACTAAGGAAATAATCCCACTTATTATTGCAACAACAACAAAAGGTACTTAGGAACAAATATAACCAAGGAAGTAAAATACCTATACTCAGAAAACTACAAGATATTGAAGAAAGAAATTGAGGAAGGTACAACTAAGAGGAAGCATATACCATCTTCACAAATTGGAATGATTAGCATCATTAAAATGTCCATATTACCCACAGCAATCTATAGATTCAATGCATTTCTCATTAAAATACCAATGGCATATTTCACAGATGTAGAATAAATATTATAAAAATTTATGTATATGTAATCATAAAACACCCTGAATAACCTCAGCAATCTTGAGAAAGAAGAGCAAAGTTAGAGGGATCACAATACCTGATATCAAACTATACTACAAAGCCATTGTATAAGAGAGCTTCAGACTGGTGCAAGAACAGGCATATATATCAATGGAACAGAACAGAAAGCCCAGAAATAAACTCACACATATATGGTCAATTAATACTTGACAAAGGAGACAAGAGCATGCAATGAAGTAAAGACAGTTTCTTCAATAAAAGGTTTTGGAAAAATTGGACAGGTACCTATAAAAAATGAGACTATACCAACAACTTACACCATACACAAAAATAAACTCAAAATGCATAGAGGACTTAAATATAAGTCATGAAACCATAAAAATCTTAAAATTAGATATAGACAATATAATCTCAGACAGCTCTTAGAGCAGTATTTTCATAAATATGTCTCCTAGGGGAAGGGAAATAAAGGAAGAAAATTTAAAAAAATAGGATTATGGCAAACTAAAAAAACTTTGCACAGCAAAAGAAACTATCAACAAAATGAAAAGGGAACTCACTGTATAGGAGAAAATATCTATCAATGATATATCCAATAAGGAGTGAATTTCCAAAATATATAAAGAATTTATACAACTCCAGATCAAGAAGACAAACAATCCAAAGGACTTGAAGAGACACTTCTCCAAAGAGGAAAGACACATAGATGATCCATAGACATATGAAAATATGCTCAATATCACTAAACATCAGAGAGATGCAAACTGAAACACAATGAAGTACTACCTCACACATGGCTACAAATAATAAATCAACAAGTGCTGGGGAGGATATAGAGAAAAGGGAACGCTAGTGCATTGTTGGTGGCAAAGCAGACTTGTGCAACCACAGTGGAAAGCAGTATGAAGTCTCCTCAAAAAGTTAAAAACAGAGCTGTCTTTTGACCCAGTGATCCCACTGCTGGGTATATGCCCTAAGAATCCCAAAACATCAATTCAAAAGAACATATGAGCCCCTGTATTCATAAAAGTGTTATTTACAATAGCTAAGATCTGTAAACAGCCTACATTTCAATCAGTAGATGAGTAGTTTAAAAAGTTGTGATATATTTCAACAATGGAATACTATGCAGCAATAAAAAGGAATGGACTCTGGAAGACCAAACTTCCAGCCAAGATGGGGTGTATGTAGACACACTGTGCCTCCTCGCACAACCAAAAGAAGGACAACAAATTTAAAAACAAAAACAACCAAAACTGACAGAAAATAGAACTGGCTGGAAGTCTGACAACCAAGGCGTTAAAGAAGAAACATTCATCCAGACCAGTAGGAGGGGCAAAGATGGGCAGCCAGGAGGAGAGGACTTGTGGCAAGGCAGTGGCTGGAGTACTGGGGTGGGTGAGGCAGTGGTTGGCAGAGCAGGGGTCCCACATTTGTGTGCTGATAAAATAGGAGGAACAACTGGGAAGTGAGACAGACCATGCAACCCAGGGTTCCAGTGCGGGGAAATAAAGCCTTAAAACCTCTGACTGAAAACAACTGTGAGGGTTGTGGCAGTGGGAGAAATTTCCAGCCTCACAGGAGAGTTTGTTGGAGAGATCCACGGGGTCCTAGAATATACACAAAATCACCCACTCAGGAATTAGCACCAGAAGGGCCCGATTTGATTGTGGGTGGCAGTGGAAGTAATTGAAAGCTGGCAGACAGCTGAACAAGTGGCATTCTTCCCTCTCAGAACCCTCCTCCATGTACAGTGCCACAGTGAAGTGATGTGGGTTGCCCCACCCTGGTGAATACCTAAGGCTCCACCACTTACTATGTAACAGGTTCGCTGAGACAAAAAAAAAAAAAAAAAAAAAAAAATGGCCCAAATGAAAGAACAGATTAAAGCCCCAGAAAAAATACAACTAAGCGATGAAGAGATAGCCACTTATGAGATGCAGAGTTCAAAACACTGGTAATAAGGATGCTCACAGAATTGGATGATTTTGCTCACAAATTAGATGAACAAATGAAGGCTACAATAAGTGAAATGAAGGAAAACACACAGGGAACCAATAGAGATGAGAGAAAAACTGGGACTCAAATCAACGGAGTGGACCTGAAGGAAGAAAGAAACAACCAAACAGAAAACAAGGATGAAACAAGAATTTAAAAAAAAAAATGAGGAGAGGCTTAGGAACCTCCAGGACATCTTTAAACATCCCAACATCCTAATGATAGGGGTACCAGAAGAAGAAGGGGAAGAGCAAAAAATTGAAAACTTATCTGAACAAATAAAGGAGAACATCCCCAATCTGGCAAAGGAAATAGACTTCCAGGAAGTCCCAGAAGCTCAGAGTCTCAAACAAGTTGGACCCAAGGAAGCCCACAACAAGGCCTATCATAATTACATTAGCCAAGATTAAAGGTAAGGAGAGAATCTTCAAAGCAGCAAGAGAAAAGGAGACAGTTACCAACAAAGGAGTTCCCACTAGACTATCAACTGATTTCTCAAAAGAAACCTTGCAGCCAAAATGGGCTGGAAAGAAGTATTCCAAGTTATGAAAGGCAAGGACCTACATTCAAGATTACTCTATCCAGCAAAGCTGTCATTTAGAATGGAAGGACAGATAAAGTGCTTCCCAGATAAGGTCAAGTTAAAGGAGTTCATCTCTACCAAGCCCATATTATATGAAATGTTAAAGGGAATCATCTAAGAAAAAGATAAAAAATATAAACAAGTAAAATGACAATAAACTCACATCTATCAACAACTTAATGTAAAAAACAAAAACAAAATAAAACGAAGCAAACATTTAGAACAGGAACAGAATCACAGAAATGGGGATCACATGGAGGATTATCAGCGGGGAACAGGAGGGGGATAAAGTGCGAAAAGGTACAGGGAATAAGTAGCATAAATGGTAGGTAGAAAACAGACAGGGGGAGGTTAAGAATAGTATAGGAAATATAGAAGCCAAAGAACTTATCTGTACAACCCATGGACATGAATTAAAGGGGTTGCATGCAGGTGGGAGTGGGTGTGCAGGGTGGTGGGGAATAAAGGGGAGAAAACGGGACAACTGTAAAAGCATAATTAATAAAGTTTATTTAAAAAAAAGAATGGACTCTTACCTTTTGTGAAACAGCGTGGATGGACCTGGAGAGTATTATGCTGTGTGAAATAAGCCAGTCAGATAAAAACAAATACCATATGTTCTCACCGACATGTGGAATCTAATAAACAAAATAAACTGATGAACAAAATAGAAACAGAGGCATGGTCACATGGAACAGGCCAACAGGTGTCAGAGAAGTGGGAAGGAGGGACTGGATGAGAAAAGGTGAAGGGATTAGCCAAAGAACATACATACATAACCCACAGACAGAGACAACAGTGTGGTGATGGACAGAGAGAAGGGGTGCCAGAGGATGGGTTAAGTGGGCAATTGAGGAGAAAACGTAAATATGTGTAATAGTATCAACAATAAAAATAAATTAAAAAATCATACCTCATATGCACTTTAGTAGCAAGAGAGAGAAAAGAGACCTGATGCAACCTAACCTAAGAGTTCTCAAGCACAAAGCTGGGGGAAGGTGGAGAGAGACTTATTGCATAAAAATATCAGGTAATGGCAAGTAAGAATCTAGACTGGACATTATGACCCCTTGTGGGGGGCCCTTGTCTTGGGCTCCAGATGTGGGGGGGCTCCGCCCACAGAGCCCCATCCCTCCATCAGGGATGAAAATAAAACTACCAAGACATGATCTGCTTGGGGAGGAGAGGTGGACAAACTCTCAGAGGAGAATGACCCAGAGCCCCTTCCTCACAAGGCTTTTATGGGGTTCAAATACACAGAAATACAGGTTTAACATGTCAAAGAAATCTGAGGGCTTAATCTGAGTCAGTGTCTGTCCGGAAAGGGGATTGTAAAACTTTGGGAGACATACTCATTTCCTCCTCAGACCCTTATCATTTAAATGAGAGCACTCTTAGCAAATCAGGTTCCACAGGACTTTAGGAATTCTTTCTTATGCCCAGTCACCCAGGGAACCATCCTGGCTGGCACAGGGCTAAACCACTTGCCCTCATGGTTTCACGCTTTAAGCCGATTAGGAAGCAGAAGACATCTCCCAGACAGAAATGAGGACTCGGGCTATGTCAGAATAGCGGAGGGGGGTGGGTGGTGAGGGTCCATCACATCCTCTTTGCTGCAGCCCCCCGAGTCCTTCCATGAGGCCTCCCAAGTGGTCGAGTCTGGCTTAGGTTGCCCCTCCCATGAGGAGTCTTACCCGTCATTGACTACCAACCAAGCATTGGGGCCAGAGATGGATGAGGCAGAAGCAGTGCTCCTGCCAGGGAGATAAGCTTTGTCTCCTTAGTGGCTCATGTCCTCTTGACAGAACAGAGCCAGATGAAGTGGGTCCCTTGGGCTCTTACACAGCCCACCATGGGGTGAGGGTTATAACTCCTGAGACCAGGCCGAATGGTCCACAACAACCCCTGTCACTACTTTTCTGCTATTTCAATGTTCTCTAAAGTACAGAAGATGAATTACTCTGACAACAACAATTGACTAAGCCTCTCTACATCCATTCAACCTTTTGATCCTAACAAGCCCTCAAAGTAGATTGTGCAGTGATTATAGTCCAATTCTGCAGTGGCAGAAAATAAAGTTCAGGGGTAAGTGATTTGTCATCATGGCCCAGACAATAAGTAACAAACCCCAGGTCTCCTGACTCTGAATCCAACACTCATTCTGCTAAGTGCAGAGCCGGTCTAAACAAAGAGTAACCAAATGGTTCTGTGGTCCCAATGGCTACACAGGTATAATTCTGTTTAGGTAGAAACAAGTGCTCAAAGATATTTTGGGGCCTGTAAAGCTAGGATTTTGTTCCTTAGAGTTAACTTTTCTTCCTGAACTGCATATCACTCACTTACGTTCTTGGTGCATTATGTAAAGATTATTTTTAAAGACAGACAGTCTTGCCCATGCTGTGCCCATGTCTGATTTTCTGAACAATGCTCCTCCTTGTTAAATCTTCCTAGGTTTCTTACTCATCTACTCCCCACATTCAGCTGAGAAAAGCCACCACACCTGTGCATCTAACATTCTGAAATTCAAATTGCAATTTGGATTTATTTCCATGTCTATTATTACTGTTGGGATGTAAGATTAAGGAAAATAGACACATTAGAGAAATGAATTCAGCATAATGAAGGTCATTTTCAATTGTGACTGTCCATTATACAACACTTTGGCTAGCATTACAGACAAATACCATGCAATAGAATTTCTTATGATATCAAGTTAGCTTCTTGGCAGACTAAGGCAGCTCATTAATTATCTTGAATCTCTTTCTACATTTGTTATTCAACTCTAGATGTTGGATAGTACATGATCTGGCCTTTGTGAGATTAAAGTCCACAGTGGTATTTCTGTACAAACCCTGATTATCAAGAGAAGATAATCAGGATTCCTTAAGACCTGACTCCATTTTTCCCTGAATTAATAACCCTGTTTCAGGATTAGGCAGGAAAAGAAGAAGAAGAAGAAGAAGAAGAAGAAGAAGAAAGAAGAAGAAGAAGAAGAAGAAGGAGGAGGAGGAGGAGGAGGAGGAGGAGGAGGAGGAGGAGGAGGAGGAGGAGGAATGTGGGGCAGAATAGGAAAGAGACAGAGGAAAAGGTAAAGGAGACAGATCTCAATTTGGGGTTAAGAGTAGCAGTTGTGAATTATTTTAAAATGACTTAAAATAGAATACATAATGTTCATATAAAAGTCTTGTGTGACATTATTGTATGGGTGTGTAATGATGATAATAGATTTCATTTTGCTTAGTTGATTTCCTAAGGTCCTTTTTTTAATAACCAAAGATTTTATTTTCTGAGAATTGACTCCTACTAGCTGAAGCAAAATTAGAAGCTCAAGAGGTTCTTCCTCTGACAACCCACCTCTCTACTTCTACATATTTGCCCCATAAAGCCCATCATAACACTTTTTTGCTTAAATGCTTCAGTGGCTCAACCACTCACTCCCACACACCATATCCCCTAGCCATACCAAATTAATAAGCCACTCTGAAAATACACTTTTACTCAGTGAGTAGTCCACTTATTAATCTGTACTCTTTGGGTTTGCTCATTACAAAAACTTAACTTGGAGAAGCTTAGACAAAACAGAACAGTTAATGAAAGGATACTGGGATAAAGCTGAGGGATCTGGTTTTCTGCAAGAACATAGCTGGATCTCATAAACAATTGAATCTAGAAAAATGCCATCTGTCTCTCACCTCCACTCCTGTCCTCTCACCTCAGCTTTTGCCTTTAACTTGGCTTTATTATTTTTCACTGCATATCAGCATCCTGTACACTAGTGGTGTCCAACCCATGGCCCTCAGGCCACATGAGGCCCAGGATGGATATAAATGTGGCCCAACACAAAATTGTAAATTTACTTAAAACATTAGATTATTTTTTGTGATTACATGTCACAATACATTTAATGTGTGGCCCAAGACAACTCTTCTTCTTCCAGTGTGGCCCAGAGACACCAAAAGGTTGGACACTCCTGCTTAAATGATGAAAACTATGTCCAGCAACACCTCCTGCATTTCACCCGTTACAACAATGACCAACAAACAGACACTAAATCTATTTATTTGAGTTTAAAATACACTAGAGACTTCTGGTCAAGATGACAGCATAGGTAAATGCAGCACTCATATCCTCCCACAACCACATCAAAATTACAACTAATTTTGGTAAATAGTGGCTAAGGATGAAGAGTCAGAGGTAGCAGACTTTTTAAAAAATATGTCAATAAGTAATAGTTTTTTAAAAATAACAACTGAACTACAGAACAACCATCACTCAGAACTGCCTGAATCCTAGCTGAAGGGAAGTCATACAACTAGGTATTTAAAGAGGAAACCACATTGAGACTGGTAGAAGGTGTGGAGATGTGGAATTGCTGGTCTCATATTCCCATATGGTAGATAAAAATCGGGAGGGGAATCTCAGCTTTGAGGGTTACCCCTGAGGAGTGAAGGGTCCAAGCCTCACACCAGGCTTCCCAGCCCAGAGTTCCAGGACCAGTAAAAGAAGTCCCCATAACTTCTGGCTACAAAATGCAGCAGTGATTGTGGCAGAGTGAGTCAGTAGTCCCAGGCAGTTCCTCTTAAGGGTCTCACATACAAACTTGCTCTGACTCACTCTCTCTGAGCTCCAGCACTGGGGCAGCAGCTCAAAAGGAACCAGGGATATATGGGGAGGAACTGAATTATCTGTCATCAGGGATACAGCTGAGGGTACAACTTTATGCCAGACAGAAGTGTTGGCAGAGGCTATTGTTCATTTTCTGAGATGCTCTTACACACACACATACACAGAGCTGGCAGGTGAGTGCCACATCTGAGTTCCCATCAACTTGGCTTACACTGTTTATCCCTCCCCACACAAATTATGGGCCCACCCAAGCCATTTCTAGTTGATTTTCCATACATTGGCCTCCTTGCCTCATGCTTTGGAGTTTCCTGAAATCTCTCAAACAGGCAGCATCCACTGAAAAACATTTAATGAATTATTACTGTGCTAAGTGCTGAGGATACAGAGATTAATTAAATAAGGTATCTACCCTGCAGGACACACTCTTTCAGGAAAACAGATGTGGAGGTAAATAAATTGTCACCATATCAGATAATGAGTATGCAAAGAGTATACAGATTGCTGAAAGAGCCCAGAGAAGGTGATTATAGATGGGTCTCTGGTGTTAGGGTTAGAACTCCTAGGAAACAACTTCATATCTAATCAATTGTAACGTACATGAGATCACTCATCTTTAACAGTTTCCTTACAAGCTTATGAGACTCCAAAATGAGTGAAAGAAATGAAGAGAGGCAATTTCCCCTTTTCAATTTTTTTCCTTAGGGGTAGTATTCAGTATACTAACTTTCTTCCTGTCAGGTCCTTGTGGGTGCACTCCACCTCTCCCTTCCCCAGCCAGCTCTCTGCTGCCTCATGAGCAATTTTAGGAGCGAGGGACACACTGCTCCTCCTCTGTGCACAACCCTGTTTTATGGAGCACAATAGCCAGGAAATCCGACACTCAACTAAAGAGATCTTACAACTGGAACCTTGTACCAAATTATTCATCCTCTGATGATTTTCTTTTTTACATACTACTGGATGTTATATTGAGACCTGGAATATATCCTCTGTAAAACTATTTTGTAGAAGGTTAAACTCTACTCTAATTTGCAGTTGTGATTTGGCTGAGACATCAAATAGATTTTTGCTTCACAGCTATTGTAAAGAACCTGAGAATGAAAGATGTCTGGAAAATCAGGCAACTTGAAGTGCTACTTTTCCTTCCATGGTCCTGATTTGTAACCAGTAGTTTTGTACATTTCAGTTCACCACAGACTCTGGCTATGCAAACCTTTTTGTTCATCAACTGCTAAATATGCAGGAAACTATACTTCAAAGGTTCTAAATGCCATGGTCAGCAATGGAGGGAGAAGAGAGAAGAGCCCAGTGGCATTTATCAGAGGAGAGAGAGAGAGAGAGAGAGAGAGAGAGAGAGAGAGAGAGAGAGAGAGAGAGAGATGAGAGAGAGAGAGGGAGAGAGAGGGAGAGAGAGGGAGAGAGGGGGGAGAGGGGGGAGAGAGAGGGGGGGAGAGAGAGGGAGAGGGGGGGAGAGAGAGAGGGAGAGAGAGAGGGAGAGAGAGGGGGAGAGAGAGAGAGAGAGAGAAAGAGAGAGAGAGAGAGAGTTTTACTAACAGTTTGGCATTTTTAGAAATTTCATTTCTTATCTCAGAAATCCCTTCAGAATCCAGTCACATTTTCATTATACGAACACCCCCACACAGCTATTATTGGGAACTGGACAAGCAAATTACATGGATTCTGCAACCTTAACTCTCAAAGAGGCATGAAAGTATGTTCAAGGACTTTCTTGATGCTGAGCTTGGGGCATTTCCACTCTGTTTAACATACTGGGGGAAGTACCAATACCTGTTATAGAACAAGCAAGGCAAGATTTGGCCCGGAGCATGGCAGCTAAACGCAGCATTTGAAAGAAGCTACATTAAGCACTTCACTTGTTCATCAGCATTCTAGTGGTGAGAATTATATGTGTGATTTCAACAGAGTCCTTAGGTTTTCCTTGGGTAGCTGGTCAGTCAGTTCACACATAAAATTGCAATTGGCCATTATGCTATATTCTGCTACCATAGTGGTTTGTTCCTTACTTTTTATTTTTTATAATTTTTATTGTTATTGTATTACAGTTGTCCCAATTTTTCCCCTTTGCATTCCCCTGTACACCCCACTCCCTGTTCCCACAGTAAATTCCATTTGTTACTGTTGTCCATGTCCATGGGTTGTTCATACATGTTCTTTGTCTAGTACCTTCCCCTTCTTTCCACCATTAATCCCCTCCCCTCTCCTCTGGTCACTTTCAGTCTGTTCTATGTTTTCATGCCTGTGGTACTATTTTGTTTGTTAGTTTATTTTGTTCATTAGATTCCTCTTATAGGTGAAATGATATAGTATTTGTCTTTTACCACCTGGCTTATTTCACTTAGCATAATGCTCTCCAGTTCCATCCATGCTTTTGTAAAGGGCAGGACCTCCTTTTTTTCTTTCTGCTGTGTAGTATTCCATTGCATAAATGTACCACAATTTTTTGATCCACTCATTTACAGATGGGCACTTAGGTTGCTTCGACAACTTGACTATTGTCAATTGTGCTGCTATGAACATTGGGGTACATAGGTTCTTATGAACTGGTGTTTCAGGATTCTTAGGGTATAATCCAAGCAGTGAGATTGCTGGATCAAAAGACAGTTCCATTTTGAGTTTCCTGAGGAAATTCCATACTGTTTTCCACAGTAGCTGTACCAGTCTGCATTCCCAATAACAGTGTACTAGGGTTTTCTTTTCTCCACAACCTCTGCAATACTTGTTGCTTGTTAATTTGGTTATGGCTATTCTGACTGGTGTGAAGTGGTATCTCATTGTGTTTTTTTTTATCATTGTGGTTTTAATTTTCATCTCTCTGATGGCTAGTGATGCCAAGCATTTTTTCATATGTCTCTGGGTCCTCTGTATGTTAGTTATCCTTGGAGAAGTGTCTGTTAAGGTCCTTTGCCCATTTTTTAATTGGATTGTTTGTCTTTTTGGAGTGGAGTCATGTGAGTTCTTTATATATTTTGGAGATCAAACCCTTGTCTGAGGTATCATTGGCAAATATGTTTTCTCATATGGTTGTAGCATATACCGTGTTCATGGATTGGAAGAATCAACATCATCAAAATATCCATGTTACCCAAAGCAATTTATAGATTCAACCAATCCTTATTAAAATACCAATGACATATTTCATAGGTACAGAACAAATATTTTGAAAATTTTATATGGAACTGTAAATGACCCCAAATAGCTGCAATGATATAGAGAAAAATGAGCAAAGTAGGAGGGATCACAATACCTGATATCAAATTATATCACAAGGCCACTGTAATCAAAACAGCCTGGTACTGGCATAGGAACAGACGCGTGGACCAATGGAACAGAACAGAGTCCAGAAATAAATCCAAGTCTCTACAGTCAATTAATATTTGACAAAGGGGGCAGCAGCATAAAATGGAGTAAAAATAGCTTCTTCAACAAATGGTGTTGGGAGAACTGGACAGCTACAGTCAAAGAAATGAAATGTGACCACCAACTTATACCATACACAAAACTAAATTCGAGGTAGATAAAAGACTTAAATATAAGTTGTGATGCCATAAAAGTCCTGGAGGAGAACATAGGCAGGAAAATCTCAGATATCCCACACAGCAATATTTTCACTGATATGTCCCCTAGAGCAAGGGTTATAAAGGAAAGAGTAAAAAATAGGATCTCATCAAAATAAAAGGCTTCTGCATGGCTAAAGAAAACAGCATTAAAATGAAAAGAGAACCAATGGTATGAGATTTTTATAGGAATTCTGACGTGAGGTTCCCTTCGTCCAAGGGGGTGGTCATATGCTTGAGGACTTCAGTTAGCTGGGATACCATGTCTGGGGGACTCGCCCCCTGCAACAGGTGGTGTTCCTTCAGGTACTGCTCCAGCTTCACTTTCTGAGGAGTTCTGCCATGTCATTGTTGGCAATGAGTTTGCTGGACAGCAGCTTGATGAGTTTGAGGATCCATTCCCACTGGCACTTGGAGCTGCAGCACTTGATCTCCATCTCTGCCCACAGGCAAGACTGGACCCACAGAGGAGGAGAGAGGGGGAAAAGGTACAGAGAATAAGTATCATAGACAGTGGGTAGAAAATAGACAGGGGAAGGGCAAGAATAGTGTGGGAAATGTAGAAGCTAAAGAACTTATGACACATGACAATGAAATAAAGGGGGGGATGTGGGTGGGAGGGTGTATGCAGGGTGAATGATGGGAGAGAAATGGGACAACTGTAATAGCATAATCAATAAAATATGATAAAAAAGAAACATGGAAAAAAAAAAGACTGGACCCACAGCCATGCAGCTGCTGCCACAGGCTTTGGCTTCTGGTCTGCAGTGTAAGGGAGTGCTGGCTGGGGAAGGGGCGGGACTACCATATTATTTCAAAGTAAATCCTATATATTATATAACCTTATCCATAAATATGTCAAGATACAGATTCATTTTTAAACAAAACCACAGTACCATTATTACATGCAAATTAAAAGATCATCTCTTTTTAACAACACTCAACAGAAGTTTAGCAGAAGATCCAGAGCTTGAAGTGGAATACCATGAGAGGCCTGTGTGTGAGTACATGTGATTCTCCCTGGGGACCTGGATCTAGACTTCATGGGGCCAAAACTTGAGGTGCAGCAGTATGTGGGTGGTGGCACTGGTCAAAGATATTTAAATTATCTCTGTTAATGCAATCTCATTGGTACATACACACTTGAAAAGCTTAGAGAAACTTGTTACAGCTATATATAAAAATGGAGTTACTTTGATAAAAATTAGGTTGTATGTGGAAACTGAAACCTTCTTCATCCCTTACATGTTTTCTGATTACTAGAGAAGCAGGAGTCTTCTTGTGCTCAGGCTCCCTGTGGTCCTTGTCATGTGTCTTGCTGCCAGCTCCTCCTCTCACCAATGTCTTCAGCCATGTGTCTCTAGCCTAACTCCACTGGAACCCACATTAGTCAGATCCGTCACCTCAGGAACATCCTCAGTATTTTCCCTCAATTACCAAATATTTAATACTTGTCAACTTACCTATAAAATAATTATGTGTTCTAATAGAAAGGTTAGGGTGGGAAAACTCTCCTCTCTCTGGTTTCCTATTTAAGGGGAACAATCTCCCCTCTGCTACCAGAAGCCACCAACAAGACACCATTTCCTCAATTCTCAATTACAGACCACAACTCACATGCCCCCTAGTTGCTGGCCTACTTTACCTCCCTCTCTCCAGTGTGTTATATCTCTTCTCCTCCATTAAAAGCTTTTTATTCACCCTACCATCCCAGGGAATTTTTCCCTTACTACATCATCCCAGCATGAATTAAACTTCCACAGCACCTGAGCTAACCTCTACCATTATTTATAACACTGTATTGCCATCGTTTCACCCCACCAGCATCACTTAGGAGCCTAAAAAAATAAGTCTTATTCATCTATGTAGATAATGGCACCCAGGACAATGTTTGAGACAAAGTAGCTATACAGTAAATGTTACTTGAATTAATGTTGGTGGGCAAGACTTCTGACTCCTCTTTCTCAGCTGTAGCCTCTACTTAATGAGCTCTAATATATGCCTCTAACCCTCTTGAGAAGAAATGCACTCTTTCTCACACACACACACACACACACACACACACCCCTTTGGCTATCTTTGACTACCCCAAAATTTTAATGCGTGTTATATCTGGGCATAAATATTACACTAAGTCAAATTACATATTTTTGCCCATGTACCATGTCTTGTTGAACACTCTTGGCATAAAACTATGTTGAGAAGTTTAATTTACAGAAAGCAATATTTAACATTTGTTCAGTAGTTGGTATATCCCCTTTCCCCCATGCTGCCAAATTCCTGTTCTTATTTTTTCTGTAAATTATATTTTATTGATTATGCTATTACAGTTGTTCATTTTCTCCTCTTTATTCCCCTCTGCCCTGTACCCCCCTCCCAACTGCATTCCCCGTTCCCCCTAAGTTCATGTCCATGGGTCATACATATAAGTTCTTTGACTTCTCCATTTCCTATAATATTCTTTTTAAATATATTTTGTTGATTATGCCATTACAGTTGTCCCATTCCCTCCTTTATTCCTCTCCACTCTGAACACCCCCTCCCACCGCATTTGACCCCTTTAATTCATGTCCATGGGTTGTACAGATAAGTTCTTTGGCTTCTACATTTCCTATACTATTCTTAACCTCCCTCTGTCTATTGTTTACCTATCATTTATGCTACTTATTCTCTGTACCTTTTCCCCTCTCTCCCCCTCCCCCTCCCCTGTTGATAACCCTCCATGTGATCTCCATTTCTGTGGTTCTGTTCCTGTTCTAGTTGTTAACTTAGTTTGCTTTTGTTTTTGCTTTAGGTGTGGTTGTTAAGAACTATGAGTTTGCTGTCATTTTACTGTTCGTATTTTTTTGTCTTCTTTTTCTTATAAATCCCTTTAACATTTCACGTAAGGGCTTGGTGATGATGAAGTCCTTTAACTTGACCTTGTCTGAGAAGCACTTTATCTGCCCTTCCATTCTAAATGAAAGCTTTTCTGGATAGAGCAACCTTGGACGTAGGTCCTTGCCTTTCATGACTTGGAATATTTCTTTCCAGCCCCTTCTTGCCTGCAAGGACTCTTTTGAGAAATCAGCTGACAGTCTGATGGGAACTCCTTTGTAGGTAACTGTCTTGTTTTCCCTTGTACTACTAAGATTCTCTCCTTATCTTTAATTTGGGTAATGTAATTATGATGTGCCTTGGTGTGTTCCTCTTTGGGTCCAACTTCTTTGGGACTCTCTGAGTTTCCTGGACTTCCTGTAAATCTATTTTCTTTGCCAGATTGGGGAAGTTCTCCTTTATTATTTGTTCAAATAAGTTTTCCACTTGTTGCTCTTCCTCTTCTCCTTCTGGCACCCCTATAATTTGGATGTTGGAACATTTAAAGTTGTCCTGGAAGTTCCTAAGCCTCTCCTCATTTTTTTGAGTTCTTGTTTCTTCATTCTTTTCTGGTTGAATGTTTCTTTTTTCCTTCTGGTCCACACCGTTGATTAGAGTCCCAGTTTCCTTCCCATCACTATTGGTTCCCTGTACATTTTCCTTTATTTCACTTAGCATTGCCTTCATTTTTTTCATCTAATTTGTGACCAAATTCAAACAATCCTGTGAGCTTCCTGATTACCAGTGTTTTGAGCAGTTCATCTGATAAATTGGCTATCTCTTCATTGCTTAGTTGTATTTTTTCTGGAGCTTTGATCTGTTCTTTCATTTGGGCCATTTTTTTTTTCTCTCGGTGTGCCTGCTACATATATGTGGCGAAGTTTTAGGTGTTCACCAGGGCAGAGCAATTGCCCCTGGTTGCTTCATGACACTGTATGTGGGGTAGTGGTCAAGAGGGAACAATGGCACTCGGTCCACTCTCCTCTGGATATCAGTCTCTTCCCGCGCTACCCACAAGCAAAGTGGGCCCCTCTGGTGCTGATTCCTGGGGAGGTTGGCTTGTGTATGTTCTAGAACCCTGTGGGTCTCTCCAGCAAACTCTCCTGTGAGGCTGGGAGTTTCTCCCACTGCTACCTTACCCCCACAGGTGTTTTCAGTTGGTGATTTGAGGCTTTATTTCCCCACACTGGGACCCTGGGTTGCAAGGTCTGTCTGGCTCCCCAGGTGTTCCTCCCAGTGTATGTGAATGTGGGACCACCCACTCCACCAGCTGCCACCTTGCCAGTCCATCAGCTGCTGCCTTGCCAGCCAGCTGCAGCCTTGTCCACCCCAGTCCACAATCCGCCACCTCGCCGGGTCCACAGCTTCTGCCTTCCCCACCCAAGTCCTCCACTGCCTCTTTGCTGCAAGTCTTCTCCACCCAGCTGCCTGTCTCCACCCCTTCTACTGGTCTGGATGGATGTGTGTTCTTTAACTCCTTGGTTGTCGGACTTCCATACAGTTCAGTTTTCTGTCAGTTCCGTTGTTTTTTTTTTTTTTGAATTGTTGTTGTCCTCTTGGTTTTGCTAGGAGGCAGTGTGTCTACTTATGCCTCCATCTTGGCTGGAAGTCCAAATTCCTGTTCTTATAAGCCAAGAGTCTTTCTTTTCTGGCTTTGTAGCCTCTTCTGCATGTATCCTAGGTTTCTCACTTCAACTCTTCAACCGATCCTCTCTTTGTAGGATCTAGGGACCACAAAGAGGTCACCTGTTTTTCTAGCTGTGAGCCAGACCACTTCACTAACTCACACTCTCTATTACTCAGCTCAATTTTCTAAGAGGCAAGGCTTCTTCCCACAGATTCCCAACACCAATTCTCAACTATTCCTTTTCTCTTAAATTTTTATTCCTCATTGCTTTTCTCCTAAACAGAGAGTTATTTACAGCCTCAAGGAGAAGACTTTCCAATCAATAGATAGATATCCACACGCACACATTAAAACTCCATCAATGCCATGGAAAAGCCCTGGGCTTGCCAGATGTTTTCATTTCATGATTAAATCATATGAAGATATGTTTGTAGACTCAGAGAACCTGGAGGTTGTGAGAGAACTTAATGGTGCTCTAATCCCAATGCCCTTGCAAAGCTTGAATTCTCTGGATTTGCAGGGGATTGAGGGCTACAGTTAGAATAATATCTAGTCATAACAGGATTTGACTCAGTCATAGTCTTACAGGTTTAGCAGTTCACTGTGAAGATTATCCTACTGTGAAATCAAAAGACAAAGCAAAGGTGCATTTCCTCATGAGGTCTCAGGGTTTAGACAAAAATCAACAAAGAATATTGATTTACAAATTGAGTAGAGGTTGCAACCATGTACACATGCATGCTCCAGCATGGTCCCTCTTAGATCTTATGTTAACACTCAGAGTTGCCATGTGCAGTGAGGCTGATAGTGGCCAATAGCTGAAGCTCCCTTGAAGGTGGAGGAATGCAGAGTATCTGGAATTAGACAACTTTGTAAAGTCCTTTAACAGCCTCCTCTTTTGTCTCACTTTTGTGCCTTAGCTTTATCTGTTACTCACATTTCCCTCTTCTCTTGAATTCAAGGTTCTCCCAGAGCACAGTGGCCTTAGGTTTTATTGAGACTCTTCTCATGAGGCACACATATTTCAGTCTGAACATGATTTCAATTTAATGTGTACCTTGGCCACTAAACCTAAGAGCATGTTCTTGCTGCACATAATCTGTCTTTTATCCCAGATTTGATATCACCCTGCTCTTTCAGGGTCATCATTCAAGTATTCAGCCATGTATCCATATTAAGTCTCAGTATGGAATAAAGACTCTTCTGATTTGATCCAGTGAATTTAGATGCGATTAGAATTTCCTTGATCATGGCAACACACACTTCATACTGACACTTCTCAAAATGATCCCATTTTAAGCCTTTTCTTTGCATGGCTGCATATTCCAACAGAAGGCTTGTACATGTCACACAAACCAGGGGCCTAGAAAACTTGGCTTGGAGTCAAAGCTTTAAAATGTGTATGTTCAGTCCTGGCTGGTATGGCTCAGTGGATTGAGTGCTGACCTGTGAACCAAAGAGTCACTTGTTTGACTCCCAGTGGCACATGCCTGGGTTGCAGCCCAAGTTGGCCACTGGGGGTACACAAGAGGCAACCACACATTGAAATTTCTCTCCCTCCTTTTCTCCCTCCCTTTCTCTAAAAATGCATAAGTAAAATATTTTTTAAATGTGCATGTTCATGTCAAGCATCTTCTCTGATGACAATGGTATGAAACTACAAATTAACTACAATTTTTTTTTAAAAACTCAAAAACATGAAAACACATGGAGTCCAAATAACATGTTTTTAAATGATGAATGTGTTAATAGTGAGATCAAGGAAGAAATTGAAAGTTACCTGGAAACAAATGAAAATGAAAACACAACAACCCAAAACTGATGGGGCACAATGAAAGCAGTCCTAAGAAGAAATTTTTAACATTATAGGCCAACCTCAAGAAGGAAGAAAAATCTGAAATAAACAATCTAACTCTATACCTAAAATAGTCCTAGAAAAACAACAATCAAAACCCAGAGTAAGTAGAAGGAGGGAAATAAAAAAGATCAGAGCAGAAATGACATACAAACTAAAAATAATTATAATACAAAAGATCAATGAACACAAGAGCTGATTCTTTGAAAACAGAAACAAGATTGACAAACCTTTAATGAGACTCATCAAGAAAAAAGAGAGAGGACCTAAATAAATAAGTCAGAAATGAAAGAGAAGTAACAACTGACACCAAAGAAATACAAAGAACTGTAAGAAAATACTGTGAACAACTATACAAACTGGTCAACCGTGAGTGAAATGGATAAATTCCTAGAAACATAAAATCTTCTGGAACTGAATTAGGAATAATCAGAAAGCCTGGATAGATTGATTATAACTAATGAAATTGAAGCAGTAATTAAAAAAATAACTCCCAACAAACAAAAGTCCTAGATGAGATAATTTTACAGATGAATTTTACCAAATATTCAAAGAAGAGCTAACACCTCCCCTTCTCAAACTATTCTAAATATTTCAAAAGGAAGAAAGCCTCCCAAGCTCATTTTACAAGGCCAGCAATATCCTAATTCTAGAACCAGATAAAGACACTATAAAGAAAGAAAATTACAGACCAATATCCCAGATGAACATAGATGCTAAAATTCTCAACAAAATATTAGCAAACCAGATCCAGCAATACATTAAAAAGATCATACACCACGATCAAGTGGGATTTATTCCAGGGATACAAAGTTGATACAATATTAGAAAATTTATAAATATGATACATCACATAAACAAAATGAAAGATAAAAATCACATTATCATCTCAATAGATGCATAAAAAGCATTTAATAAAATCTAGCACCGACTTATGATTTAAATAACACTCAGCAAAGTGGGAAGAGAGGGATCATACATCAATATAATAAAAGGCATGTATGACACACCCACAGCTAACTTCATAGTCAATGAACAAAAACAAAAAGTATTTTCCTTAAGATCAGGAACAAGACAGGGATGTCCCTTTCACCACTCTTATCCAATATGATACTGGAAGTTTTTTTAACTATATTTCATTGACTATACTATTACAATTGTCCCAAATTTTCCCCCTTTGCCCTTCTACCCAGTACCCCACCACTCCCTCAGGCAATCCCCACAGCATTGTTCATGTTGATGAGTCATGTGTCTAAGTTCTTTGGTTATGCCATTTCCTATACTGTATTTTACATACCCATGGCTATTCTGTAACTACTTATTGGTACTTCCTTTATTTTAGAGATTTTATTTATTTACTTTTAAGAGATAAAGGAAGGGAGGGAGAAAAACATTGATGTGTCAGAGAAACATCAATCAGTTGTCTCTCCCATGGACCTTTCAGGGACCTGGCATGCAACCCAGGCATGTGCCCTGACTGGGAATCAAACCAGTGACCCTTTTGTTCGCAGGCTGGAACTCAATCCACTGAGCCACACCAGCTAAGGTTGAATTTCTTAATCCCCTCACCTTTTCACCCATTCCCCTGCAACCTGCTTCCATTTGGCAACCATTAAAATGCTCTTTGTATTCATGATTCTCTGTTCTTATTTGCTTAGTTTGTTTTTTAGATTCAATTGTTGATAGATAGGTATTGATTTTTCATTTTATTGTCCATATGTTTGATCTTCTTCATTTTCTTAAATTAGTCCCTTTAACATTTCATATAATAATGGTTTGGTGATGATGAACTCCTTTAGTTTTTTCTTGTCTGGGAAGTTCTTTATCTGTCCTATGATTCCAAATGATAGCTTTGCTGGGTAGAACAATCTTGGTTCCAGGTCCATGCTTTTCATGACTTTGAATATTTCTTACCAGTCCCTTCTAGCCTGCAAAGATTGTTTGAGAAATCAGCTGATGGACTTATGGGAACTTCCCTGTAAGTAAGTAAATGCTTTTCTCTGGCTATTTTTAATTTATCTTGTTATCTTTAACCTTTGGCATTTTAATTATTATGTGTCTTGGAGTGAGCCTCTTTGCCTCCATGTTGTTTGGGAACTCTTGGTGCTTCTTGGACTTGCATGTCCATTTCCTTCACCATATTAGGGAATTTTTCTTTATTTTTCCCAATTTCTTGATCTTTCCAAAAAGATCTCCAATTTCCTGCTCTTTCTCTTATCCCTCTGGCACACCTATGATGCCACTGTTGGAATGCTTGAAATTGCCCCAAAGGCTGCTTACACAATCTTCATTTTGTTTATGAGTATTTTTTTAATTGTTGATCTTGTACAGTTTTCTGTCTTTTACTCCCATGCCAGCCCACCACCACAGCCCTCCCCACGTCCCTCCTATTTCCACCCCCCATACTTTTTGTCCATGTGTCCTTTATACTTGTTGCTCTAAACCCTTCCCCTTTCCCCCCAAAATTCCTTCGCCTCTCCCCTCTGGTGACTATCAGCCTGTTCTCAATTTCAGTGTCTTTGGTTCTATTATGCTTGTTTGTTTGTTTTGTTGATTATGTTCCTGTTAAAGGTGAGATCATATGATATTTGTCTTTCACTGCCTGACTTATTTCGCTTAGCATGATGCTCTCCACTTCCATCCATGCTGTCACAAAGGGTAGGAGCTCCTTCTTTCTTTCTGCTGCATAGAATTCCATTGTGTAAATGTACCACAGTTTTTTGATCCACTCATTTACTGACGGGAACCTAAGTTGCTTCCAACACTTGGCTATTGTAAATTGTGCTGCTATGAACATAGGGGTGCATAGGTTCTTTTGGATTGGTGTTTCAGGGTTCTTAGGATATAATCCAAGCAGTGGAATTGCTGGATCAAAAGGTCGATTCATTTTTAGTTTTCTTAGAAAATTCCATACTGTTTTCCATAGTGGTGGTACCAGCCTGCAATCCCACCAGCAGTTCACTAGGGTCCCCTTTTCTCCACAACCTCTCCAACACTTGCTGTTAGTTGCTTTGTTATTTTTTTCAATATATATTCTTGATTATGCTATTACAGTTTTCCCATTTCTCCCCCATCATTCCCCTCCACCCTGCACACTCCCCACACACATGTCCCCCCTTTAGTTCATGTCCATGTGTCATGAGTTCTTTAGTTTCTACATTTCCCACACTATTCTTGCCCTCCCCCTGTCTATTTTCTACCCACCGTCCATGCTACTTCATCTCTGTACCTCCTCCCCCTTTCTCCCCCTCTCTTCCCCTCCCACTCCTCTGTTGCTAACCCTCCTTATGCTTTGTTTATGAAGGCCATTCTGACTGGTGTCAAATGGTACCTCACTGTAGTTTTAATTTGCATCTCTCTCATAGCTAGCAATACTGAGCATCTTTTCATGTGTCTCTGGATCCTCTGTATGTCCTCCTTGGAGAAGTGTCTGTTCAAGTCCTTTGCCCATCTTTTTAATTGGGTTGCTTGTCTTCTTAGAGTGGAATCATGTAAGTTCTTTGTATATTTTGGAGATTAAACCCTTGTCTGAGGTATCATTGGCAAATATGTTTTCCCACACAGTTGGTTCTCTTTTTATTTTAATATTGTTTTCTTTGGCTGTGCAGAAGCTTTTTTATTTTGATGAGATCCCATTTGTTTATTCTTTCCTTTATGTCCCTTGCTTTAGGGGACATATCAGTAAAAACGTTGCTGCATGAAATATCTGAGATTTTCCTGCCTATGTTCTCCTCTAGAATTTTAATGGTGTCACAGCTTATATTTAAATCTTTTATCCACCTTGAATTTATTTTTGTGTATTGTGTAAGTTGGTGCTCAAGTTTCATTTTTTTTTTTGCATGTAGCTGTTCAGTTCTCCCAGCACCACTTGTTGACAAGGCTATTTTTGCTCCATTTTATGTTGCTGCCCACTTTGTCGAATATTAATTGACCATAGAGACTTGGGTTTATTTCTGGGCTCTCTGTTCTGTTCCACTTGTCCATGTGCCTGTTTTTATGCCAGTACCAGGCTGTTTTGATTACTGTGGCCTTGTAATACAGTTTGGTATCAGTTATTGTGATACCTCCTACTTTGCTCTTCTTTCTCAAAATTGCTGCAGTTATTCGCAGTCATTTATGGTTCCAAATAAATTTTTGAAGTGTTTGTTCTATGTCTGTGAAATATACCATTGGTACTTTAATAGGTATTGCATTGAATTTGTAAATTGCTTTGGGTAGTGTGGACATTTTGATGATATTAATTCTTCCGATCCGTGAACACGGTATATGCTTCTCTCTTTGTCTTAAGATTCTCTCTTTGTCTTGGAATTTTGCCATTTTAATTATGATGTGTCTTGAAGTGGGCCTGTTTGCGTTCCTCTTGATTTGGAATCTCTGTGTTTCCTGGATTTGTGTGACATTTTCTCTCATCAAATTAGGGAAGTTTTCCATCATTAGTTTTTCAAATAGGTTTTCCATCCCTTGCTCTTCTTCTGCTGCTCCTGGTGTCCCTATTATACAGATATTATTATGTTTCATGTTGTCTTGCATTTCTCTTAATCCCTCTTCATTCTTTCTGAGCCTCTTTTCCTTTTCTTGCTCTTTCTGGGTGTTTTTTCCCACTTTGTCCTCCAACTCGCTGATTCTATCCTCTGCTTCATCAATTCTGCTTTTCATTCTTTCTACTGTGTTCCTCAGTTCAGAAATTTTATTCTTCATTTCCTCTTGGCCCTTTTTGGTAGTTTCTATTTCCTTTTTCATGTTGATATAGTTTGCAGTGAGTTCATTGTAGCTTCCCTGTAGTTTCTGGTAGCTCATTCAGAGCTCATGATGCTTCCTGACTATCATTTCTTTGAACTCAATATCTGATAGTTGAGTTGCCTCTGTTTCATTTAGCATTCTTTTTTTTTTTTAAGTTTTGAACTCTTTAATAAAGACATTTGGAAATTAAAAAATAAAATGAAATATTTTAATTACATTTGTTAGGGTTAATATTAATGGATTTTAATGTAAATTTGATGCTGCCATTTCAGGCCAAAACTGTGAAATATATTTTCTATAACTCCTTTTTTTGTAGATTCTACATTGGGTTAGAAAGGAACTACATGTAATTATGAAGGCAGAAGTTTAGCAAAAGCAATTATTTATGTGAAGCTACCCAGATATGTGGCTTTACTAGGTGTCATTACTTCATCGTATGGCATGTCTTTAAAAGTGGCACATCTTTTTCAGAAATTTCCCCAAGCTCTCCTTTCCAGCCCCACATGGCTGAACGATGCCGGATGCTTTTCATATCTCCTA
Organism: Glossophaga mutica; assembly: GCA_039655065.1. Classification (NCBI taxonomy): domain Eukaryota; kingdom Metazoa; phylum Chordata; class Mammalia; order Chiroptera; family Phyllostomidae; genus Glossophaga; species Glossophaga mutica. Next base: position 21,494,537 of record CM077318.1, read on the forward strand.
AAAGTTACAGCTTCTCCACTGGGTCCTGTGTGTCAGGTTGAAGAGTTAGTGACCAAATCTCCCATCCTCTGATTCTCCTCTGCTAAATCTTCACGCTCTTCACAATCGCACAATCTCAATGTTTTCCCCATTCTGTTATACTCAATCCTGAATTTCTTTTGTTTTTTTTTTGTTTTGTTTTGTTTTGTTTTATCAGTATTTTTTAATTGGTGATATTGTACAGTTTTCTGTCTTTTACCCCGCCCCAGCCCACCACCCCAGCCCTCCCCACCTTCCTCCCATTTCCACCCCCCATAGTTTTTGTCCATGAGTCCTTTATACTTGTTGCTCTAAACCGTTCCCCTTTTCCCCTGAAATTCCCTCCCCTCCCACTTTGGACACTGTCAGACTGTTCTCAAAATCAGTGTCTTTGTTTATATTATGCTTGTTTGTTTGTTTTGTTGATTAGCTTCCTGTTAAAGGTGAGATCATATGGTATTTGTCTTTCACTGCCTGGCTTATTTCGCTTAGCATGGTGCTCTCCAATTCCTTCCATGCTGTCGCAAAGGGTAGGAGCTCCTTCATTCTTTCTGCTGCATAGAATTCCATTGTGTAAATGTACCACAGTTTTTTGATCCATTCATTAACTGATGGGCACCTAGGTTGCTTCCAGCACTTGGCTATTGTAAACTGTGCTGCTATGAACATAGGGGTGCATAGATTCTTTTGGATTGGTGTTTCAGGATTCTTAGGATATAATCCAAGCAGTGGAATTGCTGGGTCAAAAGGTATGTCCATTTTTAGTTTTCTTAGAAAATTCCATACTGTTTTCCATAGTGGTGGTACCAGCCTGCAATCCCACCAGCAGTTCACTAGGGTCCCCTTTTCTCCACAACCTCTCCAACACTTGCTGTTTGTTGCTTTGTTTATGAAGGCCATTCTGACTGGTGTCAAGTGGTATCTCATTGTAGTTTTAATTTGCATCTCTCTCATAGCTAGAGATATTGAGCATCTTTTCATGTGTCTCTGGATCCTCTGCATGTCCTCCTTCGAGAAGTGTCTGTTCAAATCCTTTGCCCATTTTTTAATTGGGTTGCTTGTCTTCTTAGAGTAGAGTCTTGTAAGTTCTTTATATATTTTGGAGATTAATCCCTTGTCTGAGTTATCATTTCCAAATATGTTTTCCCATACAGTTGGTTCTCTTTTTATTTTAATACTGTTTTCTTTAGCTGTGCAGAAGCTTTTTATTTTGATGAGATCCCATTTGTTTATTCTTTCCTTTATGTCCCTTGCTCTAGGGGATGTATCAGTGAAAATATTGCTGCGTGAAATATCTGAGATTTTCCTGCCTATATTATCCTGTAGAATTTTAATGGTGTCATGGCTTATATTTAAATCTTTTATCCACCTTGAATTTATTTTTGTGTATGGTGTAAGTTGGTGCTCGAGTTTCATTTTTTTGCATGTAGCTGTCCAGTTCTCCAAGCACCACTTATTGAAGAGGCTATTTTTGCTCCATTTTATGTTGCTGCCCCCTTTGTCGAATATTAATTGACTGTAGAGACTTGGGTTTATTTCTGGGCTCTCTGTTCTATTCCACTAGTCCACGTGTCTGTTCTTGTGCCAGTACCAGGCTCTTTTGATTACAGTGGCTTTGTAATACAGTTTGGTATCAGGTATTGTGATCCCTCCTACTTTGCTCTTCTTTCTCAAAATTGCTGCGGCTATCCGGGGTCGTTTATGATTCCATATAAATTTTTGAAGTGTTTGTTCTATGTCTGTGAAATATGCCATTGGAACTTTAATAGGTATTGCATTGAATCTGTAAATTGCTTTGGGTAATATGGACATTTTGATAATATTAATTCTTCCGATCCAAGAACATGGTATATGCTTCCATTTGTTTGTGTCTTCCTTGATTTCATTCTTCAGTGTTGTGTAGTTTTCTGCATACAGGTCTTTTCCCTCCTTGGTTAGGTTTATTCCTATGTATTTTATTTTTCTTTTTACTATATCGAATGGGATTTTTTTCTTGATTTCTGCTTCTGCTGTTTCACTGTTGGTATACAAAAATGCCTTTGATTTTTGGATATTGACTTTGTATCCAGCTATTTGGCCAAATTCATTTATTACGTCGAGCAGCTTTTTGGCCGAGTCTATAGGATTTTCTATGTACACTATCATGTCATCTGCAAACAATGATAGTTTTGTTTCCTCCTTTCCAATTTGGATGCCTTCTATTTCCTTTTCTTGTCTAATTGCTGTGGCTAAGACTTCCAATACTATATTGAATAGAAGTGGTGAAAGTGGACAGCCTTGTCTTGTTCCTGATCTTAGTGGGAAAGATTTCAGTTTTTGCCCATTGAGTATGATGTTGGCTGTAGGTCTCTCATATATGGCTTTTATTATGTTGAGGAATGCTCCCTCTATTCCCACTTTGCTGAGTGTTTTTATCATAAATGGGTGTTGTACTTTATCAAAAGCTTTTTCTGCATCTATTGATATGATCATGTGATTTTTGTCTTTGCTTTTGTTTATGTGATGTATTACATTTATTGATTTGCGAATGTTGAACCATCCTTGCATCCCTGGGATGAATCCCACTTGGTCAAGGTGTATGATCTTTTTAATGTATTGTCGGATGCGGTTTGCCAATATTTTGTTGAGGATTTTAGCGTCTACATTCATCAGTGATATTGGCCTGAAGTTTTCTTTCTTTGTTATGTCTTTATCTGGTTTTGGGATTAGGATGATGCTGGCTTCATAAAAAGAGTTTGGGAGTCTTCCATCTCTTTGGATTTTTTGGAATAGTCTGTGAAGGATAGGGGTTAGCTCTTCCTTAAATGTTTTGTAGAATTCTCCTGTGAAACCATCTGGTCCAGGGCTTTTGTGTGCCGGGAGTGTTTTGATTACTGATTCAATTTCACCAGGTGTTATTGGTCTGTTCAGGTTTTCTGTTTCTTTTTCATTGAGTTTTAGAAGGTTATATTTTTCTAGAAACTTGTCCATCTCACCTAGGTTTTCAAATTTCTTGGCATACAGTTCTTCATAGTAATTTCTTACAATCCTTTGTATTTCTGTGGTGTCAGTCGTAATCTCTCCTCTTTCATTTCTGATTGTGTTTATTTGAGTCCTCTCTCTTTTTTTCTTGATGAGCCTGCTTAAAGGCTTGTCGATTTTGTTTATCTTTTCAAAGAACCAGCTCCTGGATTCATTGATCCTTAGGATTGTGCTTTTAGTCTCTATGTCATTTAATTCTGCTCTGATCTTGGTTATTTCCTTCCTTCTACTTGCTCTGGGCTGTCTTTGTTGTTGTTCCTCGAGTTCTTGTAGGTGTAGGGTTAAGTCGTTTGTTAGAAATGTTTCTGTCTTCTTTAGGTAGGCCTGTATTGCTATGAACTTCCCTCTGAGGACTGCCTTCATTGTGTCCCATAAGTTTTGGGTTGTTGTGAGTTCATTTTCATTTGTTTCCAGAAACTTTTTGATTTCCTCCTTAATTTCATTCTTTACCCATTCATTGTTTAATAGCATGCTATTCAATCTCCATGATTTTGATGATTTGGGGATTTTCCCCATCAAGTCGGTTTCTAGTTTTAGTCCCCTGTGGTCGGAGAAAATGCTTGGTATGATATCAATTTTCCTGAATTTGTTGACGCTTGTTTTGTGTCCTATCATGTGGTCTATCTTTGAAAATGTTCCATGCGCATTTGAAAAAAATGTGTATTTAGTTTCTTTGGGATGGAGGCCCCTATATATATCAGCTAAGTCCAATTCGTCTAGAGTACTGTTCAATGCCACAATATCTTTGTTGATAATTTGTTTGGAAGATCTGTCCATTTTTGACAGTGGGGTGTTAAAATCTCCTACTATAATTGTGTTGCTGTCAATATCTTTCTTGAAGTCCTCTAAGATTTTCTTGATGTATTTAGGTGCTCCTATGTTGGGTGCATATATATTTACAATGTTTATGTCTTCTTGGTGGATTCTTCCCTTGAGTATTATGAAGTGACCTTCTGGGTCTCTCTTTATAGCTCTTCTTTTGAAGTCTATTTTGTCTGATATGAGTATTGCTACCCCAGCTTTTTTTTCCTGACCATTTCCTTGGAAAATTTGTTTCCAGCCTTTCACTTTAAGTCTGTGTAGGTCTTTTGTCCTGAGGTGGGTCTCTTGTAGGCAGCATATGTGTGGGTCATGCTTTCTTATCCAGTCAGCTACTCTATGTCTTTTGATTGGAGCATTTAATCCATTTACATTTAAGGTTACTATTGATAGGTACTGATTCATTGCCATTTTCGTATCTGTGTTCCTCACTCTCTCTTTTCCTTTCTTTCCTTAAAGCAGTCCCTTTAGTATCTCTTGTAGTACTGGTTTGGTAGAGGTGTATTCTTTTAGACTTCTTTTGTCTGGGAAGCTCCTTATTTGGCCTTCTATCTTGATTGAAAGCCTTGCTGGATAAAGTAGTCTTGGTTGTAGGCCTTTGGTTCTCATTACTTGGAATATTTCTTTCCATTGTCTTCTGGCTTGGAGCGTTTCCATTGAGAAGTCAGTTGCTAACCTTATCGGGGCTCCCTTGTATGTTACTTCCTTTTTCTCCCTTGCTGCCTTTAAGATTCTCTCTTTGTCTTGGAAGTTTGCCATTTTAATGATGATGTGTCTTGAAGTGGGCCTGTTTGGGTTCCTCTTGATAGGGACTCTCTGTGTTTCCTGGATTTGTGTGACTTTTTCTCTCACCAAATTAGGGAAGTTTTCCATCATTACTTTTTCAAATAGGTTTTCTATCCCTTGCTCTTCTTCTTCTCCTTCTGGTATTCCTATTATACGGATATTATTACGTTTCATGTTGTCTTGCATTTCTCTTAAACCCTCTTCATTCTTTCTGAGCCTCTTTTCCTTTTCTTGCTCTAGCTGGCTGTTTTTTTCTACTTTGTCCTCCAACTCACTGATCTGACCTTCTGCTTCATCGATTCTGCTTTTCATTCCTTCTACTGTGTTCTTCAGCTCAGAAATTGTATTCTTCATTTCCTCTTGGCCCTTTTTGATAGTTTCTATTTCCTTTTCCATGTTGATATAGTTTGCACTGAGTTCATCGTAGCTTCCCTGTAGTTTCTGGTAGCTCATTGAGAGCTCATGGAGCTTCCTGACAACCATTTCTTTGAACTCCTTATCTGATAGTTTAGTTGCCTCTGTTTCATTTAGGCTTCTTTCTGGGGCTTCCACCTTTTCTTTCATTTGGGGATTGTTTCTTTGTCTTCTCCTTGTTGGTGAGACTCTTCTTGTAAACCTCTGCTTCTTAAGTTGATCTGTTCTGGCTACCTGGGTTTATGGTGTGAACTTCTGTGGTGGAATACCTGTGAGATTCAGTGTTATGGTCTTCTTCAGGTATCCTGGTGTTCACAGCTTCCACTGTCTCAGCTGTGGGAATACCCCCTCTTTTGGTCCAACTATGGTTTTTCCACAGTTCTAGGATTTCTTTGCCTCAGTCGTGGGTATTCAAAAAGAGAAAAGAATAAAGTGAAAAAAGAAGAGAGAGAAAAAAGAAAAAAAAAAGAGGAGGGAAGGAGAGATAGAATTGGAAAGAAAGGAAGAAGGAATAAAGCCAGAAAGAAGTAAAGAGAAGCAAAAGGAATTGAGGGATAAAAAAGGTAGAAGTAATAAAGAAATAAAAAATATATAATCAAAACAAAACAAAAAGAACCGCACAAAAACGAAAAACGAACCAAAACAAATAAACAAACAAAAAACCCAACTAAACAGACAAAAAACAACTATCAAAAAAAACCCACAAAACAAAATGAAACAAAACACCCCCCAAAAAAAAGAAAAAAAAGGATAAGAAGAAAAAAAAAATCTCTTGCTATTTTCACACAGGCCAACCTGGATTTTCTGGACTTGCTGGCTGTAGCAGGCTTCGAGGCGACTCGTACCGCTTTTCTCCCTGTTCCTCACTCAGTCAGCTTTGGGCTACTGTCCTCAGTGCCAGCCCAGCACTGTCCCCAGGGCTAATGGCGTACTCTCCATGCAGAGCCTTGGGTGTGATTTCTGAGCCTCCTGCAGAGGGCGAGCTTTCCAGAGTTTATGGGTTTCAGCTGGAATCTCTTACAGATCCATCCCTCCCCGAGCCTATTGCTGTGAGCTCCCGGTCTCCTACAGGGCGCAGGCGCCCACCTGAGACTACGGGCGTTGGCTCCGAGAGTTTCCCGAGTTGCGCGCACTCACCCCAGGATCACAGATGTGAGCTCCGGGTCTTCCAGAGTCCCCTTCTCTAGTTGCAGGGTCGCCTCCGGCCGCAGGGCTGCCTCCAACCCGGTCGCAGAGCCGCCTCCGGTCGCGCGGCCTCCTCCAGTCGGTTGCAGAGGCCCCTCCGGTCGCGCAGCCGCCTCCGGTCGGTTGCAGAACCGCCTCCGGTCGCCGGGCCGCCTCCGGTCGGTTGCGTGCGGAGGCCCCTCCGGTCGCCGGGCCGCCTCCGGTCGGTTGCGGAGGCCCCTCCGGTCGCTGGGCGGCCTCTGTCCTGTCTCCGGGCCACCTCCAGTTGCTCGGCTGCCACGTCTAGTTTTCCAATGTCTGCTACGGATTTTGATCTCCTATTTTCATATATACTGTGGTATTGTTGGCTATCTGCTCTGTTCCTTTGTAGATCAGCTAGGTTTCTCTCCCATGTGCAGGAGGAAGGACAATCTGTGTCCCTCTACCATGCCGCCATCTTGAACCCCCCCTCATTTAGCATTCTTTCTGGGGCTTCCTCCTTTCCTTTAGTTTGGGGATTGTTTCTTTGTCTTCTCATTGTTTGTGAGACTCTTCTTGTAAGCCTCAGCTTCTTAAATTGATCTGTTCTGGCTCCCTGGGTTTATGGTGTGAACTTCCGTGGTAGAATGCCTGTGAGATTCAGTGATGTAGTCTCCTTCAGGTATCCTGGTGTTCACAGCTTCCACTGTCTCAGCTGTTGGGATACCCTCTCTTTTGGTCCAACTCTGTTTTTTTCACAGTTCCTAGGATCATGGATGTGAGCTCCGGGTCTTCTACAAAGCCCCCTCTTCTGGTTGCAGGGTTGCCTCTGGTCCCAGGGCCGCCTCCGGGAGCTTGGCCACCTACAGTCAGTCTCAGGGCTACCTCGCGCCAGTCGCAGGGCCATCTCTGGTCACTCGCAGAGCAGCCTCCAGTCCATTGCAGTGCCACCTCTGGTTGCAGGACGGCCTCCAGTCAGTCACAGAGCCGCCTCAGGTCCCAGGGCCACCTCCGGTGGGTCCCAGAGCCAACTCCAGTTGGTTGCAGAGCCACCTCTGGTCGGTTGCAGAGCCACCTCTGGTCACAGGGCTGCCTTCATCCTGGTCTCAGGGCCACCTCTGGTCGCTCGGTTGCCACGTCTGGTTTTCCAATGACTGCTACAGATTTTGATCTCCTATTTTCATATATGCTGTGTTATTGTTGGCTGTCTGCTCTGTTCCTCTGTAGATCAGTTACGTTTTTCTCCCATGTGCAGGAGGAAGTGCAATCTGTGTCCTCCTACCATGCTGCTATCTTGAATCCCCCCCACTATCTTCATTTTTTAAATTCTTTTTTCTTCTTATTGTTCTGAGTGGGGTATTTTTTAGGTTTTTTTTTGCATCCTTATGGTCCAAAACATTGATTTAATTCTCACTTCTATCCACTGTTTTTTTTTCTTTTACATTTTTTTAATTTCAGTTAGTATATCTTTCATTTTTAAAATATATTTTATTGATTATGCTATTACAATTGTCCCATTTCTCCCCCATCACTCCCCTCCACCCTGCACACCCCCTCCCACCCACATTCCCCCCTTTAGTTCACGTCCATGTGTCATAAGTTCTTTAGCTTCTACATTTTCCACACTATTCTTGCCCTCCCCATGTCTATTTTCTACCTACCGTCTATGCTACTTGTTCTCTGTACCTTTTCCCCCCTCTCTCCTCCTCCCACTCCCCTGTTGCTAACCCTCCATGTGATCTCCATTTCTGTGGTTCTGTTCCTGTTCTAGCTGTTTGCTTAGTTTGCTTTTGTTTTAGGTGTGATTGTTCATAGTTGTGAGTTTACTGTCATTTTACTATATATGTTTTTGTCTTCTTTTTCTTAGGTAAGTCCCTTTAGCATTTCATATAATAAGGACTTGGTGATGATGAACTCCTTGAACTTGACCTTATCTTAGAAGCACTTTATCTTCCCTTCCTTTCTAAATGACAGTTTTGCTGAATAGAGAAATCTTGGATGGAGATCCTTGACTTTCATGACTTAGAATACCTCTTTCCAGCCCCTTCTTGCCTGTAAGGTCTCTTTTGAGAAATCAGCTGACAGTCTGATGGGAACTCCTTTGTAGGTGACTGTCCCTTTATCCCTTGCTGCTTCTAGAATTCTCTCCTTCATTTTAATCTTGGCTAATGGAATTGTGATGTGCCTTGGTGTGTTCCTCCTTGGGTCCAACCTCTTTAGGACTCTGAGCTTCCTGGACTTCTTGGAAGTCTATTTCCTTTGCTAGATTGGGGAAGTTCTCCTTTATTATTTGTTCAAATAACTTTTCCACTTGTTACTCTTCCTCTCCCCCTTCTGGTACCCCTATCATTAGGATGTTGGGATGTTTAAAGATGTCCTGGAGGTTCCTAAGCCTCTCCTCATTTTTTTTTTTTTTGAATTCTTGTTTCTTCCTTGTTTTCTGTTTGGTTGTTTCTTTCTTCCTTCTGGTCCACTCCATTGATTTGAGTCCCAGTTTTTCTCCCATCACTATTGGTTCCTTGTGCATTTTCCTTCATTTCACTTATTGTAGCCTTCATTTGTTCATCTAATTTGTGAGCAAAATCAACCAATTCTGTGAGTATCCTGATCATCAGGGCTTTGAACTGTGCATCTGATAGGTTGGCTATATCTTGTTCACATAGATGAATTTGCTCTAGGGCTTTGATCTGTTCTCCCATTTGAACCATTTTTGGGTTTCTTTAAAATCTGTTTGCAGCTGTTATGTAGTGAGGGGCAGAGCCTTAGGTGTTCCCCAGGGTGGGGCAGCCCAGTTGCTGGGTAGTGATGCTGTATGTGGGGGCAGGGTCTGAAAGGGAACAATGGCTCTTGCTCTGCTGTCTCTCAGATTCCAGTCCCTTCCACCGCTTCCCCTTCACCTGGATTATCTGTGCGGGAATGTGGGACCACCTGATTAGCCAGCCATCTTGCGTGGCCTCACTGAGTCTGCACTGTTGCCACCCCATCGTGGGGGTCCACTAGCCATCGCCTGTGCTCCTGGGGTCTGCTAGCTGCTGCCTGAATGCCTGGGATCTGCCAGCCACTGCTGCCTGCGTGCCCGGGTCTGCCAACCTCCATTTTTTCCTGCTGCAACTCCCTCACTCTTACTGGTCTGGATGCATGGTTGTTGGACTTCCATACAGTTCAATTTTCTATCAGTTCAGCTTGTTTTCTTGTTTCTAAATCATTGTTGTCCTTAATTTTGGTTGTATGAGGAGGCACCGTGTGTCCACCTATGCCTCCATCTTGGCTGGAAGTATATCTTTCATTTCTAACTGGATCTTTTTTATGTTGCTGAGGTCCTTACTAATTTCCTTGAGCATTCTTATCAACAGTGTTTTGAGCTGTGTATCTGACAGATTGCTTATCTCCATTTCATTTAGCTCTTTTTCTGGAGTTTTGATCTGTTCTTTCATTTGGGTCCTATTTCTTTATCTCCTTATTTTAGCAGCCTCCCTGTGTTTGTTTCTCTGTATTAGGTTGAGCTGCTATGTCTCCCTGTCTTGGTAGCATGGCCTAATGTAGCAGGCATTGTGTAGGGCTCAGTGACACAGGCTCCTGTATCCCCCAAGCTGGGTACTCAAGGTATACCCTTCATGTGGGCTGATTTCACCCTCCTCTTACAGTTGTGCTTTGGTTGTTTTTGGTAAATTAATGGGATGGATTTACCCAGGCCAGTCAGTTGCAGGAATTGGCTGTGACCACTGAATATCCACTTCCACCCTCTGTGGAGGATCAGCTTTTAAAGGGCAGGGTGGTGGTGTTCCTATGAGATCTGTAACTGTCAACCAAGTGCACAGACTCTGTGGTTTTCCAGGTGGTACAGGCCAAGGTCAGCCCTAACCTGTGTTTTCTGTGGGGCCACCCTGTATGATATCTAAAGCAATCTGAGATGATGCTACTGTGCTGAGCTTGGAGATTCCCAGGCAAAGCCAAACTGGGATTCTTAGTTGGCTGTTTCTAGTGTCAGACCTAGGGCCACTTAGCAAGAGATTTGAGGTTTGGGGGCTCACTGAGACTGGTTATTTCTTGTTTGATTGGACTTAGAAAGTTATGAAACATGAGTCAAGACAAACCATTCATATGCAAAAGAGCTTGGGCGGGCCAATAATTTGGATAGGACAGAGTCTCAGGGGATCTCCAGGACAAGGCAAACAATGTTAGTAAGATTGTTGGAGTCTTGGATATGGCATCCAATAGCTGTCTCTGAGGTTCTATGGGGGGAGGGTTAAGAAAAAAGGACAGTGGCCTCTCTTCCTGCCTTTCTGTTGCAGGGAAAGCTATCCCTCAGCTCTCAACTTGATGCCAGATACAGCAGTTCCACCCTGTATGCCACTGGTGCCTTTTGAGCTGCTACCTTAGTTCTGGAGCTCAGAGAGTGTGAGTCTGTGTAAGTCCATGTGCAGAAACAGCTTAACACTCCAGAAATTTCTTCCACCAATTCAATCCCTGCTGATTTTTGCAGCCAGAAGTTATGGGGACTTATCTCCCTGGAACTGGAACCCTGAACTGGTGGGTCTGCTGTGGCACTGGGATTTCTCACCTCAGAGACATACCTCCAGAAATTTTACTCACCACATGTGGATGTGGGACTAGCCTGTTCTGCATCACTGCCCCTCCTACCAGTCTGGATGGATGTGGTTTCTTTAAAAAAAGATTTTTTTTTTAAATTTTAGATAGAGGGGAAGGGAGGGAGAAAGAAAGGGAGAGAAACATCAATGTGTGGTTGCCTCTCATGCGCTCCCCACTGATGATGTGGTCTGCAACCCAGGCATGTGCCCCAACTGAGGATTGAACCAGTGACCCTTTGGTTTACAGGCCAGTGCTCAATTCACTGAGCCACACTAGCTAGGACTGGATATGGTTTCTTTAATTCCATAGTTGTCAGACTTCCATTCAACTCAATTACTGATGGCTCTGAGTAATGGTTGTTCTATAATTTAGTTATAATTTTGATGTGGTTGTGTGAGGAGGCAAGCCATGTTTACCTATGCCACCATATTGGCCAGAAGTCAATACTGGAAGTTTTAAGCACAACAATCAGGCAAGAAGAATAAATGAAAAGCATCCATATTGGTCTTGGCCAGATGGCTCATTTGGTTAGAGCATCGTCCCATAGACCAAAAGGTTGTCGCTTGTATCCCCAGTCAGCGTACATACCTAGGTTGTGTGTTCAATCCCCAGTTAGGGCGCATACAGGAAACAAAAAATTGATGTTTCTCATATCCCTTTCTCTCTCTCTTCCTGTCTCGAAAATCAATAAACATATCTTTTTTTGAGAATTTAAAAAAACCACATTATGTTCATCAGCCTGGCAATAATTTAAAGTGTGGCAACATCAATTCTATTATAGGTATTAGTTGAAAAATAAATCATTAAGGCTTTCTGATAAAACAATCTGGCAGTAACTATAAAATTTTAAATGTCTGTGCCCTTCTACTAAATAATTCTACTTCTCAGAAAAGATAATATAAATATAAAGCACCAGTACATAATGATACACATGCAAGGATGTTGCTCCCAGTGGCATTTTAAAAAAGCAAATTGATATATATCAATAAGGAAATAATATAATAGATATATACACACACACACCATAAAATATTATGCACACATGAGGGGGGGGATACGAGTTATATTAGTGGACGTGGAGAGACTTCCACAATTCTGTGGAAGATTGAGAAAAGCAAGATGCAGAACTCTATGTATGACTCCGTTTCACAAAAATAATAGCCAAGAAAACTTTGCATCTGTATTCATGTTTGTATATGTTTATATGAGTATAGATATACATCTATATAGAGAGAAATATTTATCTTTATATAATTGTATATAAATATGTATTTATAGTGTTTGTGTGTTTGAAGAGAGACAGAGATTCATGAGAGAATGGTTACTAAAATATTGATGGTGATATTGCACAGGTGTTTGCTTTCTTCTTCCTCATAGTATTTGAATTTTATTTTACAATGAGCATATATGACCAAGATGATCAGAAAAATTAATATTATGCTGGATATTTTGTTTGCCTCTCTAGATTCATTCTCTATTTTCCACCCTTCTCCATCTCGCTCTGAATTCTTCCAACTTTCTCTAAAAGACAACAGGTTAGTAGCAATTTTAGTTTATTAACTTTATTGGGGTGACATTGCTTAATAAGATTATGTAGGTTTCAAGTGTACATTTCTTTTTTGTTAATTGTTCAATCACAGTTGTCCTTTCTTTTTCCCCATTGCTCTCCCCTGCCCTGTCCTGCCCCACTCCCACAGTCACTCCCCACCATATTGTCCATGTCCATGAGTACTCTATTCATGTTTCTTGACTTGCCTCTTCCCCTTCTTTCCCCATTATCTCCCTCCCCCCACCCCTCTGGTTACTGTCAGTTTATTCTTTATTTTCAAGTCTCTGGTTCTATTTTGCTCATTTCTTTGTTTTGTTGATTAGGTTTTACTTAAACATGAGATCATATGGTATTTGTCGTTTACCACTTGTCTTATTTCACTTAGCATAATATGCTCCAGTTCCATCTATGCTGTCACGAAGGGTAGGAGTTCCTTCTTTCTTTCTGCTGCATAATATTCAATTGTGTAAATGTACCACACATTTTTGATCCACTCATTTACTGATGGGCACTTAGATTGCTTCCAGCACTTGGCCATTGTCAATTGTGCTGCTATGAACATTGGGGTGCATAGGTTCTTTTGAATCGGAGTTTCAGGATTCTTAGGATATAATCCAAGCAGTGTGATTGCTGGATAAAAAGCAAGTTCCATTTTTAGTTTTCTGAGGAAATCCCATACTGTTTTCCACAGTGGCTGCAGCAGTCTGCATTCCCACAAACACTGCACTAGAGTTCCCTTTTCTCCATAGCCTCACCAGCACTTGATGTTTGTTGATGTTTTTATGATGGCTGTTCTGACCAGCATGAAGTGGTATCTCACCATGGTTTTAATTTGCATCTCTGATGGCAAGTGATGTTGAGCATTTTTTCATGTGCTTATGGTCCCTCTGTATGTCCTCCATGGAGAATTGTCCATTCAGGTATTTTGCCTATTTTTTTATTGAATTATTTGTCTTCCTGGTGTGGAGTTGTGTGAGCTATTTATATATTTTGGAGATCAAACCTTTGTCTGAGGTATCATTAGCAATTATGTTTTTCCATATGGTTGGTTCCCATTTCATTTTGCTGATGTTTTCTTTAGCCATGCAGAAGCTTTTTAATTTGATGTAGTCCCATTTGTTTATTCTTTCCTTTATAACCCTTTCCCTAGGGGATGTATTGGTGAAAATATTGCTGTGTGGGATATCTGAAATTTTCTTTCCTATGTTCTCCTCTAGGACTTTTATGGTGTCATGACTTATAAGTATTTCATCCATCTTGAGTTTTTCTTTTTGTATGGTATAAGTGGGTGGTCTAGTTTCATTTTTTGCATGTAGTTGTCTAGATATCCCAACACCATTTGTCGAAAAGGCTATGTTTACTACATTTTATGTTCCTGCCCCCTTTGTCGAATATTAGTTGATTATATTGACATGTGTAGATTTCCTTGATACATGATCTGTACATTGCATGTGTGCCCACCACCCGAAGTCAAATTATCTTCTGTCACCATATATTTGGCCTCCTTTACTCTTTACTACCTCCTACACCCTTACCTCTGCTAAACACCATATTGTTTCCTCTGAGTTTCTGTTTCATAACACACATACGAGTGAAATAATATGGTTCTTATCTTTTTCTGAGTAACTTATTTCACTTAGCATAATATTATCAAGGTCCAGCAGGCTAATAACAATTTTAGTTAGTTTTTATTACTGTAAAACTATCAATATTAACTCCACAACAGTATTCAGGACATGTCTGACCACATGACATTATCTAGATATGAAGTAAAACCATAGAGCCTGGATTTTCTCTCATGTAAACTAGAGTGCTGTTATAGATGTTGACCTGTGAGTATCTATGCTGAACCCCAGCGATTGACCTTTCCTGACAGAATGAAAGCTCTTGGATTAGCATTTATATACCCTGTTTGATACAGCTTTAGTATTGACACAGCTTCAATATTATTGGGGTTTTTGTCATAACTGGAATAAAAATATACCCCATCAGATTTTGATAGTATTTGTTCCTTTGCCCAGTTACACTGCTGTTGTCTGGCTTCTCAATACCCAGGAGTATACAAGTACTGGAAGACTCTTGCATACAAGATCAAGGGGGCAAAGTGTACTTTTGTCTTTGGAAATGAAAAACACAATTTCTTATGGCTCTAGTTCTAATGAGGCCTCAGCCACCTCAGAGGTGAGGTCCCTTCTATTGTGATTATTTAAGCAATTAAACTCTCATCATTAGGTTGCATGGCAGAATGTAGGCAAAACTGTTTTTTGATTAAGGGAAATGTCTTTTAAAGTATTACAATAGTCCTAAGAGTGTGGATAAGCCTGAAGGAAAATACTGGGTCATTACCTGAAAGAGAAATAAAAATATTGCTAACTTGACTGTTTCTTTAGGTTGCATGAAATTGCAGCCTTGAGAGAAAGAAAGAGAAAGAGAAAGAAAGAAGCACTTGTGTGTGTTTGGAAAATACAAACTGCTTCAAAATTATAAATGGGTTGTGTTTTAAAGGTTCATTCATAGTCAGTTGTGTGGATATAGAATGTGTTTTTCCACAAAAACAATAAGGTCTATATATGAGTGGCTCCTAGGCTGGCCCTGCAAAGCCTATCACCCTGCCTTTGGAGACTATCTCCATGAACTAAAGACCTGTCAGGGAAATAGCTCGTATTCTGTTGAAGGAAAGATGGGGAAGAGTGGATATGCCATTGTTAAGAACTGGGCTTGGGCACCAGACAGATCTGGGTTTGAATCTGTACCCTTCCATCTATTGTCTATAAAATGTTGGGCAAGTCACATAACTTTATGCTCCTATTTCTTCTTCAGTAAAATAAGAATTATAATTTCAATCCCATATAGTCATTATAGAATTTAATGAGGTAATATACCAAAAGTATATGGAATTTCATAGAAAATAAAAGATAATTACCATTGTTAGGGGCAGAGATGGCTTCAAACAAAATTTCAAAAATCAGTTGTGTTTACCTTAAACATCCTTCTATCTGCCTGCCGTCACCCAGCATTTTCTTCCCATTATCCTGATCCCTGAATACCCATAGCCTTCACCTGTGCTCTAAATGTCCCATTACCACACTTTTATTCTTTCATATTATTTTATTAGTATTTACAAAATAAACACAATTTATGAAAATATTTTCTTTTTCAAGATAGAAAAACTACAATCTTTGTAAAAAATACACACCCATAATTATTACAATACATATCCTTATATATACCTTGGATATTGCATAAGTGTATAAGAATCATATCCTATAAAAGTTGCGAGAAGGAACATTTTCTGCAGCATTGGCCATATATTATGACATTCAAGTATTTAAACCACACTATAGAAATAAAACATCTCTAGTTTAAGGCTCGAAGGGATTTTAACTGTCAAGGACCCATAGGTTCTTTCATTGTGTAAGGTAAAGAACTGGGAGAGGGGGCCCTGAGAGTTAATTCACCTTAAGTAGGTCAAGCAGTGGTTTACTTTCCATACTTTATCATGGAAGCATGGAGAGGAGAAGGCCATGAAAACCCACCTTGGGCAGGTCCCCTCCCTAGAATCCCTGTCTATGTAGTGTGGCTCCTACAAGAGGATTTCTAATTCTTGAGCTCCAAATGCTCTGATTCTACAATTATTTATGATGGTTACAAAATGATGCTTTTGTGCCTCTAAACTCCAATATTGTGAAAGTTATGATGGTGTGACTCCCCTAAATAGACTTCATTTAGGATTTGTTAAGTGGGAAGCATTTGGGGCCATTAATAAGCCAAAAATTGCCTCTTGGAACTATTACAGTAGATCATTTCTTACTGAGACATAAACCTCAGAAGCCAGGTTCTTTCTTACTTTGGAAGAATTGTGATGAAAACGCGGGAAGTGACCAATAATCTTTCAAATTTGCAGCCTTAAGAAAATTCTAGATGCTAGGTCTGACCAAATGAAGCATAATCGCTAAAATGTGTATATTTTTTACAAGTACACCATAACGCAGTTCAAATACAGCACACATGCACACACCTGGAAAATCTGCATTTATTTCATTGATTATGTTTAATAAATTTTATAGCTAAAATACCATTTTTATATATGGTTATGTCTTCGATTAGTGAAGTATAGCCCATTAATTTAGTCTAGTGATTGTTTTTTGTTTTGGTTTTGGTTTGGTTTTGTTGGGGAGGCACTGGACAGTTCAACCCTGGCTGGTGTGGCTCAGTGGATTGAGCACCAGCCTGCAAACTAAAGGGTCACCAGTTCAATTCATAGTCAAGACGCATGCCTGGGTTGTGGGCCAAGTCCCCAGTATGGGGCGCTGGAGAGGCAACCACACATTGATGTTTCTCTCCTTTTTTCTCTCTCTCATCCCCTCTCTCTAAAAATTAGTAAATGAAATCTTTTTAAAAAATGTAAAAACAAAACAAAAACAACAACAACAAAAAAAAAAAACAGGAGAGTCCATTAGTTAAAGAAACACAGCAAAAAATTTTGACTAATATAAATATATAATTTTTAACTGTATTTTTTATAATGATGAAATGTAAGTGGGGAGGCAGTTTTAGTTGTCCTTTTAGCAGCACAGAGGCTAAGAACCTTAGGTAATAATGCTGCTATGATTAGTGTTATGTTGAAAATTCATTTGAAACATAATTCCATTTAGGAGGCCAAAGCTGAAACTAGGAATAGGTGCCTTTTTAATAATGTTTTTTTTGTTTGTTTTACATAATTTTTAAATATATTTTATTGATTATGATATTACAGTTGTCCCATTCTCCCCCATCATCCCCCTCCACCCTGCACACCCTCTCCCACCCACATCCCCCCTTTAGTTCATGTCCATGTGTCATAAGTTCTTTAGCTTCTACATTTCCCATACTATTCTTGCCCTCCCCCGTCTATTTTCTACCCACTATCTATGCTACTCATTCTCTGTACCTTTTTCCCCTGTCTCCTCCTTCCACACCCCTGTTGCTAACCCTCCATATGATCTGCATTTCTGAGGTTCTCTTCCTGTTCTAGCTGTTTGCTTAGTTTGCTTTTGTTTTAAGTGTGGTACTTAATAGCTGTGAGTTTGCTGTCTTTTAACTGCCATATTTTTATCTTCTTTTTCTTAGATAAGTCCCTTTAACATTTCATATAATAAGGGCTTGGTGATGATGAATTCCTTCATCTTGACCTTATCTGAGAAGCACTTTATCTGTCCATCCATTCTAAATCACAGCTTTGCTGGATAGAGCAATTTTGGATGTAGGTCCCTGCTTTTCAAGATTTCAAATATTTCTTTCCAGCCCCTTCTTGCCTGCAAGGTCTCTTTTGAGAAATCAGCTGTGACAGTCTAATGGGAACTCCCTTGTAGGTGACTGTCCCCTTATCCCTTGCTGTTTCTAGAATTCTGGCCTTCATTTGAATCTTGGCTAATGTAATTACGATGTGCCTTGGTGTGTTCCTCCTGGGGTCCAACTTCTTTGGGACTCTCTGAGCTTCCTGGACATCCTAGTAGTCTATTTCCTTTGCCAGATTGGGGAAGTTCTCCTTTATTATTTGTTCAAATAAGTTTTCCACTTGTTGCTTTTCTTCTTCCTCTTCTGGGACCCCTATAATTCGGATGTTGGGACGTTTAACGATGTCCCGGAGGTTCCTAAGCCTCTCCTTATTTTTTTTGAATTCTTGTTTCTTCCTTGTTTTCTGTTTGGTTGTTAGTTTCTTCCTTCTGGTCCACTCCATTGATTTGAGTCCCAGTTTTCCTTCCATCTCTATCAGTTCCCCATGCATCTTCCTTCATTTCACGTATTGTAGCCTGCATTTTTTCATCTAGTTTGTGAGCAAAATCAACCAATTCTGTGAGCATCTTGATGACCAGTGCTTTGAACTGTGCATCTGATAGGTTGGCTATCTCTTCACTGCTTAGAGGAATTGGCTCTGGGGCTTTTATTTGTTTTCCGGTTTGAGCCATTTTTGGTGGTTTTTTTGTTTGTTTGTTTGGTTTGGTTTTAGCCTGGTCACAGTTATTACGTAGTGAGAGGTGGAGCCTTAGGTGATCCTCAGGGTGGGGCAGCCCAGTTGCTGGGTTGTGACGCTTTAGGTGGGGGCGAGGTCTGAGAGGGAACAATGGTGCCTGTTCCGTTCTCTCCTGGATTTAGTCCCTTCCGCCACTTCCCCTCTGCCTGGACCATCTGCGTGCGCGAATGTGGGACCACCTGGTCAGCCAGCGGCCTTGTGTGGCCTCACTGGTTCTGCACAGTTGCCCCCCTGTGCCCGGGGTCCGCCAGCTACTGCCTGTGGGCCCGAGGACTGCCAGCCACCGCCTGTGCACCTGGGAACTGCCAACCGCTGCTGCTTGCGTTCCTGGGTCTGCACCTCCACTTTCTCCTGCCGTGACTCCGCCCCTTTTACTGGTCTGGATGAATGGTTGTTGGACTTCCGTACAGTTCAATTTTCTATGAGTTCTGGTTGTTTTCTTGTTTCTAAATATTTGTTGTCCTTAATTTTGGTTGTGAGAGGAGGCACAGTGTGTCCGCCTACACCTCCATCTTGGCCGGAAGTCGGAATATATATATTTTTAAACAACTTTTTAAAGTATAGTAATACTATTGAGCTTATTTTATAGCCTTTTGCCTTATGGAATTATATGTAATATGTTTAATGTTAAATATAAATACCTGTGAATTCCATGTTTGGTTGACTTTTGTAGTTTTTTTAATAGAAAAACATCACTGTTAAATTCTAGTGTACCGATATTAAAAAAAATTCCAATGGAAGATGGCGGCATGGTAGGAGGGAGCAGACCCCATTTCCCTCCTACACACGGGAGAAAAACCGGGCCCATCTACGGAAGAACAGAGCAGAAAAGGAACAGTAACACAGCATATTTGAGAATAAGAGGTCGGAAATTGTAGTGGACATTGAAAAACCAGCGGTAAGGAGAGCTCTTCAGAACAATAGGAGCCCAGGGATTAGCGCGGAGAGCTGGGTGGCTGAGGCCCCAGCCCTGCGCACTGCCAAGCCTACCCCAGGGCTCTGGGGAGGGAGCTGGGTCAGCCGCTGAACTGGCTGGGAGATCTCAGGGGCCACCGCGCGATGCAGCAGAGCGAAAGTGGGTGCCCCACACCAGGTCACTGTGCGACTTTGAACTGAGTTTTCGTGGTTGCCAGGCGACCGAGAAAGCACAGTCACCCCAACCACAGACAGAGGCATGTGCAAAGTGAGACAGCTACATGAAAATAGGCACCCACATGGGACCAAGCATGGTCGCGGATTAGTGGACACTTGTGAAAACATAGGCGCTGGCCACTGGAGACAGCTGTGGAGCCAAAGTTGCTAGTGCACAGGTGGGTGCTCCAACATGGACAGCACAGGGCCATAGGCGCAGGCGCGAGATAGCTGCTGGAGCATAGGCCCCGACCCACCACAGAAAGCCCTGCAGGGGCAAAGGCAGGTGGCTGTGTACGACTGGAGAACCTAGCACACACCCATAAACTCGGGGAAGTGCACACACACAAGGAGGCTCAGAACACACGAGGAGGCTCAGAACACACGCTGGAAACCCTGTGGGGAGAGACGACCACTAACGCTGGGATACATAGCACAATGAGGACTGAGTTCTGAACACAGAGAAAAGCAATAAGATCACCCCTCAGCCATTGCAGCCAGCAAGGCCAGAAAAACCGGCTCGGGAAGTTTGAAAAAAACAAGAGGGTTTTTGGGGTTTTTTGTTTGTTTGTTTGTTTGTTTTTTAATATATATTTTTAATATTTTGTTTTGCTTTGTTTGTTCCTTTTTTTTGGCTGCTTGTATTTGTGTGTGTGTGTGTGCGTGTGTGTGTTTTGTTTTGCTAGTTTATATCTGTTTTTTTTGTTTGTTTGGGTGCCTGTCTATTTATATGTGTTTTTAATTATTCCTTCCTCATTATTTTTATCTTCTTCTATACTCCCCAACTCCTTTTGCCTCCCTTTAATTCCTTCTTGTCTTATTCCCTCTTCCTTTCTTTCCAATTTTATCTCTTCTACCTTCCTCTTTTTTCTTCTTTCTTCTTTTTTTATTCCCCCTTCTCTTTTTAAATACCCACAAGTGAGACAAAACAAACAAACAAACAAGCCTGGAACTGTGAAAAAAAACAGAGTTGGCCCCCAAAAGAGGGTATCCTAGCTGATGAGACAGTGGAAGCTGTGAACAACAGGATATCCGAAGGAGAATCCACCACTGAATCTCACAGGTATTCTACCACAGAAGGTGATACCACAAACCCAGGGAGCCAGAACAGATCAATTTAAGAAGCTGAGGCTAACAACAAGAGTCTTACAAACAATGGGAAGACAAAAGAACAATCCCCAAACGAAAGGAAAGGAGGAAGCTCAAGAAAGAATGCTAAATGAAACAGAGGCAACTCAACTATCAGATATCGAGTTCAAAGCAATGGTTGTCAGGAAGCTCCATGAGCTCTCAATGAGCTACCATAAACTACAGGGAAGTTATGGTGAACTCACCGCAAACTATATCAACATGAAAAAGGAAATAGAAACTATCAACAAGGGCCAAGGGGAAATGAAGAACACAATCTCTGAACTGAAGAACACAGTAGAAGGAATGAAAAGCAGAATTGATGAAGCAGAAGAATGGATCAGAGAGTTGGAGGACAAAATAGAAAAAAAAAACAACACCCAGAATGAGCAAGACAAGGAAAAGAGGCTCAGAAAGAATGAAGAGATTTTAAGAGAAATGCAAGACAACATGAAACGGAATAATATTCGTATAATAGGGATAGCAGAGGGAGAAGAACAAGAACAAGGGACAGAAAACCTGTTTGAAAAAATAATGATGGAAAACTTCCCTAATTTGGTGAGAGAAACAACCACACAAATCCAGGAAACACAGAAAGTCCCAATCAAAAGGAACCCAAACAGGCACACTTCAAGACAAATCATAATTAAAATGGCAAAATTCCAAGACAAAGAGAGAATCTTAAAGGCAGCAAGGGAGAAAAAGGAAGTAACATACAAGGGGGCCCCAATTAGGTTAGCATCTGACTTCTCAATGGAAACGCTCCAAGCCAGAAGAGAATGGCAAGAAATATTCCAAGCAATGAGAACCAAAGGCCTGCAACCCAGACTACTTTACCCAACAAGGCTTTCAATCAAGACAGAAGGCCAAATAAGGAGCTTCCCAGACAAAAAAAGTCTAAAAAAATACACCTCTACAAAACCAATTCTGCAAGAGATACTAAAGTGACTGCTTTAAGGGAAGAAAGGAAAAGTCAGAGAGAGAAAGAGAGAGGAACACAGGTACAAAAATAGCAATGAATAAATACCTATCAATAATAACCTTAAATGTAAATGAATTCAATGCTCCAATCAAAAGACATAGAATAGCTGAATGGATAAGAAAGCATGACCCACACATATGCTGCCTACAAGAAACCCACCTCAGGACAGAACATACACACGCTCAAAGTGAAGGGCTGGAAACAATTTTTCCAAGGAAATGGTCAGGAAAAAAAAAGCTGGGGTAGCAATACTCATATCAGACAAAATAGATTTCAAAAGAAGGGCCATAAAAAGAAACCCAGAAGGTCTCTTCATAATACTCAAGGGAAGAATCCACCAAGAATACATAAATATTGTAAATATATATGCACCCAACGAAGCAGCACCTATATACATCAAGAAAATTTTAGAGGACTTCAAGAAAGATATTGACAGCAACACAATTATAGTAGGCGATTTTAACACCACACTGTCAAAAATGGACAGATCTTCCAAACAAAATATCAACAAAGATATTGTGGCATTGAACAACGCTCTAGAGGAAATGGACTTAACTGATATATATAGAGAGCCCTTCATCCCAAAGAAACTAAATACGCTTTCTTCTCAAATGCACATGGAACATTTTCAAAGATAGACCACATGATAGGACACAAAACAAGCCTCAACAAATTCAGAAAAATTGAATCATACCAAGCATTTTCTCCAACCACAAGGGACTGAAACTAGAAACCGACTTGATGGGGAAAATCCCCAAATCATCAAAATCATGGAGATTGAATAGCATGCTATTCAATCAATGAATGGGTCAAGAATGAAATTAGGGAGGAAATCAAAAAGTTTCTGGAAACAAACGATAATGAACGCACATCGACCCAAAACTTATGAGAAACAGCAAAGGCAGTCCTCAGAGGGAAGCTTATAGAGATACAGGCCTATCTAAAAAAGACAGAAATATGTCAAACAAACAACCTAACCCTACGCCTACAAGAACTCAAGGAACAACAATGAAGAAAGCCCAGAACAAGTAGAAGGAAAGAAATAACCAAGATCAGAGCAGAATTAAATGACATAGAGACTAAAAGCACAATCCTAAAGATCAATGAATCCAGGAGTTGGTTCTTTGAAAAGATCAACAAAATTCACAAGCCTTTAAGCAGGCTCATTAAGAAAAAAAGAGAGAGGACTCAAATAAACACAGTCAGAAATGAAAGAGGAGATATTACGACTGACACCACAGAAATACAAAGGAGTGTAAGAAATTACTATGAAGAACTGTATGCCAAGAAATTTGAAATCCTACGTGAAATGGACAGGTTTCTAGAAAAATATAACCTTCCAAAACTCAATGAAGAAGAAACAGAAAGCCTGAAGAGACCAATAACAGCTGATGAAATTGAATCAGTAATCAAAACACTCCCGACACACAAAAGTCCTGGACCAAATGGTTTCACAGGAGAATTCTACAAAACATTTAAGGAATAGCTAACCCCTATTCTTCACAGACTATTCGAAAAAATCCAAAATGATGGAAGACTCCCAAACTCTTTTTATGAAGCCAGCATCATCCTAATCCCAAAACCAGATAAAGACACAACAAAGAAGGAGAACTTCAGGCCAATATCGCTGATGAACATAGATGCTAAAATCCTCAACAAAATATTGGCAAACCACATCCAACAATACATTGAAAAGATCATACACCATGACCAAGTGGGATTCATCCCAGGGATGCAAGGATGGTTCAACATTCGCAAATCAGTAAATGTAATTCATCACATAACCAAAAGCAAAGACAAAAATCACATGATCATACCAATAGATGCGGAAAAAGCATTTGATAAGATACAGCACCCATTTATGATTAAAACACTCAGCAAAGTGGGAATAGAGGGAGCATTCCTCAACATAATAAAGGCTATACATGAGAAACCTACAGCCAGCATCATACTCAACGGGCAAAAACTAAATTCTTTTCCACTAAAATCAGGAACAAGACAAGGCTGTCCACTTTCACCACTTCTATTCAATATAGTAGTGGAAGTATTAGCCACAGAGGTTAGACAAGAAAAGGAAATAAAAGGCATCCAACTGGGAAAGGAGGAAACAAAACTATCATTGTTTGAACATGACATGATACTATACATAGAAAATGCTATAGTCTCGGCCAAAAAACTGCTCGAACTAATAAATGAATTTGGCCAAACAGCCGGAAACAAAGTAAATATCCAGAAATCAAAGGCATTTTTGTATACCAACAATGAAACAACAGAAGGAGAAATCAAGAAAAAAATACCATTCGATATAGCAAAAAGAAAAATAAAGTACCTAGAAATAAACCTAACCAAGGAGGTAAAAGACCTGTATACAGAAAACTACACAACACTAAAGAAAGAAATAAAGAAAGATACAAATAAATGGAAACACATACCGTGTTCATGGATCAGAAGAATTAATATCATCAAAATGTCCATACTACCCAAAGTAATTTACAGATTCAATGCAATACCTATTAAAGTACCAATGGCATATTTCACAGATATAGAACAAACACTTCAAAAATTTATATGGAACAATAAACAACCCAGAATAGTGGCGGCAATCTTGAGAAAGAAGAGCAAAGCAGTAGGGATCACAATACCTGATACCAAAATGTCTTACAAGGCCACTGTAATCAAAACAGCCTGGTACTGGCATAAAAACAGGCACGTGGACAAGTGGAATAGAACAGAGAGCCCAGAAATAAACCCTAGTTTCTATAGTCAATTAATATTCAACAAAGGGGGCAGCAACACAAAATGGATTAAAAATAGCCTCTTCAACAAGTGGTGTTGGGAGAACTGGACAGCTTCGTGCAAGAAAATGAAACTCGAGCACCAACTTACACCATACACAAAAATAAATTCAAGGTGGATAAAAGATTTAAACATAAGCCGTAACACCATTAAAGTCCTAGAGGAGAACATAGGCAGGAAAATCTCAGCTATTCCATGCAGCAACATTTTCACTGATATGTCCCCTAAAGCAAGGGACATAAAGGAAAGAAAAAACAAATGGGATCTCATCAAAATAAAAAGCTTCTGCATGGCCAAGGAAAACAGTATTAAAATAAAAAGAGAACTGACTGTGTGGGAAAACATATTTGACAATAATACCTCAGATAAGGGTTTAATCTCCAAAATATACGAAGAACTTACACAGCTCCATTCTAAGAAGACAAGCAACCCAATTAAAAATGGGCAAAGGACTTGGGCAGACACTTCTCCAAGGAGGACATACAGAGGATCCAGAGACATAGGGAAAGATGCTCGATATCGCTAGCTATCAGAGAGATGCAAATTAAAACCACAATGAGATACCACTTGACACCAGTCAGAATGGCCATCATAAACAAAGCAACAAACAGCAAGTGTTGGAGAGGCTGTGAAGAAAAGGGGACCCTAGTGCACTGCTGGTGGGAGTGCAGACTGGTACAACGACTATGGAAAACAGTATGGAATTTTCTAAAAAAACTAAAAATGGATATACCTTTTGACCCAGCAATTCCACTACTAGGACTATATCCTAAGAACCCTGAACCACCAATCCAAAAGAATCTATGCACCCCTATGTTTATAGCAGGACAATTTACAATAGCCAATTGTTGGAAGCAACCTAGATGCCCATCAGTAAATGAATGGATCAGAAAACTGTGGAACATTTACACAATGGAATTCTATGCAGCAGAAAAAAAGAAGGTCCTCATACCCTTTGCAACAGCATGGATGGAACTTGAGAGCATCATGCTAAGCGAAGTAAGCCAGGCAGTGAAGGACAAATACCATATGATCTCATCTTTAACAGGAACCTAATCAACAAAACAAACAAACAAGCATAATATAACCAAAGACACGGAAATTGAGAACAGGCTGAAAGTCACCAGAGAGGAGAGGGATGGGAATCTCAGGGGAAAAGGGGAAGGATTTGCAGGAACAAGTATAAATGACATATGGACAAAAACTATGGGGGTGTGGAAATGGGAGAAGTGTGGGGAGGGCTGGGGTGGTGGGTTGGGGTAAGAATAAAAGACAGAAAACTGCACAAGATCAACAATTAAAATAAAAATTAAAAAAAATTCTAGTGTACCAGTATGATATTAAATGTCAATGCTGTACCCTGATATTAACATCATGAATTCAAACAACAAATTTTATATCTGGAACTTCATCAGGCCAATACTCTGCAGTTCAACAGAAAGTCGAATATTTCGGAAAGCTTGGAAATTTAATTAGGAAGTGGAGAATACATGCAGGTAATTTTTGTCACAATGAACTCACTACAAAGCTTTACCAAACTTCCCTCTCTGGATTGCTGCTCCATTCTACAAACAAATAAATGTAGTTCTTCTTCTCTGTCCTTTTCCCCATAAAAACGTCTATTCAATGTGTTTTGGGAAAAAATGTCTATTTTTTTTTTCAGAAGAACCTGATTAACCTAAATGATACTGTAGTTGGTAAAACTTGAGGTAACATAACAAAAATTCTACACAGTATCATAGGAGAGCATTTGAAAGCCAGATGCCAGAAAAGTAAGAATATCTTTTCATAAGGAATTTTTAAAAAGTATAACTTCAGGCTTCTGCTTCTAGGAAGATAGAGTAAATGCACTTTTACCCATTCCTCTTACTAAGTACAACTAAAGCCCTAGACACTTGAACACCATATTAAAAACAATGCTTTCTTTTTTCTGTATTTCAGAAATAAAGAATACAGAAAAAAGAAAGCAGACAGATAGTAGGCACATTGGGACCCAAGGAACAGCAACACAGTACTAGTTCCTTGGATGTTTTTTCCTTGCTTCAGACATCCTAGAGATAGAGCTAAAGAAGCTGATAACTTGGAAGCACCAATAGAAGCAGACAAAATAAAAATCCACAACCTTTTTTTTCTCTTGCCAAAAGACCAAGAAAGGGGCAACCTAGTCAGGAATATATTTAGTCAGTAATCACTCTACTCCAGCCAAATATAACAGAAAAAAAAATTGACCCCATTACAACCCACCCCAACAAATGCCAAATAGGAAACCTGGACTTCCATTCTTGAGAGACTACAAAAAGGCACAATAACACCCCCATAGGACTGTGTCAGAGAAAGCCAAGTAGGGAGCCAAAAATTTCATCCTCTCTGGCCAGGAATGATTTTGCTGTCCCCACAATGTCATTGGAGACAACATAAGGAGCTTATATTTCTACCTCCACTTGGACGTTATGAGGGGTCCCCTTCCCTACTGGGTTAATGTCAGAAGACACCTAGTAGAAAATCAAGATCTCATCATTTTCCAGTGCTTACAAGGCCATTTAAACCACAGTATTGCTGAAAACCATGTGTAAAGCCAAAACTCTCACCTCCACTCAACAGCAAAGAAAAGCCTGCCCCTTGGGTGTCAGAGCAGGCTGAGTGGGAAACCTGTATTTCTACCTTAACCTGGCAAATGAAGTAGTGCCCTCACATTTCCTTGTCAAAATGGTGTTAGAAAAACTAAAATAAAACAGAAGACTTAAATAAGATCCAAAGTCTCTTAATACAAAACTGACCAAGTTCCAATAAAAAAGAAATCTCTGGTCATACCAAGAATTAGAAAGATTGCAAACTTAATGAAGAAAGACAAATGGTAGTTGCTAACAGCAAAATGACAGAAATGTTAAAATTATCTGACAAGACTTTAAAGCAACTATCATCTAAAATGCTTCAAGAAGCTATTACAAACACTCTAAAACAAATGGAAAAGTTAGAGAGCCTAAGAAAAGAAGTAGAAAGTCTCATTAGAGGAATAGATGATGTTAAGAAGAATGACATGGAAGTTTTAGAACTGAAAAATACAATAACTAAAACTAGAGGGGAGGGAAGATGGTGGGGAAGTAGGTGAGAGCTGAGCCCACTTGCTCGTGCACCCAACTGGAATGCTTAGCTGATCTTCTGAAGGACAAAGTGAATAGCCAACACAATCTCAGCTGATGTGGAGTTTAGAAGCCAAAGTGTGCATAGGATGCTTCAAAATGGGCAGTAAGGGGGTTTTATTGGTGGGTAGGGAAAGTCACTGGACGTGGTGGCTGCTGTAGGGAAAACACTGGAGGAGAGCCGGGTCAATGATAGCAGCCTAGCAGCTTCCTCTCCTCCCAGAGCAGGGAAATAGCAGACACATGCCAGGAGAGACTTGAACATTTAATGTCACTAGGGTGGAGAAGGGCGCAGGGGTGGGGAAGATAAAAGACACTCAGGCACACACACAGCTGGTGATACACCCAAGCCAGAGAGAGGTTGCTGGCTAGGTCAGTGCCAGAGAGTGGGGGGATCCTGGTGGCACCTTGAGCAGGGACAAGAGGTGGACCATGACTGGTGGTGACCCAGATAGACTCTGGACTTGCCAGAGAGTTGGAGTGTGCAGAAAGCAGGGCAGTAGCTCAGAGCAGCAGCGGTGCCCAAAGAGACTTTTTTTTCAAAAGGGGAACTGCGTTGAACTGGGCAAGGACCTCATGCACAGCTGCTCAGCCATCAAGGAATGAGGATTGTGGGTGTGATTTGCTCCCACTCAGTGCATCTCATAGATTGACCAAAGGGGTGCAAAGCAAGATGGTTTATCAGTGCCATCCTGTGTAAATGCTCAGAGTGCACAGTGCAGGCCTCGCAGTGCTCTGAGGGGTCATGGGCTGGAAATTGGGCACCTATGATTATTGGGCACCAGTAGCCCAGACTGAACCCCTATCCTTGCTGAATCACCAGAAGAAATAATGGAGCCCAGCCCTCTGCCTGCAGGACCCTGGAAGATCTGGAAAATCAGCCCAGCAGGCTTAACAATAACCAGCATGGGGGCTTTCCGCCTACCCCCACAAGATTAAGACAGTAAGACCTGGAACTTAGAAAAAGCAGAGACAGATATGGAAAGAAGTCAGAAGGTGAACACCAACAGCCGAGGCAAATTTCACCTTGCTCTTCATCAGAGCTTGCATTTATTTTTAAGATTTCTCTTTCTTCTTTCTGTATATTTAGGATTTTTTGTTTTTTGATTTTGTTTTTCTCCCTTTCATACTACATTTTAATTTTTCTTCGTTCACTTCACTCATATTGCAAATGACTCACTATTCTTGGTCTTTTACTTTTTATTCATTTTATTCAAATTATATATTTGTATCATAATATTGTTATTCCAAATCCCAAACAGCACCCTTCCTTTGTCTTAATCCATTTTGCCATTGTCTTGAGCTTTATTACCATGGCAAACTTATTTCCTCTCACACCATATTGTGTTTCTATCCCTTACTCTCACTGTTTCTCCTCCATCTAACCTCACATAAGCATTCTTCTTCCTTAAGTCAGCTCATTCTTTTGCCCCTCTTATAAGAGTCTTAGTTCTTTTCCACCTTTTACAAACAGTGGCTAGTTGGGCAAAATATCACAATCATTGCTGTACTTCTCTGAGGGAATTCCTATTTTTTCACTATTTCTTTGTACTTTAAATCCTGTAGAATATTTTCCCACTGTCTTACTCCATTTTGCCTTCACCCTGCCCCTGATCAGTTGAGTTAGGAATTTTATTTCATTTTTTTCTTTTCTTTTTTCCCCTCTCTCAACCTGGGCTTTACTACTTAATCTTATTAGTTTGTTTCCTCCATCTTCTCAAAATCATTTTTTATGGTAGACATCTCATATTCACTTTTCCCTTTTATACACTATCCTTATTCCCAATCCAACTTTATTAAACTTCATTTAGCTGTCATTATTATTAACCATGCTGTGGTTTTTTTTTTTCAATTTTGCTCTTATTGGTCCAATAACTTTTCAATTTTACTTCAAACCTCATAGGATACTCTTTTTTTTCTTACCCATTGTTCCCATCACCCTTTTGTATTTTACTTCTGCTTTAAATTTTGTTCTCTCTCTTTCTTTGCCTTGGATCTATCCCTAGTTTTATCAATTCTCCTCCCTCTTGCCACAAAATAACATTTCCTCTCTTTAGTCTTCTCATATACCCTTTGTCATATTTTATAATATCCATAATCTCTCTTTGCCTTTATTAATCTTTGCTCAATTACAGTTGAGATTGTTGATGTGGTAGGGGAGATCTTTTCACTGATATAGGTTTGATTATCTGATAGTACTGCTTTGTTAACCAACACCTGTACAACAGCATACAAGACAAGGTGGGAGTTGTGACTACCAGTGAGCCTGCTGTAGGGGAGAACCCACCAACAAAGGAGCCACCAACAAGTAAAGCCCAGTTACAACAAGAGAGCCCACACAAATGGAAGAAAAGGCAACCCTAGAGCACCCAGACAAGGAAATCAAAGAGACAACACTGCTGAGTCCCTCACAACTCCTACCACAGAAGTTCACCCCACAAAGACAGCTGGTAAAGCAGAGCATCCTGAGTTACAGAAACAAACAAACAAAAAAAAAAAGAGTCATGTAAAATGGGGAGACAAAGAAAGAAGCCCAAATCAAAAGGAATGGACAAACTTCTAGCAAAAGAGCTAAATGAAATTGAGGCAAGAAAACTATGAGACATAGAAATTTTTTAAATGTTTACAACAATGTTAAAGAAACTCAATGACAACTATAAGGAACGGAGTGGGAATTACAACAGTATGAAAAAGGAAATAGAAACTATAAATGAGAACCAGGAAGAGATGAAGAATACAATATCGGAAATAAAAAAATACACTAGAAGGAATTAGAAGCAGGCTGGATGAGGTAGAGAACTGAAGTAGTGAGCTGGAAGACAAGGTACAAAGAAATACCCAGAGAGCAGCAGAATGAAAAAGGATTAAAAAAGTATACATATAGCTTAAGGGAACTTCAAGACAAAATGAAACACAACAACATTCAAATGATAGGAATACCAGAAGGAAAAGAAAAGGAGCAAGGAATAGAAAGCCTATTTGAAAAAATAATGACAGAAAACTTCCCTAACCTGGGGAGCAGAAAAACCATGCAAGTTCAGGAAGCAGAGTGTCCCAATCAAGATGGACACAAAGAGACCTACTCCAAGAAACACCATAATAAAAATGCCAAATTTTAAAGAGAATCTCAAAAGCATCAAGGGAGAAACAGTAACATACAACAGAACTCCAATAAAGCTAGCAGCTGATTTCTCAACAGAAACACTACAAGCCAGAAGAAAATGGCAAGAAATATTCCAAGTAATGAAAAGCAAAAGTGTGAAACCAAGACTGCTCTATCCACACAAGGCTCTCAATTAAAATGGAATGCAAAATAAGGAGTTTCCTGGACAAAAGAAAGCTGAAAGAAAACACCTTCACCAAACCAGCACTGGAATATATCCAACAGGGACTGCTATAAGAATAGGAAGGAAAAGAGTGAGAGAGAGAGGAACACAGGTACAAAGGTGGGAAAATGAATAAGTACCTATCAATAATAACCTTAAATGTAAGTGGATTAAATGCTCCAATCAAAAGACATAGAGTAGCTGAATGGATAAGAAAATATGTGTACAAGAGACCCACCTCAGAACAAAAGACATACATAGATTGAAAGTGAAGGGTTGGAAAAAAATATTCCAAGCAAATGGACAGAAAAAAAATTCAAGATAGCAATATTTATGTGAGACAAAATAGACTTCAAAACAAAGGCCATAAAAAGAGACGCAGAAGGAAACTTCATAACACTCAATGGGAGAATGAATCAAGAAGACATAAACATTATAAATATATATGAATCCAACATAGGAGCACCCAAATACACAAAAAAACTTGGAGGACTTCATGAAAGTTATCGACAGTAACACAATTATGATGGGGGATTTTAACACCCCACTGTCAACAATGGATGGATCTTCCAAACAATATACATCAACAAGAATATTGTGGCACTGAACAGCACACTAAATCAAACAGACTTAACTGATATATATAAAACCTTTCATTCCAAAGAAGCTAAATACACATTCTTTCAAATGCATGTGGAACATTTTCAAGGATAGAACACGTGATAGGGCACAAAGGAAGCCTCAACAAATTCAAGAAAATTGAAACCATATCAAGCATCTTCTCAGACCACAACAGTCTGAAACCAGAAACCAACCTTAAGAGAAAAACTAAAAAATGCTCAAACTGATGGAGACTGAATACCATGCTAATTAACAATGAGTGGGTTAATAATAAGATCAAAGAAGAAATCAGAAATATTTTGGAAACAAATGAAAATGAGCATACAATTGTCCAAAACCTATCAGACATGGCAAAGGCAGTCCTGAGAGGGAAGTTTATAGTGATACAGGCCTACCTAAAAAAAGAAAGAAACATTTCAAATAAACGACCTAACCCTGCATCTATAATAACTGGAGGAACAACAACAAACACAGCCAAGAGCAGGTACAAGGAAGGAAATAAACAAGATCAGAGCAGAATTAAATGATATAGAGACTAAAAAAGCAATACAAAAAAATCAATGGATCCAGGAGGTGGTTCTGTGAAATTATAAACAAAGTTGACAAGACTTTAATAAGAAATCAAAAACAACAACCACAACCACAACCACAACCACAACAACAACAACAACAACAACATAGAGCCCTGGCTGATGTGGCTTAGTGGTTGAGTGCCAGCCTTTGAATCCAAGGGTCACTGGTTCAATTCCCAGTCAGGATACATGCCTGAGTTGTGGGCCAGATCCCCAGTAGGGGCATGTGAGAGGCAACCACACATTGATGTTTCTCTCCCTGCCTTTCTCTCTCCCTTCACCTTTCTAAAAAAAATAAAATAAATAAAATATTTTTAAAACTAGGTCATCTGTGGCATTAAAAAATCTAGAGAACCCTGGCTGGTGTAGCTCAGTGGATTGAGCGCGGGCCTGCGAACCAGAGGATCGTGGTTCGATTCCCAGTCAGGGCACATGCCTGGGTTGCAGGCCAGTTCCCAGCAGGGGACACATGAGAGGCAACCGTACATTGATATTTCTCTCCCTCTCCCTATCTCCTACCCTTCCCCTCTAAAGATAAATAAATAAATAAATAAATAAATAAAAAATCTAGAGAGTACCCAAATAGATAAAATCAGAAACAAAATGGGAGAAAGTACAACTGATACCACAGAAATACAAAGGAAAGTAATAAATTACTATGAACAACTATATGCCAAGAAATTTGAAAATCTGGGTGAAAGGGACAAATTTCTAGAAACATTTAGTCTTCCAAACTAAATCAAGAAGAAGCAGAAAACCTGAATAGGCTGTTAAATGGTGAAATTATAACAGTAATCAAAAAATTCCCAAACACTAAAGCCCTGAACCAGATGGTTTCACAGGAGAACTTTACAAAACATTTAAGGAAGAGCTAACCCCTATCCTTCTAAGACTATTCCAAAAAAACAAGAAGGAAGACTCCCAAACTCTTCTTATAAAGCCAACATTATCTTAATCCCAAAACCAGATAAAGACACAATAAAGAAAGAAAACTACAGGTCAATATCATTGATGAATATAGATGCTAAAATCCTCAACAAAATATTGGCAAACTGCATCAAGCAATACATCAAAAGGATCATACAACATGATCAAATGGGATTCATCCCAGGGATACAAAAATGGTACAATATTTCAAATCAATAAATGTGATACATCGCATCAACAAAAGGAAAGACAAAAAGCAAATGATCACATCAATAGATGCAGAAAAAGCATTTTATAAGGTACAACACCCATTTATGAAAAAAACACTCAGCAAAATAGGAATAGAGGGAGCATTCCTCAACATAATAAAGGCCATGTACAAGAAACCTACAGCCAACATCACATTCAATGGGCAAAAACTGAAAGCTTTTCCCATTAAGATCAGGAACAAGACAAGGGTGTCTGCTCTTACCACTTCTATTCAACATAGTATTCAAAGTTCTAGCCACAGTGATCAGACAAGAAAAAGTAATAAAAGGCATCTAAATCAGAAAGGAGGAAGTTAAACTGTCACTGTTTGCAGACAACATCATAGTATACATAGAAAACTATAGACTCCACCAAAAAACTACTTGACCTAATCAGTGAATTTGGCCAAACAGCAGAATTCAAAGTCAATATTCAAAAAACAAACACATTTATATATAACAACAACAAAATATCAGAATCAGAAATCAGAAAAAATCCCATTTGCTATAGCAACAAGAAAAATAAAGTACCTAGGAATAACCCTAACCAAGGAGATAAAAGACCTGTACTCAGAAAACTACACAACACTGAAGAAATAAATTAAGGAAGACACAAATTAATGGAAGCATACACTATGTTCATGGATTGGATGAATTAATATAATCAAAATGTTCATACTACCCAAAGCACTTTATAGATTCGACCAAATCTCTATTACAATACCAATGATATATTTCGCAGATCTAAAACAAACATTTCAAAAATTTATATGGAACCAAAAATGACCCCAAATATGCTCAGCAATTTTTTTAAGATTTTTATTTATTAATTTTTAGACAGGAGAGAAAAGTAAGAGAATGAGAGGGAGAGAAACATCAATGTGTGGTTGCCTCTCTCATGTCCCCTGCAGGGAACCTGACCTGGCCTGCATCCCAGGCATGTGCCATGACTGGGAATCAAACCAGCAACCCTTTAGTTGTCAGGCCAGCACTCAACCCATTGAGCCATACCAGCAAGGGCAACTTCAGCAATTTTGAGGAAGAAGAACAATTTAGGAGGGATCACAATACCTGATATCAAATTATATTATAAGACCACTGTAATCAAAGCAGTCTGGTACTGGCATAAGATCAGACACATATAAATCAATGAAACAGAATAGAGTGCCCAGAAATAAACACATGCTTCTATGGTCAATTAGTATTTCAGAAAGTGGACAGGAGCATAAAACAGTAAAAATAGCCTCTACAACAAATGGAGTTGGGAGACCTGAACAGCTACATAAAAAAAATAAGAAGGAAGGAAGGAAGGAACAAAGGAAGGAAGGAAGGAAGGAAGGAAGGAAGGAAGGAAGGAAGGAAGGAAGGAACTCGAACAGCAACTTATACTACACAGAAAAATAAACTCAAGATGGATAAAAGACTTAAATATAAGCCATGACACCATAAAAGTCCTAGAGGAAACATTGCAAGGAAGATTTCATATAATCCATGCCGTAATATTTTCACTGATATGTCCTCTAGAGCAAGGGATATACAGGAAAGAATAAACAAATGGGACTACATCAAATTAAAAACTTGTGCACAGCTAAAGAAAACATCAGCAAAATGAATCATTTGGGAAAATATATTTTCAAATGATACCTCAGACAAGGATTTGTTCTCCAAAATATATAAAGAACTCACACAACTCCACACCAGAAAGACAAAATATCCAATTAAAAAATGGGCAAAGGACCTGAACAGACACTTATCTAAGGAGGACATACAGAGGGCACAGAAACATATGGAAGGGTGCACAGCATCACTAGACATCACAGAGATGCAAATTAAAATCACAATGAGATACCACTTCACACCAGTCAGAATGGCCATCACAACAAAATCAACAATCAAGTGCTGGTGAGGCTATGGAGAAAATGGAACCCTAGTGCAGAGCTGTTTGGAATGCAGACTTGTGCAGCCACTGTGGAAAATAGTATGGAATTACTTGAAAAAAAAACCCTATGCAACAGCATGAATGGAACTTGAGAGCATCATGCTAAGCGAAGTAAGCCAGGCAGTGAAAGACAAATACCATATGATCTCACCTTTAACAGGAAGCTAATCAACAAAACAAACAAACAAGCATAATATAACCAAAGACATGGAAATTGGGAACAGGCTGAAAGTCACCAGAGGGGAGAGGGGAGGGAATTTCAGGGGAAAAGGGGAAGGATTTACAGGAACAAGTATAAAGGACACATGGACAAAAACTATGGGGGGGTGGAAATGGGAGGGAGGTGGGGAGGGCTGGGGTGGCGGGTTCGGGTGAGAATAAAAGACAGAAAACTGTACAAGATCAACAATTAAAATAAAAATTAAAAAAAAAGAATAATGCCAAATTTAAAAAAAAAAAAAAACTAAAGATGGAACTGCTTTTTGATCCACCAATTCCACTGCTGAGATTTTACACTAAGTATCCTGAAACACCAATTCAAAAGAACCTATGTACCCCAAGGTTCATAGAGGTGCAATTTACAATAGCCAAGTGCTAGAAGCAACCTAGGTGCCCTTCAGTAAATGAATGGGTCAAAAAATTTGAGTACATTTACACAATAGAATACTATGCAACAGAAGAAATAACGAACTCCTACCCTTTGATACAGCATGGATGGAACTGGAGAGAATTATGCTAAGTGAAATAAGCCTCTCAGTGAAAGACAAATACCATATTATGACACATATAAGTAGAACCTAATAAACAAAACAGTGAGCAAAATAGAACCAGAGACATGGAAATAAAGCATAAACTGACACTAACCAGAGGGGAAATGGGAGGGTGATAACAGAGGAGAGAAGTGGAAGTGTGAAGGAACATGTATAAAAAAACCCATGGACAAAGAAAATGGGGATGGGTAGGATAGAATGTGGGACATGGGGGGTGGTGGAGCAGGGGAGAGTAAAGGGTAAAACTGGAGACAACTGTGATTGAACAACAATAAAAATTTAAATTGCATTAAATTAAACTAAAAGTTCACTGTATAGGTTCAACACAAAAATGGAGGTAACAGGGAAAGAATCAGTGAATTTAATGATAGAACTATAAAAACTGCTCAACAGAACAACAGAGAAAAACAGGTTAAAAACCTGAACATGTCAGACTTCCGACCAAGATGGGGGTGTACATAGACACATTCTGTCTCTTTGCACAACCAAAAGAAGGACAACAAATTTAAAAACAAAAACAACCAAAACTAACAGAAAATTGAACTATATATAAGGCTAATAACCAAAGACTTAAAGAAGAAACATTCATCCAGACCAGTAGGAGGGATGGAAAGGGGAAGCCAGGCAGAGAGGACTCCCAGCAAGGCAGTGGGTGGAGGTCCCAGCGAGGTGGCAGCTGGCAGACAGGGGAGTCCCACATTCATGTGCAGATAAACCAGGAAGAACAACTGGGGAGTGAGACATAATGCACAATCCAGGATTCCAGTGCAGGGAAGTAAAGCCTCAAAATCTGTGACTGGAAAAACCTGTGATGGTTGAGGCAGTGGGAGAAACTCTCAGCCTCACAGGAGAGTTCTTTGGAGAGACCCATGGGAACCTAGAATGTACATGAACCCACCCACCCAGAAATCAGCACCAGAAGGGCCCGATTTGATTGTGGGTAGTGAGGTAGGTGACTGAAAACTGTCAGAGAGCAGAGCAAGCAGCGTGGTTCCTTCTGGACCCCTCCCCCACACACAGCATTACAACACAGCAACGTGGGATGTGGGTTGCCCCACTCTGGTGAACACCTAAGGATCCTCCCCTTTACTACATAACAGGTGTGCCAAGATAAAAAAAAAGTAATTGCTGAAATGAAAGAACAGATCAAAACTCTAGAAAAAATACAACTAAGAAATGAAGAGATAGCCAACCTATCAGATGCACAGTTTAAAACACTGGTAATCAGGAAACTCACAGAATTGGTTTGAATATGGCCACAAAATAGAGGGAAAAGTGAATCATATGAAAAGTGAAATAAAGGAAAATGTACAGGGAACCAACAGTGAAGGGAAGGAAACCAGGACTTAAATCAATGGTATGGACAGAAGGAAGAAATAAACATTCAACCAGAACAGAATGAAGGGACAAGAATTCAAAAATATAAGGAGAGGCTTAGGAACCTCTAGGACAACTTTAAACATCCCAACATTCTAGTCATATGGGTGCCAGAAGGAGAAGAAGAGCGAGAGATTGAAGACTTATTTGAAAAAATAATGAAGGAAAATTTCCCCAATCTGGCAAAAGAAATAGATTTCCAGGAAATCAAGGAATGCCAGAGAGTCCCAAAGAAGTAGGACCCAAGGAGGCACACACCAAGGCACATGATAATTACATTAGCCAAGATTGAAGATGAGGAGAGAATCTTCAAAGCAGCAAGAGAAAAGGAGACAATTACCTACAAAGGAGTTCCTAATAGACTATCCACTGATTTCTCAAAAGAAACCTTATAGGTAAGAAGGAGCTGGAAAGAAGTATTCGAAGTCATGAAAGGCAAGGATCTACATCCAAGATTACTGTATCCAGCAAAGCTATCATTTAGAATGGAAGGGCAGATAAAGTGCTTCCCAGATAAGGCCAAGTTATAGGAGTTCATCATCACCAAGTCCTTATTATATGAAAAATTAAAGGGACTTATCTAAGAAAAAGAGTATGATCAAAAATATGAACAGTAAAATGACAACAAACTCACAACTATATACAACTGAACCTAAAAAAAACTAAGCAAACAACTAGAACAGGGACACAATGACAGAAATGAAGATCATATGGAGGATTATTAGTGGGGAGGAGGAGGGGGCATAACGGAGGTAAGGCACAGGGAATATGAAGCATAAATGGAAGGTACAAAATAGGGGGAGGTTAAGAATAGTATAGGAAATGGAGAAGCCAAAGAACTTATATGCACGACCCATGGACATGAAGTAAGGGTGGATAGTGGTGGGTGTGGGGTGCAGGGTGGAGGGGAATAAAAGGGAGAAAAATAATAGGACAACTGTAATAGCATAATAATTAAATACTTAAAAAAAAACAAATTCCTTCTCCTTCAGAGAATGTAAACATAGCCCTTTCTTCTTTGTCCCATTTTTACTTTTATTGTCTGTGATTGTGAAATATGGTTTAAAGTAGAAATATAACAATTTTCATTCAAAAAAATCTGTAGCTGTCCTCCATGCAGTTTGCTTGTCAAACTGAATGATGAGGGTGTTATGTATGAGAGGGAGATGAATACAGAATGTTGTAATTAGTTCATAAGTTAAGGATTTGTTTCACTGTGTTTTACTCTAAGTGTCTAAGTGATATTCTGAATTAAATCTAAAATCCATTTCCATTATTTACGCACTTACCCTTTCTTCCTGGCAGAAACTTCTGAGTTCATGTGTATTCATTAAAGTCTAGTCCTAATTACTCCCTAGCCAGCTATGAATCTTTAGTAACTTAGCTGTTAAGTGGTTAAATTGTGTTTGCTGACAGAAAATGAAATTTCTCTAATGATTTTCTATGAAAGTCTTCATATTATTATAGTGATTTTATTTATAGTAAGTTTCAGAGACTGTGCTAAGAGCATTCGCATTAGTATTTATTCATTTAAAAATTAAGTAGTTTGAGCCATCTCTGGATTTTTCCCCAAGGGGCAGTTAGCAATATCAGAAATGAAAGAATTCCCAAATCCATGGATATGACAGAGTACCACTTTAGTGGGCACAGGTAAACCCAACCTTAGTTCCTAGATCCAGAGTTTCTCTTCCAAATATGGTGATTGGGTGGGTAGGGGGTACTGGGGAAGGGCAAAGGAGAATCTTATTT
Organism: Glossophaga mutica; assembly: GCA_039655065.1. Taxonomy (NCBI): domain Eukaryota; kingdom Metazoa; phylum Chordata; class Mammalia; order Chiroptera; family Phyllostomidae; genus Glossophaga; species Glossophaga mutica. Next base: position 21,533,596 of record CM077318.1, read on the forward strand.
CCTTCACTAATTGTGTGCATCACATTAGGTTTATAGCACCCTCTGTTTTCCCTGTGCTAACACTCACCACAGCCTCCTTGATATTACTCCCCCAACTATGTCATAAGATCCATAGGTGCAGGAACACTGTGTATTCTTATTATATGCCCAACAGTACAAAATTTGGCATAGTTTTGACTACTAGACTCCTGAATCCCTCATCCTTGATTCACTCACACCTCTAGCCATTTCTAACTAACCTGCTCTTTAATAGTTGTAAAACATTAAAATAATACAATAATAGCAGCTAATATTTACTGTGATTTCATTGTACAGACCAAGCATTTTACATGCATGTCAACCTCAATATTGTAAAACTTATGCAGTTAATAATGAATTTTTATCTTTTTCAGGTGAGGAAATACAGAGAATATAGTGATTACCAGAGGGGAAGAGGGTGGAGGGAGATAGGAGAGGGTAAAGGGGAGATAAATGGTAATGAAAGGAGACTTGACTTGAGGTGGTGAACACACAATACAGTGTACAGATGATGTATTATAGAATTATACACCTGAAACCTACATAATTTTATTAACCAAGGTCACTCAATAAATTAAATAATTTTTTAAAAAGAGGGTGGGGGAAAAAGAATCAGACACTAAAGGTGAAATGAGATAAGATCCAGAAGTGGTACTGGGAAGCATGTAGTTGGCCAGCCTCCCCAGTGCATGGTCAGCAGAACACCAAGGAGTCACAAGCTCCCAGGTCCCACCTTTCACAACTGGATTTCTCCAGCTGTAAGAGAAATCTCACTGTTTCATTTTTCTACCACTCATTCCTTTCTGAAGCCCATGCAATCTGGTTTTTCTCTTCAGCACTCCATGGAAACTGCTCTGATGTCCTCAGTCGCCTGCCTCCAGCCTAATCTAAATGTCTCTTCTGAAATTTTCTCTGTTGACTCTGGAGCTATTTGTCACTTACGTTTCTAAGCTCCCCACCTTCTTGCCATCGTCATTTGTTTTTTACCTTCACTGACTCCTAAATTTTATCTCTGTCTCACTCTATGGCTGCTCTCTTTCTATTTCCCCAAAACAAAAGAGCTGGCATTTATACAGATAAGGAAACTGAAATTCATAGAGGGTAAGTACCTACCCAAATTCACAATGCCAGGGAAAGGCAGAATAGGTATTCAAATTTAGGTATTATTCTTAATTACTATGCCTCCAACAATCTCTTTCTCACATCAAATCTGCTTCCTCACTCCCATCATTGGTTTTCAACAAAGGGAAAATAACATGTGGTCAATGGAGACAGTTACTAGGTGCTCAATAGGTTATCTGTCTATTTAATATGGGCCCAGATTTGTAATTGTTAGTGGAGACAAGTTGTATTTCTTCATGATTTCTTTCTGTTTTCAGTCCTCCAACTCTGGAGCATCATGGTTTTGGGAAACTGAAGCCCCTTTCTAATTTACCCATAATCCAAAGGGCCAAACAGATTTATATAAAACGGCACCTCAAAGATGAGGGAATTAATCCAACATTGTAATCTTTTTGTAAAAGTATCAAGGTGGAGATGCCAAGAGCTGACTGCAAGAATGTTCACTGTCTCCTTGGAGACCCCTGACTGAGTGACAGCACTAAGGAAGTAGTGTGGGCAACTGAAATGCACAATGAACCTTCTGAGTATTATACAAGATTCTTTAACAACCTGTAACTAATGTGAAAGAGTAAGGCACTCCTGGCTTTTTACAGTCCTTCTGCATGGATCTTATTTCCTCACCAGACTGAAAGCTACCAGAGGATCATGACAGGGCTCTAGAAAGGCCATATGGATGTGGGAATAGCACCCAACTATAGCACAAAACTCCTGGCTTCTGGTTCTGTTTCCACTTCTAATTAGCTTTGGGATACGACAGCATGGGCAACATTTAAATGTTAATTTACTAAGCTTTCATTTCTTCATTTTTTAATGGGGATCACACTTCCAGCCCCACATGGCAATTATTGTTATTAATATTTGCATTTCCGAACAGCATCTAGCTTGATGATGGGTATGTAATAAATTCATGTTTGATCTACTCTCAATTCAAATGAAAGATTCCCATCCATCAGTAAAATTTAAAATTGGGTTAAATTCTTGAAAAATATAAGCTATCATTTCTCGCTAGTGTGGCTCAGTAGATTGAGCACAGGCCTGTGAACCAAAGGTTTGCTGGTTCGATTCCCAGTCAGGGCACATGCCTGAGTTGCAGGCCAGGCCCCCTAGTTGGGGGCGTGCAAGAGGCAACTGCACATTGGTGTTTCTCTCCCTTGCTTTCTCCCTCCCTTCACCTCTCTTTAAAAATAAATAAATAGCAACTGCGAGCTGAGCTATCATAGTCGTCTCGACTGCAGACAGAGGCGCATGTGAACTGAGATGGCTGCATGAAAATAGGCACCCACATGTGAATGTACACAGTCACGGGATCATAGGCACTCGCGAGAGCATAGGCGCTGACCACTGGAGACAGCTGTGGGACCATAGTCGCCAGTGCATGTGTGGGATCATAGGCTCCGAGCCACCACAGCAAACTGCACAGGGGCCAATGCAGATGGCTGCACACGACCGGAGAACGGAGCTCACACCCATAAACTCTGGGAAGTGTACACACACCAGGAATCTCAGAACGCACGCTGGAAGCCCTGTGTGGAGAGGTGCTGGACTAACTCTGGGGATAGTAGCACAATGAGGACTGAGTGCTGAACTCAGAGAAAAGCAATACCATCACCCTTCAGCCATTGCAGCCAGCAAGACCAGAAAAACTGGCTCTGCAAGTTTGAAAACCACAAGAGCTTTTTGTTTGGTGTTTTTGTTTTGTTTTGTTTTGTTTTGTTTTGTTTTTCCTTTTTCTTTTTGGGGGGTTCTTTGCTCTTTGTTTTTTGTTTTCTTTGTTTTTGGTTTTTGTGTGTCTGTGTTTAAATAATTGTTTTTAATTATTATTTCTTTATTATTTTTATCTTTTTATCTTCTTTTTTACTCGGCAACTCCTTTTGCCTTTCTTCTTTCTTGCTTTACTCCCTCTTCCTTTCTTTCCAATATTATTTCTTCTAACTTCCTCTTTTTTTCTTCTTTTTTCTTCTTTCAATTTTTCCCTCTCTACTCTTTTCAAATACCCATGAGTGAGACAAAACAACAAACAGACCTGGAATTGTGGAAAAAAACAGAGTTGGTCCCAAAAAGAGGGTATCCCAGCTGATGAGACAGTGGAAGCTGTGAACAACAGTATATCCAAAGGAGAATCCACCACTGAATCTCACAGGTATTCTACTACAGAAGATCACACCACAAACCCAGGGAGCCAGAACAGATCAATTTAAGAAGTTGAGTCTAACAACAAGAGTCTTACAAACAATGGGAAGACAAAGATACAATCCTCAAATGAAAGGAAAGGTGGAAGGTCCAGAAAGAATGCTAAATGCAATGGAGGAAACTCAGCTATCAGATATTGAGTTCAAAGCAATGGTTGTCAGGAAGCTCCATGAGCTCTCAATGAGCTACCAGAAACTACAGGGAAGCTACAATGAACTCACTGCAAACTATATCAACATGAAAAAGGAAATAGAAACTATCAACAAGGGCCAGGAGGAAATGAAGAACACAATTTCTGAACTGAAGAACACAGTAAAGGAATGAAAAGCAGAATCGATGAAGCAGAAGATCGAATCAGCGAGTTGGAGGACAAAATAGAAAAAAACACTCAGAATGAGCAAGATAAGGAAAAGAGGCTCAGAAAGAATGAAGAGGGATTAAGAGAAATGCAAGAAGACAACATGAAACATAATAATATCTGTATAATAGAGATACCAGAAGGAGAAGAAGAGCAAGCGATAGAAAACCTGTTTGAAAAAGTAATGATGGAAAACTTTCCTAATTTGGTGAGAGAAAAAGCCACACAAATCCAGGAAACACAGAGAGTCCCAATCAAGAGGAACCCAAACAGGCCCACTTCAAGACACATCATAATTAAAATAGCAAAATTCCAAGACAAAGAGAATCTTAAAGGCAGCAAGGGAAAAAAAGGAAGTAACATACAAGGAAGCCCCAATAAGGTTAGCAGCTGACTTCTCAATGGAAATGCTCCAAGCCGGAAAATAATGGAATGAAATATTCCAAGCAATGAGAACCAACAGCCTGCAACCCAGACTACTTTGCCCAGCAAGGCTTTCAATCAAGATAGAAGGCCAAATAAGGAATTTTCCAGACAAAATAACTCTAAAAGAATACACCGCTACCAAACCAGTTCTGCAAGAGATACTAAAGGAACTGCTTTAAGGGAAGAAAAGAGGGGAGAGAGAGAGAGAGAGAGAGAGAGGGAGAGAGAGAGAGGGAGGGAGGGAGGGAGGGGGAGGGAGGGAGGGAGGGAAAGGGGGAGGGAGGGAGGGAGACGGAGAGGGAGATACACAGGTATGAAAATGGCAATGAATAAATACATATCGATAAAAACCTTAAATGTAAATGGATTCATTGCTCTAATCAAAAGACATAGAATAGCTGAATGGATGAGAAAGCATGACCCACACATATGCTGCCTACAAGAAACCCACCTTAGGACAAAAGACATACACAGACTCAAGGTGAAGGGCTGGAAACAAATTTTCCAAGCAAACGAACAGGGAAAAAAGCTGGGGTATCAATACTCATATCAGACAAAATAGACTTCAAAAGAAGAGCCATAAAGAAAGACCCAGAAGGTCACTTCATATTACTCAAGGGAAGAATCCACCAAGAAGACATAAACATTGTAAATATATATGCACCCAACGAAGGAGCACCTAAATACATCAAGAAAATTTTAGAAGGCTTCAAGAAAGATATTGACAGCAACACAATTATAGTAGGCGATTTTAATATCCCACTGTCAAAAATGGACGGATCTTCCAAACAAAAAATCAACAAATACATTGTGGCATTGAAAAACACTCTAGAGGAAATGGACTTAACTGCTATATACAGAACCCTTCATCCCAAAGAAGCTAAATACACTTTCTTTTCAAATGCACATGGAACATTTTCAAAGATAGACCACATGATAGGACACAAAACAAGCCTCAACAAATTCAAGAAAATTGAAATCATACCAAGCATTTTCTCTGACCACAAGGGATGGAAACTAGAAACCAACCCCAGGGGCAAAAACCCAAAACCCTCAAAATGACAGACATTGAATAGCATGCTATTAAACAATGAATGGGTCAATAATTAAATTAAGGAGGAAATCAAAAAGGTTTTGGAAACAAACAAAAATGAACTCACAATGGCCCAAAACTTATGGGACACAGCAAAGGTAGTCTTCAGAGGGAAGTTTATAGCAATACAGGCCTACCTAAAAAAGATAGAAACATCTCAAACAAACAACCTAACCCGATGCCTACAAGAAGTCGAGGATTAACAACAAAGACAGCCCAGAGCAAGTAGAAGGAAGGAAATAACCAAGATCAGAGAAGAATTAAATTACATAGAGACTAAAAGCACAATTCTGTAGATCAATGAATCCAGGAACTGGTTCTTTGAAAAGATAAACAAAATCCACAAGCCTTTAAGCAGGCTCATCAGGACTCAAATAAACACAATCAGAAATGAAAGAGGAGAGATTACAACTGACACCACAGAAATACAAAGGAGTGTAAGAAATTACTATGAAGAACTGTATGCCAAGAAATTTGAAAATCTACATGAAATAGACAAGTTTCTAGAAAAATATAATCCTCCAAAACTCAATGAAGAAGAAGTGGAAAGCCTGAAGAGACCAATAACAGCTGATGAAATTGAAGCAGTAATCAAAAAACTCCCGACACACAAAAGCCCTGGACCAGATGGTTTCAAAGGAGAATTCTACTAAACATTTAAGAATACCTAACCCCATCCTTCTCAGACTATTTGAAAAAATCGAAAATGATGGAAGACTCCCAAACTCTTTTTATGAAGTCAGCATCATCATCCCAAAACCAGATAAAGACACAACAAAGAAGGAGAACTTCAGGCCAATATTACTGATGAACATAGATGCTAAAATCCTCAACAAAATATTGGCAAACTGCATCCAACAATACATTGAAAAGATCATACACCATGACCAAGTGGGATTCATCCCAGGGACGCAAGGATGATTCAACATTCGCAGATTAGTAAATGTAATTCATCACATAACCAAAAGCAAAGACAAAAATCACATGATCATATCAACAGATGCAGAAAAAGCATTTGATAAGATACAGAACCCATTTATGATAAAAACACTCAGCAAAGTGGGAATAGAGGGAGCATTCCTCAACATATTAAAGGCTATATATGAGAAACCTACAGCCAGCATCATACTCAACGGGCAAAGACTAAATTCTTTTCCACTAAAATCAGGAACAAGACAAGGCTGTCCACTCTCTCCACTTCTATTCAACATAGTACTGGAAGTATTAGCCACAGTGGTTAGACAAGAAAAGGAAATAAAGGGCATGCAAATTGGAAAGGAGGAAACAAAACTATCATTGTTTGCAGATGACATGATAGTGTACATAGAAAATCCTATAGACTCAGCAAAAAAAAACTGCTCGACATAATAAATGAATTTGGCCAAACAGCCGGATACAAAGTCAATATCCAGAAATCAAGGGCATTTTTTTGTATACCAACAGTAAAACAACAGAAACAAAAATTAAGAAAAAAATACCATTCAGTATAGCAAAAAGAAAAATAAAATACCTAGGAATAAACCCAACCAAGGACGTAAAAGACCAGTATGCAGAAAACTACACAACACTGAAGAAAGAAATCAAGGAAGACACAAACAAATGGAAACATACCGTGTTTATGGATTGGAAGAATTAACATTATCAAAATGTCCATACTACCCAAAGTAATTTACAGATTCAATGCAATACCTATTAAAGTTCCAATGGCATATTTCACAGACATAGAACAAACACTTCAAAAATTTATATAGAACCATAAATGACCTAGAATAGCTGCAGCAATCTTGAGAAAGAAGAGCAAAGTAGGAGGGATGACAATACCTGATACCAAACTGTATTACAAGGCCACTGTAATCAAAACAGCCTGGTACTGGCATAAAAACCGGCACATGGACCAGTGGAATAGAACAGAGATCCCAGAAATAAACCCAAGTCTCTACACTCAATTAATATTTGACAAAGGGGGCAGCAACACAAAATGGAGTAAAAATAGCCTCTTCAACAAGTGGTGTTGGGAGAACTAGACAGCTTCGTGCAAGAAAATGAAACTCGAGCACCAACTTACACCATACACAAAAATAAATTCAAGGTGGATAAAAGATTTAAACATAAGCCGTAACACCATTAAAGTCCTAGAGGAGAACATAGGCAGGAAAATCTCAGATATTCCACGCAGCAACATTTTTACTGATATGACCCCTAAAGCAAGGGACATAAAGGAAAGAATAAACAAATGAGATCTCATCAAAATAAAAAGCTTCTGCACAGCCAAAGAAAACAGTATTAAAATAAAAAGAGAACCAACTGTATGGGAAAACATATTTACCAATGATACCTCAGACAAGGGTTTAATCTCCAAAATATACAAAGAACTTACACAACTCCACTCTAAGAAGACAAGCAACCCAATTGAAAAATGGGCAAAGGACTTGAACTGACACTTTTCCAAGGAGGACATACAGAGGATCCAGAGACACATGAAAAGATGCTCAGTATCGCTAGGTATCAGAGAGATGCAAATTAAAACCACAATGAGATACCACTTGACACCAGTCAGAATGGCCCTCATAAACAAAGCAACAAACAACAAGTGTTGGAGAGGTTGTGGGAAAAAGGGGACTCTAGTGCACTGTTGGTGGGATTGCAGACTGGTACAACCACTGTGGAAAGCAGTATGGAATTTTCTAAGAAAACTAAAAATGGATCTACCTTTTGACCCAGCAATTCCACTGCTAGGATTATATCCTAAGAACCCTGAAACACCAATCCAAAAGAACCTATGCACCCCAATGTTTATAGCAGCACAATTTACAATAGCCAAATATTGGAAGCAACCTAGGTGCCCATCAGTAAACAAATGGATCAAGAAACTATGGTACATTTACACAATGGAATTCTATGCAGCAGAAAGAAAGAAGGAGCTTCCACCCTTCTCAACAGCATGGATGGAACTGGAGAGTATTATGCTAAGTGAAATAAGCCAGGTGGTGAAAGACAAATACCGTATGATCTCACCTTTAACAGGAACCTAATCAACAAAACAAACAAACAAGCAAAATATAACCAAAGAGATTGAAATTGAGAACAGGCTGACAGTCAGTCATCAGAGGGGAGAGGGGAGGAAATTTAGGGGAAAAGGGGAAGGGATTAGAGCAACAAGTATAAAAGACAGGTGGACAGAAACTAGGGGGGTGGAAATGGGAGGGTGGTGGGGATGGCTGGGGTGGCGAGCAGGGATGGGAATAGAAGACAGAAAACTCTACAAGAACAGCAATTAAATAAAGAAAAAAGAAATAGAATATTCTGTACTCAGTTTATAAATAGAAATGCTATATACATACCAGCTGCCTCAAATCAGTTTTGGGAACACGCAAGTTATAAATACTACAAATGAATAAATACATGTATGGAATATTTATCAATAAATAAATAAATAAATCTTTTTAAAAAAGAAAAATATAAGCCAGCAGAAAGAGAGTGTTGAATTTAAGCCATCAGGTAAGTTAAGCAAGCAAGAAATTAACATTTATTGAGTACATATATGCATTAAAAATGTGTGAAAACATGCTGAACCAAGACTGATTTCCTGCTTTTAAGAGGCTCAGAGACAACCTAGAAAGCTTGAACATATGCACTTGAAACAATTTGATAACAATGGTCAACAATGACAACAATCGTAAAAGCTATTTATTTGGAATTTACTCTGTGCCAGGCACTGTGCTAAGCACCTAACATCTTTGACCTCTTTAGAGCCTAACCACCACACTTTGAGAGGTGTGTCTTCATTAAGTTAGTAATTAGGACATTAAGGAAGTTTCTTAAGGATCAGCAACCTAAAAATATCAAAGCTAGGATAAGGACTCAAGTTTTTCTACTGCACCCATATTAAAAAGTGCTAAAATAAAACTGGGTAAAGGATGATAAGAGTTGGTTGGCATTTATCAGGGAAAACTTTCCAGATGAAGAATGCTTGAGAGAAGGTTTTTAAGAAAGAGAAAGAGAAAGACAAGAAATGGTATGGAGGAGTAAGAAAATAGTAAGATATTCTGAATATAGGGAATGCCTAAGCCAAGTGATAGAAGAGAGAACTAAGCTTTCTTTTACAAGGACAGGAAAGCAATGAGTTTGCTAGAGCACAGGTGGAATGAAATGTTGTTGAAGGAGAATGAAAGAGCCTGCTAAGGATGCTAGGGTTAGATTACGGTAAGCTTCAAATGCTGTGTAATTTGGCACAACATGATTTTTACACCTCCAGGTCATTATTCATGTCATCACCTTTTCCTGAAATGTCCTTCCTTAATCTTCTCACTTAGTACACTTTTAAGTCTCAGGCATCACCTCATTTCAGAAAACCCACTCTAACCTGCTCCCTCAGAAAGGCCATTTAGGGCACCACCTCTGGGTTCCCACGATCCCCTGTGTATACTTCTAACCACATCTTCAAGTTGAGAAGTTTTATATTTTTGTATTTTACATTTATGTCTGTGATCCATTTTGAGTTAATTTTTTGTGAAAGATGTAGGGTCTCTATCTAGATTTATGCATGTATGTATGTATGTATTGCCTGTGGATGTCCTGTTGTTCCAAAACCATTTCTTTTTTTAAACTTTGGGACTTCCAGCCAAGATGGAGGTGTAGGTAGATATGCTTTGCCTCCTCACACAACCAAAAGATGGACAAAAACAAATTTAAAAACAATTAGAATTTCCAGAAAATTGAACTGTATGGAAGTCTGACAACCAAGGAGTTAAAGAAGAAACATTCACTTAGACTGTTAGGAGGGGCAAAGACAGGCAACCATGGAAGAGAGTACATGCTGCAAGGCCGTGGCTTATGGTCCAACATTTGTGTGCAAATAAACTTGTAGGAACAACCAAGGAGTGAGACAGACCATGCAACCCAGGGTTCCAGCATAGGGAAATAAAATCTCAAAACCTCTGGCTGTAAAGACCTGTGGGGGTCGTGGTGGTGAAAGAAACTACCAGCCTCACAGGAAAGTTCAGTGGAGAGACACACAGGATCCTAGAATGTACACAAACCCATATACCTGGGAATCAGCACCAAAAGAACCCAATTTGCTTGTGGGTAGTGGGGGAAGTAACTAAAAGCTGGCCGAGAGCTGAGCAAGTGACATTGTTCCCTCTCTGACCTCTCCCCCACATACAGCACCATGAAGCAGCCATATGTGTTGCCCCACCCAGGTGAATAGCTAAGGCTCCACCCCTTACAACGTAACAGGTGGCCAGGACAAAAAATATGACACAAATGAAAGAACAGATAAAAGCTCCAGAAATACTTCCTTATTTTCCTAATCTCTGATTTGATCCTCTGCTTCATCTATTCCACTTTTGGTTCCCTGTAATGTATTCCTTTTTTTGATATTTTATTTACTGATTTCAAGCAAAGGGCAAGAGAAGGAGATAGAGAGGGAGAGAAACATCAATGTGTGGTTGCCTCTTGCATTCCCCCTACTGGAGATTTGACCTGGCCTACAACCCAGGCATGAGCCCTGACTGGAAATCTAACAGGTGACACTTTGGTTCACAGGCCAGAGCTCAATCCACTGAGGCACACCAGCCAGGGCCCTGTAATGTATTTGTCATTTCAGTTAGTGTATTTTTTATTTCTGCCCGGTTCTTTTTTGTTTTCCATCTCCATTTTTATGTTTCCTATCTTTTTGTTGAAGTATTCAGTAAGTTTATATACTCTTCCCCGAAGATCTTTTTTTTTCTTTTTTTTCATACCCCCAGCCCATTGCCCCAGGCCTCCCCACCTTCCTCCCATTTCCACCCCCATAGTTTTTGTCCATGTGTCCTTTATACTTCTTGCTCTAAACCGTTCCCCTTTTCCCCTGAAATGCCCTCCCCTCTCCCATCTGGTCACTGTCAAACTGTTCTCAATTTCAGTGTCTTTGTTTATATTATGCTTGTTTGTTTGTTTTGTTGATTAGCTTCCTGTTAAAGGTGAGATCATATGGTATTTGCTTTTCACTGCCTGGCTTATTTCACTTAGTATGATGCTCCCCAATTCCATCCATCCTGTCGCAAAGGAAAGGAGCTCCTTCTTTCTTTCTGCTGCATAGAATTCCATTGAGTAAATGTACCACAGTTTTTTGATCCATTCATTAACTGATTGGCACCTAGGTTGCTTCCAACACTTGGCTATTGTAAATTGTGCTGCTATGAACATTGGGGTGCATACGTTCTTTTGGATTGGTGTTTCAGGGTTCTTAGGATATAGTCCTAGCAATGGAATTGCTGGGTCAAAAGGTATATCCATTTTTAGTTTTTTTAGAAAATTCCATACTGTTTTCCATAGTGGTTCTACCAATCTGCAATCCCACCAACAGGGCACTAGGGTCCCCTTTTCTCCACAACCTCTCCAACACTTGTTGTTTGTTGCTTTGTTTATGAAGGCCATTCTGACTGGTGTCAAGTAGTATCTCGTTGTAGTTTTCATTTGCATCTCTCTGATAGCTAGCGATATCGAGCATCTTTTCATGTGTCTCTGGATCCTCTGTATGTCCTCCTTGGAGAAGTGTTTGTTCAAACCCTTTGCCCATTTTTTTTTTTGGGTTGCTTGTCTTCTTAGAATAAAGTCGTGTAAGTTCTTTATATATTTTGGAGATTAAACCATTGTCTGAGGTATCATTGGCAAATATGTTTTCCCATACAGTTGGTTCTCTTTTTATTTTAATACTGCTTTCTTTAGCTGTGCAGAAGCTTTTTATTTGATGAGATCCCATTTGTTTATTCTTTCCTTTATGTCCCTTGCTTTAGGGGACATATCAGTAAAAACGTTGCTGCATGAAATATCTGAGATTTTCCTGCCTATGTTCTCCTCTAGGATTTTGATGGTGTCATGGCTTATATTTAAATCTTTTATCCACCTTGAATTTATTTTTGTGTATGGTGTAAGTTGGTGCTCAGGTTTCATTTTTTTGCATGTAGCTGTTCAGTTCTCCCAGCACCACTTGAAGAGGCTATTTTTACTCCATTTTATGTTGTTGCCCCCTTTGTTGAATATTAATTGAGTGTAGAGACTTGGGTTTATTTCTGGGCTCTCTGTTCTGTTCCACTGGTCCATGTGCCTGTTTGTGCCAGTACCAGGCTGTTTTGATTACAGCGGCCTTGTAATAAAGTTTGGTATCAGGTATTGTGAGCCCTCCTGCTTTGCTCTTCTTTCTCAAGATTGTTGCATTTATTCGGAGTCGTTTATGATTCCATATAAATTTTTGAAGTGTTCGTTCTATGTCTGTGAAGTATGCCATTGGAACTTTAATAGATATTGCATTGAATCTGTAAATTGCTTTGGGTAGTATGGACATTTTGATGATATTAATTCTTCTGATCCATAAACACGGTATATGCTTCCATGTGTTTGTGTCTTCCTTGATTTCTTTCTTCAGTGTTGTGTAGTTTTCTGCATATAGGTCTTTTACGTCCTTGGTTAGGTTTATTCCTAGGTATTTTATTTTTCTTTTTGCTATATCCAATGGGATTTTCTTCTTCATTTCTGCTTCTGCTCTTTCAGTGTTGGTATACAAGAAATGCCTTTGATTTCTGGATATTGACTTTGTATCCAGCTGTTTGGTCAAATTCATTTATAATGTCGAGCAGCTTTTTGGCCGAGTCTATAGGATTTTCTATGTACACTATCATGTCATCTGCAAACAATGATAGTATTGTTTCCTCCTTTCCAATTTGGATGCCCTTTATTTCCTTTTCTTGTCTAATTGCTGTGGCTAAGACTTCCAATACTATTGAATAGAAGTGGTGAAAGTGGACAGCCTTGTCTTGTTCCTGATCTTAGTGAGAAAGATTTCAGTTTTTGCCCATTGAGTATGATGTTGGCTGTAGGTCTCTCATATATGGCCTTTATTATGTTGAGGAATACTCCCTCTATTCCCACTTTGCGGAGTGTTTTTATCATAAATGGGTGTTGTACTTTATCAAAAGCTTCTTCTGCATCTATTGATATGATCATGTGATTTTTGTCTTTGCTTTTGTTTATGTGATGAATTACATTTACTGATTTGCAAATGTTGAACCATCCTTGCATCCCTGGGATGAATCCCACTTGGTCATGGTGTATGATCATTTTAAGGTATTGTTGGATGTGGTTTGCCAATATTTTGTTAAGGATTTTAGCGTCTATGTTCATCAGTGATATTGGCCTGAAGTTCTCTCTCTTTGTTGTGTCTTTATGTGGTTTTGGAATTAGGCTGGTTCTGGTTTCATAGAAAGAGTTTGGGAGTCTTCCATCATTTTGGATTTTTTGGAATAGTCTGTGAAGGATAGGCGTTAGGTCTTCCTTAAATAATTTGTAGAATTCTTCTGTGAAACCATCTGGTCCAGGGCTTTTGTGTGTTGGGAGTTTTTTGATTACTGCTCAATTTCATCAGCTGTTATTGGTCTCTTCAGGCTTTCTGTTTCTTTTTCTTTGAGTATTGGGAGATTATATTTTTCTAGAAACTTATCCATTTCACGTAGGTTTTCAAATTTCTTGGCATACAGTTCTTCATAGTAATTTCTTACACTCCTTTGTGTTTCTGTGGTGTCCGTCGTAATCTCTCCTCTTTCATTTCTGGCTGTGTTTATTTGAGTCCTCTCTCTTTTTTTCTTGATGAGCCTGCTTAAAGGCTTGTTGATTTTGTTTATCTTTTCAAAGAATCAGCTCCTGAATTCATTGATCCTTAGGATTGTGCTTTTAGTCTCTATGTCATTTAATTCTGCTCTGATCTTGGTTATTGCCTTCTGTCTACTTGCTCTGGGTGTCTTTGTTGTTGTTCCTCGAGTTCTTGTAGGCGAAGGGTTAGGTTGTTTGTTTGAGATGTTTCTATCTTCTTTAGGTAGGCCTGTATTGCTATGATCTCCCCTCTGAGGACTGTCTTCATTGTGTCCCATAAGTTTTGGGTTGTTGTGAGTTCATTTTTATTTGTTTCCAGAAACTTTTTGATTTCCTCACTAATTTCATTCTTGACCCATTCATTGTTTAATAGCATGCTATTCAATCTCCATGATTTTGATGATTTGGGGATTTTCCCCATCAAGTCGGTTTCTAGTTTCAGTCCCTTGTGGTCGGAGAAAATGCTTGGTATGATTTCAAATTTTTTGAATTTGTTGAGGCTTGTTTTGTGTCCTATCATGTGGTCTATCTTTGAAAATGTTCCATGTGCATTTGAAAAAAATATGTATTTAGTTTCTTTGGGATGAGGGCTCTATCTATATCAGCTAAGTCCAATTCGTCTAGAGTATTGTTCAATGCCACAATATCTTTATTGATATTTTGTTTGGAAGATCTGTCCATTTTTGACAGTGGGGTGTTAAAATCCCCTACTATAATTGTGTTGCTGCAAATATCTTTCTTGAAGTCCTCTAAGATTTTCTTGATGTATTTAGGTGCTCCTATGTTGGGTGCATATATATTTACAATGTTTATGTCTTCTTGGTGGATTCTTCCCTTGAGTATTATGAAGTGACCTTCTAGGTCTTTCTTTATAGCTCTTCTTTTGAAGTCTATTTTGTCTGATATGGGTATTGCTACCCCGGCCTTTTTTTTCCTGTTCATTTGCTTGGAAAATTTGTTTCTAGCCTTTCACTTTGAGTCTGTGTAGGTCTTTTGTCCTGAGGTGGGTCTCTTGTAGGCAGCATATGTGTGGGTCATGCTTTCTTATCCACTCAGCTATCCTATGTCTTTTGATTGGAGCATTTAATCCATTTACATTTAAGGTTACTATTGATAGGTACTGTCATTGCCATTTTCGTACCTGTGTTCCTCTCTCTCTCTCTTTTCCTTTCTTTCCTTAAAGCAGTCCCTTTAGTATCTCTTGCAGTACTGGTTTGGTAGAGGTGTATTCTTTTAGACTTCTTTTGTCTGGGACGCTCCTTATTTGTCCTTCTATCTTGATTGAAAGCCTTGCTGGATAAAGTAGTCCTGGTTGTAGGCCTTTGGTTCTCATTACTTGGAATATTTCTTGCCATTGTCTTCTGACTTGAAGAGTTTCCATTGAGAAGTCAGCTGCTAACTTTATCGGGGCTCCCTTGTATGTTACTTCCTTTTTCTCCCTTGCTCCCTTTAAGATTCTCTCTTTGTCTTGGATTTTTGCCATCTTAATGATGATGTGTCTTGAAGTGGGCCTGTTTGGGTTCCTCTTGATTGGGACTCTCTGTGTTTCCTGGATTTGTGGGACTTTTTCTCTCATCAAATTAGGGAAGTCTTCCATCATTACTTTTTCAAATAGGTTTTCTATCCCTTGCTCTTCTTCTTCTCCTTCTGGTATTCCTATTATACGAATATTATTACGTTTCATGTTGTCTTGCATTTCTCTTAACCCCTCTTCATTCTTTCTGAGTCTCTTTTCCTTTTCTTGCTCTTTCTGGCTGCTTTTTTCTACTTTTTCCTCCAACTCACTGATTCGATCCTCTGCTTCATCAATTCTGCTTTTCGTTCCTTCTACTGTGTTCTTCGGCTTAGAAATTGTATTCTTCATTTCCTCTTGGCCCTTTTTGATAGTTTCTATTTCCTTTTTCATGTTGATATAGTTTGCAGTGAGTTCATCGTAGCTTCCCTGTAGTTTCTGGTAGCTCATTCAGAGCTCATGGTGCTTCCTGACTATCATTTCTTTGAACTCAATATCTGATAGTTGAGTTGCCTCTGTTTCATTTAGCATTCTTTCTGGGGCTTCCTCCTTTCCTTTAGTTTGGGGATTGTTTCTTTGTCTTCTCATTGTTTGTGAGACTCTTCTTGTAAGCCTCAGCTTCTTAAATTGATCTGTTCCGGCTCCCAGGGTTTATGGTGTGAACTTCTGTGGTGGAATACCTGTGATATTCAGTGATGTAGTCTCCTTCAGGTATCCTGGTGTTCACAGCTTCCACTGTCTCAGCTGTTGGGATACCCCCATTTTTGGTCCAACTCTGGTTTTTTCACAGTTCTAGGATTTTTTTTTTTTTTTTTTTTTTGCCTCACTCATGGGTATTTAAAAAGAGAAAAGAATAAAGTGAAAAAATAAGAGAAAAAAAGAGGAAGGAAGGAGAGATAGAATTGGAAAGAAAGGAAGAAGGAATAAAGCCAGAAAGAAGTAAAGAGAAGCAAAAGGAATTGAGGGATCAAAAAGGTAGAAGTAATAAAAAAATTAAAAATATATAATCAAAACAAAACAAAAGGAACCCCACAAAAATGAAAAATAAACCAAAACAAACCAAAACAAACAAACAAAAAACCCAACTAAACAGACAAAAAACCACAAAATACCCAAAAAACAAAAAATAAAAAAAAAAAATCTCTTGCTATTTTCACACAGGCCAAACTGGATTTTCTGGACTTGCTGGCTGTAGCAGGCTTCGAGGCGACTCGTACCGCTTTTCTCCCTGTTCCTCACTCAGTCAGCTTTCGGCTACTGTCCTCAGTGCCAGGCGCGCACTGTCCTCAGGGCTAATGGCACACTCTCCGTGCAGGGCCTTGGGTGTGATTTCTGAGCCGCCTGCAGAGGGCGTGCTTTCCCGAGTTTATGGGTTTCAGCTGGAATCTCTTACAGATCCATCCCTCCCCGAGCCTATTGCTGTGAGCTCTGGGTCTCCTACAGGGCGCAAGCGCCCACCCGAGACTATGGGCGTGGGCTCCGCGAGTTTCCCCAGTTGCGCACACTCACCCCAGGATCACAGATGTGAGCTCCGGGTCTTCCACAGAGTCCCCTTCTCTAGTTGCAGGGTCGCCTCTGGCCCCAGGGCCGCTTCCGACCCAGTCGCAGAGCCGCCTCAGGTCGCAGGGCCGCCTACGGTCGGTCAGTTGCAGAGCCCTCTCAGGACCCAGGGCCACCTCCGGTGGGTCGCAGAGCCAGCTCCCTGTCACAGAGCCGCTTCCATCCCGGTCTCAGAGCTGCCTCTGGTCTCCAGGCTGCCTCCGATCGGTTGCAGAGCTGCCTCCGGTCACAGGGTCACCTCCATCCGGGTTTCAGGACCGCCTGGTTGCAGAGCTGCCTCCGGTCGCAGGGTCACCTCCATCCTGGTCTCAGGACCGCCTCCGGTCACTCAGCTGCCACATCTAGTTTTCCAATGTCTGCTACAGATTTTGACCTCCTATTTTCATATATACTGTGGTATTGTTGGCTGTCTGCTCTGTTCCTCTGTAGATTAGTTAGGTTTTTCTCCCATGTGCAGGAGGAAGGACAATCTGCGTCCTCCTACCATGCCATCTTGATCCCCCGATATATTTTTTAAAATATTTTATTGATTATGCTACTACAGTTGTCCCATTTCTCCCCTTCATTCCCCGCCACCCTGCACACCCCTCCCACCCACATTCCGCCCTCTTTAGTTCATGTCTCTGTGTCATAAGTTCTTTAGCTTCTACTTTTCCCACACTATTCTTGCCCTCCCCCTATTTTCTACCCACTGTCTATGCTATTTTTTCTCTGTACCTTTACCCCCTCTACCCTCCTCCCACTGCCCTGTTGATATCCTTCCATGTAATCTCCATTTCTGTGTTTCTGCTCCTGTTCTAGCTGTTTGCTTAGTTTGCTTTTGTTTTAGGTGTGTCTGTTAATATCTGTGAGTTTGCTGTCTTTTTACTGTCATATTTTTATCTTCTTTTCCTTAGATAAGTCCCTTTAACATTTCAAATAATAAGGGCTTCGTGATGATGAACTCCTTGAACTTGACCTTATCTGAGAAGCACTTTATCTGCCCTCCATTCTAAATGACAGCTTGGCTGCATAGAGCAATCTTGGATGTAGGTCCCTGCCTTTTATGACTTGGAATACTTCTTTCCAGCCCCTTCTTGCCTGGAAGGTCTCTTTTGAGAAATCAGTTGACAGTCTGATGGGAACTCCCTTGTAGGTGACTGTGCCCTTATCCCTTGCTGCTTTTAGAATTCTCTCCTTCGTTTGAATCTTGACTAATGGAATTATGATGTGCCTTGGTGTGTTCCTGCTTGGGTCCAACTTCTTTGGAACTCTCTGAGCTTCCTGGACTTCCTGGAAGTCTATTTCCTTTGCCAGATTGCGGAAATTCTCCTTTATTATTTGTTCAAATAAGTTTTCCACTTGTTGCTCTTCCTCTTCCCCTTCTGGTACCCCTATAATTCGGATGTTGGGATATTTAAAGATGTCCTGGAGGTTCCTAAGCCTCTCCTCATTTTTTTTGAATTCTGGTTTTTCATTCTTTTCTGATTGGATGTTTGTTTCTTCCTTCTGGTCCACTCCATTGATTTGAGTCCCAGTTTTCCTCCCATCACTATTGGTTTCCTGTGGGTTTTCCTTCATTTCACTTATTGTAGCCTTCATTTTTTCATCTAATTTGCAACCAAAATCAACCAATTCTGTGGGCCTCCTGATCACCAGTTCCTTGATCTGTACATCTAATAGGTTGGCTGTCTCTTCATCACTTAGATCAATTGGCTCTGGGGCTTTGATCTGTTCTCCCATTTGAGCCATTTTTGTTTTGTTTTGTTTTGTTTTGTTTTGTTTTGGTCTGGTTGCAGCTATTTCATAGTGAGGGGCAGAGCCTTAGGTGTTCACCAATGCGGGGCAGCCCAGTTGCTGGGTAGTGAAGCTGTATGTGGGGGCGGGGCCCTAGAGGGCACAATGGCACTTTCTCTGTGCTCTCTCAGATTTCATTCCCTCCTGCCACTTTCCCCAAGCAAATTGGGCCCTTCTGGTGCTGAATTCTGTATGGGTGGGCTTTTGTACATTCTAGGACCCTGTGAGTCTCTCCAACAAACTCTCCTGTGAGGCTGGGAGTCTCTTCCAGCACTTCAACCCCCACAAGTGTTTTCAATTGGTGCTTTTAGGCTTTATTTCCTGGCACTGAGGCCCTGGGTTTCCCAGTCTGTCTCACTGCCCATTTTCACCTGGTTTATCTGCACTTGAATTTGTGACTGTGGTCAGCCGCCTTGTGCACCTTGCTTGGTCTGCTTGTTGCCTCCCTGTGCCTGGTAACTGCCACCTGTGGGCCAGGGTGTGCCAACCACCACCTGCACATCAGGGACCACTAGCCACTGCTTTTTCCTCCAGTGATCCCTCTCTGCTGGCCACCAACTCTGCCCTTCTTACTGGTCTGGGTGAATCATTGTCAGACTTCTGTATGATTCAATTTCTATCCGTTCTGATTGTTCTTTTGGTTCTAAATTTTTGTTGTCTTTAATTGTGGTTGTGAGAGGAGGCACAGTGTGTCCACCTATGCCTCCATCTTGGCTGGAAGTCCAGTTGTTGAAAAAGATATATATTTATTGAAGAAGATAGAAGAAACATTGTACATCGGACAATGGTGCTTCAGTCCCCTTCAAGGTAGGCACCTTGGGACATCACATAGTTCTCCCTATCACTATTAGCTGCCCTGTCCCAATCATATTTTCCTGAATCTCATTTATAGCCTGAAATCTCTTCCCTTTCAAAGGTGATTTCAGTTTTTGGGAAAATCCAGGATTTGCAGGGTGCCAAATCTGGGCTGTAGGGGAGCTGAGTTACCTGGGTGATTTGATGTTTCACAAAAAAAACTTTGCACAAGATGTAATGCATGAGAAGGTGCATTGCCTTGATAAAGCTGTCAATCACAACTGGCCATAGCTGCAGCCCTCTGAATCATCTGAATAGTTTCTGCAGAGGAATGTTCAAATTTATTGCAAAATTTGATGTAGATTTGTCACTCTACTTGCTCAGTCATTTTGAATGTGATGGCCACACAGCACACTCATACACACTCAATGCTATCTACCAATCCCACCGACTACTACATTGAAATCATCATTGTCCATGCATGCCCATTCCAGTCCACTCTCCTTGGCTGCCAGGTTACATTAATGTCATATAAACTGTCCATGCAAACTCTTCTAGTTACATAAACAATGGCTGAACTTTTTCCAGACACACCTTGTACACTTAAACCTAATTCAAGTTCATTTTTACATAACACTATACCACTTCAAAAATAATGCATAGTACCATATAATAACAACATATTCATAATTCTTCTCTCTCATTCATTTTATCATTGCTGTCATTCATTTCACTGTTACACAGGTATACATAATTGAGTAAATTGTTGCTCATATTATTTTAAACAAAAAATTCTGTTAGATAAAATAAGAATAGGAAAATAAAAGGTTTTCTTTTTCTTATTCTTTTCCAAAGGTTCTTCCTTTACATAGACCTAAGTTTACGACATATACTATTTTCCTTCTTTCTAAAGAACTTCTAACATTTGTTGCAAGGTCAATTTACAAATGACAAATTCTCTCAATTTTTGTTTACCTGATAAAGTCTTTATTTCCCCTTTACTTTTTAAAGTATATTTTATTGATTATACTATTACAGTTCTCCCAATTTTTTCTCCATTTTATCACACCTCCACACTGCATACCCTTCACCCTCCAGCATCCCCCCTCCCCCACTTTGTTCAGGTCCATGTTTCATACATATAAGTTCTTTGACTTCCCTGTTTTCTATATCATTCTTAATCTCTCCCCATCTATTTTATGCCTAATAATTATGCTTCTTATTCCCTGTAAATTTCACCCCCAATTTTCCCCTCCCCTTCCCACTGAAAACCATCCACTTGATCTCCATTCCTCTGGTTCTATTCCTGTTCTATTGTTTGGTTAGTTTTTGTTTTTGTATTTTATGTTCAGTTGGTGATACTTGTGAGTTTGTTGTCATATTACTGTTCATAGTCTTTAATCTTCTATTTCTTAGATAAGTCCCTTTAACATTTCATATAATAAGAACTTGGTAATGATAAACTCCTTTAACTTGACATTATCTGAGAAGCACTTGATCTGTCCTTCCATTATAAATGATAGCTTTGCTGGATAGAGTATCTTGGATATACATCCTTGTCATTCATGACTTCAAATACTTCTTTCTAGCCCCTTCTTGCCTGCAAGGTTTATTTTGAGAAATCAGCTGATAGCCTTATGGGAACTCCTTTGTAGGTAACTGTCTCCTTTTCCCTTGTTGCTTTGAACATTGTCCTTATCTTTCATCTTCAGTAATGTAATTATGATGTGCCTTGATGTGTGACTCCTTGAGTCCAACTTCTTTGGGACTCTCTGGGATTCCTGGACTTCCTGGAAGTCTATTTCCTTCACCAGATTGGGAAAGTTCTCCTTCATTATTTGTTCAACAAGTTTTCAAGTTCTTGCTCTTGTGCTTCTCCTTCTGGCAACCCTATGATTCTGATGTTATAATGCTTAAAGTTTTCCCATAGTTTCCTAAACCTCTCCTCATTTTTTTGAGTTCTAGCTTCTTCATTCTGTTCTGGTTAGATGTTTATTTCTTCCTTTTGTTCCAAATCATTGATTTGAGTCCCAGTTTCCTTCCCTTCACTGTTGGTTCCCTGTATATTTTGATTTATATCAATTTGGGTATCCTTCATTTGTTCCTTTATTTTGAAACTGAGCTCAATCAATTCTGTGAGCATCCTAATTACCAGTGTTTTGAACTCTACATCAGATAGGTTGGCTATCTCCTCATTGCTTAGCTCTTTTTCTGGAGTTTTCAGTCTGTTCTTTCATTCGGGACATATTTCTTTGTCTCAGCACACCTGTTATGTTGTAAGGGGGTGGGGCCTGAGGTATTTTCCATAGTGGGGAAACCCTCTATGATGTGTTGTGGTGCTGTCTGTGGGAGAGGGTCAGAGAGGAAACAGTGTGGCTTGCTTGCTCCACTCTAGCCCCACTTTCCAAAGAACTCTCATGTGAGACTTGGGGTTTCTCCAGCTGTGGCAACCCCTGCAGTAGTTTACAGCTAGATTTTGGTCTTTAGTTTCCCATTCATCCAGCCCTGCCTTACCCACACAGTCCATGATCTTGCCACATGTCCTCTCTCCTCAGCTTCCCATCTCCCATCTCCACCAGTCTGGATGAATGTTCCTCTAACTCTTTGGTTTTTGAAGTTCCATGCAGTTTGATTTTCTGGCACTTCTAGTTGTATATTGTTTTTATATTGGTTGTTATCTTTCTTTTGGTTGTGCAAGGAAGTGAAACATTTCTACCTACACCTCTGTCTTGTCTGGAACTCCTATTTCCCCTTTACTTTTTGATGGATAGTTTCATAGGGTACAGAATTCTAGATCTGTGTGGGTCATATATTTCTTATCTATTCAGCTACCCTATGTCTTTTGATTCCAGCAATATCACTCCTGGGGTTATACATTAAGAATCCTGAAACACTAATTCAAAAGATACTATGCACCCCAATGTTTATAGCAGCATGATTTACAATAGCCAAATGCTGGAAGCAGCCTAGATGCCCACTAATAAAAGAGTGTAACAAAAAATTGCGGTACATTTATATAACGAAATACTATGCAGCAGAAAGAAAGAAGGAGCTCCTACACATAATGCTTAGGCAGACCACTGCCCTCTGGGCATAGCAGCCTGAGGGAAAATAACAGCCCCATCCCCCAGAGAGACTCCGCCCTAGGTATGTGGTGCCTAAGTCTGACTGCTGAGTGCAAAGTGACTAGATTAATAATTGAAAGATACAGCCACAGATATGGATCCCAGGCTAAGGGGGGCCAAGTGGACTAGAGACACTTGAGGAGAGACTGGGGATGTAAGCATGGAGGAGAGAACTTAGAGAGTGTCTGCCGGGATCCTGGTGTTGAGTTGTCATGCATACTGCACCAGCCATCCTGCTCAAGCAGATCACTCCTCTCCAAGAAGCACCAGCCTGAGGTGAAACAATAACCCCAAACCCAGGAGGGATTGGGCCCTGCCCTATGGTGCTTAAACCTGACTGCTGAGTGCAGAGTGACTGAATTAACAATTGAAGGAGACAACCAGGGACAGCAGATCTCTAGCAGTCTTAGAGCAGGCTACCCTAAGGTCAGACAGGGTGAACATCTGACATTACCAGAGGCAGATTCAGAAAGAAAGAAACAATGGTAAATACCAGAGGCTACTGAGATGAAACCCACTGTGGTTTTCTCCATGATTAACAATATTTTCTTTCCTGTATAGCTTTTTAACATTCATTTCTTGTCCAGCAAGTTTGTGCATATTGTCACTGGAATTTATAATATAGTTTATTTCTTTCCTCTCTTATAATAGTCTTAATCTCTTTACACACTTATTAATACTGGTTCTGAGATCAGTATTAATACTGCTGATACTGAGATTGTGGATGGGGGAGATATTTTTTTGGATATGGGTTTGTACCCTGGGCTTTGTGGTTTTCTTCTGACAGCACTTGCACAACAGCATACAAGACGTGGTGGGCAGAGTACCTTCAGGCAACCAGCTGGAGGGAGGGATCCACCAAAGAATGACCCAAGAACATTCAAACCCAATTACATCCAGACAGCCAACATAAATAGCATAAAGGGCATCCCAAGAGCATCAAGTTCAGGATATCAAGGAGAGTGCACCACTGAATTTCACAGGTCGCCTACCATAGAAGTTCACACCACAAACTCAGGGAGTCAGAACAGATCAATTTAAGAAGCAGAAACTAACAAGAAGAGTTTCAAAAACAATGGGGAGACAAATTAAAAAAACACCAAACAAAAGGAAAGGAGGAAGCTTCAGAAAGAATGCTAAATGAAATACAGGCAAATCAGCTATCAGATATTGAATTCAAATCATGGTTATAATGAAGCTCAATGAGCTCACTGTGAATGACCAAAAACAACAGGGAAACTACAAAGAACTTATTGCAAACTATATCAATGTTAAAAAGAAAATAGAAACGATCAACAAGTGCCAAGAGGGAATGAACAATATAATTTCTAAATTGAAGAACACAGCAGAAGGAAACAAAAGCAGGCTAGATGAACCAAAGGGTTAAATCAGGGAGTTGGAGGACAAGGAATAAAAAAACTCTCAGAATGAGCAACAAAGGAAAAAAGACTAAAAAAAGAATGAAGAGGGATTAAGGGAACTGCAGGACAACATGACCCATAATAATATCCATATAATAGGAATACCACAGGAAGAAGAAGGGCAAGGCATAGTAAACCTATATGGAAAAGTAATGATGGAAAACTTCTCCAATTAGATGACAGAAAAAGTCAAACAAACCCCGGAAGCACAGATGGTCCAATCAAGAGATACCCAGAGAGACCCACTCCAAGATACATCATAATTAAAATGGCAAAATTCCAAGACAAAGAAAGAATTTTAAAGGCAGCATGGGAGAAACAGGAAGTAACATAAAAGGGAGCCACAATAAGGCTAGGAGCCGACTTCTCAATGAAAATGCTCCAAGCCAGAAAGGAATGGCAAGAAATATTACAAATAATGAAAAACAAAGTCCTGCAATCAAGATTACTCTATCCAAACAAGGCTGTCAATAAAATGAAGGTGAAATGAGGAGTTTCCCAGACAAATGAAGGCTCAAAGAATTCACCTCCACCCAACCAGAACTGCAAGATATGCTAAAGGGACTGCTTTAAGAAAAAGAGTGAAAGAGAGAGGAACACAGGTACAAAGGGAGTAAAACAGCAATGAATAAATACCTATCAGTAATATCCTAAAATTAAATGGATTAAGTGATCCAATCAAAACATATAGAGAAGCAGAATACACAAGAAAACATGACCTGTATATATGCTGCCTACAAGAGACCCAGATAAGGGCAAAAGACCTACACAGACTCAGAGTAAAGAGTTGGAAAAAAAATGTTCCAACCAAATAGACAGGGAAACAAAAAGACAGGGCAGCAATAATGATAACAGACAAAACAGACTGCAAAACAAGGGCCATAAAAATAGATCCAAAATGATACTTCATAAAACTTAAGAGAAGAATCCACCAAGAAGATATAAACATTATAAACATATGAACCCAACATAGGAGCACCCAAATATATAACAAAAATCGTGGAGGACTTCAACAAAGATATCAACAGCAACACAATTATATCGGGGATTTCAACACCCAACTGTAAACAATGGACAGATCTTTCAAACAAAACATCACCAAAGATATTGTGGCAATGAAAAATGTCCTAGAGCAAATGAACTTAACTGATGTATAAAGAACCTTTCATTCAAAAGAAGCAAAATACACATTATTTTCAAATGCACATGGATCATTTTCAAAGATAGACCACATGATAGGATTCAAAATGAGCCTCAACAAATTCAAGAAAATTGAATTATACGAAGCGTTTTCTCCAACCACAAGGGAATGAAACAAGAAAACAACCCCAAGGGGAAAAACCCAAAACCCTCAAAATTATGGAGATTGAATAGCATGCTATTAAACAATGAGTGGGTCAAGAATCAAATTAGGGAAGAAAGCAAAAAGTTTCTGGAAACAAATGAAAATGAACTCACAACAACCCAAAACTTATGGGACACAGTGAAGGCAGTCCTGAGAAGGAAGTTCATAGCGATACAGGCCTACCTAAAAAAGATAGAAACATTTCAAACAAAGAATCTAATCCTACACCTACAAGAACTTGAGGAACAACAACAAAGACAACCAAGAACAAGTAGAAGGAAGAAAATAACCAATATCAGAGCAGAATTCAATCACATAGAGTCTAAAAGCACAATTCTAAGGATCAATGAATCCAAGAACTGGTTCTTTGAAAAGATAAACAAAATTGACAAGACTTTAAGCAGGATCATCAAGAAAAAAGGAGAGAGGACCCAAATAAACACAATCAGAAATGAAAGAGGAATACCATATGATCTCACCTTTAACAGGAATCTAATCAACAAAACAAACGAAGAAGCATAATATAACCAAAGTCATTGAAATTGAGAACAGGCTGAAAGTCACCAGAGGGGAGAGGGGAGGGAATTTCAGGGGAAAAGGGGAAGTATTTACAGGAACAAGTATAAAGAACACATGGACAAAAACTATGGAGGGTGGAAATGGGAGGAAGGGGGAGGGCTGGGGTGGTGGATTGGGGAGAGAATAAAAGATAGAAAACTGTACAAGATACACAATTAAAATAAAAATTGAAAAAAATGAAATGAAAGAGGAGAGATTACAACTGACACCACAGAAACACAAAGGAGTGTAAGAAATTACTATGAAGAATTGTGTGCAAAGAAATTTGAAAACCTAGGTGAGATGGACAAGTTTCTAGAAAAATATAATCTTCCAAAACTCAATGAAGAAGCAGAAAGCCTGAACAGACCAATAACAGCAGATGGAATTGAAGCAGTAATCAAAAAACTCCCGACACACAAAAGCCCTGGACCAAATAGTTTCACAGGAGAATTCTACAAAGCATTTAATGAAGAGCTAACCCCTATCCTTCATAGACTGTTCCCAAAAAATCCAAAATGATGGAAGACTCCCAAACTCTTTTTATGAAGCCAGCATCATCCTAATCCTAAAACCAGATAAAGACACAAGAAAGAAAGAAAGAAAAGCTCAGGCCAATATCGCTGATAAACATAGACATTAAAATCCTCAACAAAATATTGGCAAACCGCATCCAACAATACATTAAAAAGATCATACACCATGGCCAACTGGGATTCATCCCAGGGATGCAAGGATGGTTCAACATTCCCAAATCAGTAAATGAAATACATCATACACAAAAAAGCAAAGACAAAAATCACATGATCATATCAATAGATGTGGAAAAAGCTTTTGATAAAGTACAACATCCATTTATGATCAAAACACTCAGCAAAATGGGAATAGAGGGAGCATTCCTCAACATAATAAAGGCCATATATGAGAGACCTACAGCCAACATCATACTCAACGGGCAAAAACTAAAATATTTTCCATTAAGATGAGTAACAAGACAAGGACGTCCACTTTCAACACTTCTATTCAATATAGTATTGGAAGTCTTAGCCAGAGTGATTAGACAAGAAAAGGAAATAAAAAGCATCCAAATTGG
This sequence comes from Glossophaga mutica, assembly GCA_039655065.1. Classification (NCBI taxonomy): domain Eukaryota; kingdom Metazoa; phylum Chordata; class Mammalia; order Chiroptera; family Phyllostomidae; genus Glossophaga; species Glossophaga mutica. Next base: position 21,560,617 of record CM077318.1, read on the forward strand.
AAAGGAGGAAACAAAACTATCATTGTTTGTAGATGACATGATAGTGTGCATAGAATATCCTATAGACTCAGCCAAAAAAAATGCTCGACGTAATAAATGAATTTGCCGAAACAGCCAGATACAAAGTCAATATCCGGAAATCAAAGGCATTTTTGTATACCAACAATGAAACAACAGAAGCAGAAATCAAGGAAAAAAATACCATTTGATATAGCAAAAAGAAAAATAAAGTACCTAGGAATTAACCTAACCAAGGAGGTAAAAGACCTGTATGCAGAAAACTACACAACACTGAAGAAGGAAATCAAGGAAGACACAAATAAATGGAAACACATATCGTGTTCATGGATCGGAAGAATTAACATCATCAAAATGTCCATACTTCCCAAAGCAATCTACAGATTCAATGCAATACCTATTAAAGTTCCAATGGCATATTTCACAGACATAGAACAAACACTTCAAAAATTTATATGGAACAACAAACGACGTAGAATAGCTGCAGCAATCTTGAGAAAGAAGAGCAAAGTAGGAGGGATCACAGTACCTGATACCAAACGGTATTACAAGGCAACGGTAATAAAAACAGAGAGCCCAGAAATAAACCCAAGTCTCTATGGTCAATTAATATTTGACAAAGGGGGCAACAACATAAAATGGAGCAAAAATAGCCTCTTCAACAAGTGGTGTTGGGAGAACTGGACAGCTACGTGCAAAAAAACGAAACTCCAGCACCAACTTACACCGAACACAAAAATAAATTCAAGGTGGATAAAAGATTTAAATATAAGCTGTGACACCATTAAAGTCCTAGAGGAGAACATAGGCAGGAAAATCTCAGATATTTCACGCAGCAACATTTTTACTGATATGTCCCCTAAAGCAAGGGACATAAAGGAAAGAATAAACAAATGGATCTCATCAAAATAAAAAGCTTCTGCACAGCCAAAGAAAACAGTATTAAAATAAAAAGAGAACCAACTGTATGGGAAAACATATTTACCAATGATACCTCAGAGAAGGGTTTAAATCCAAAATATATAAAGAACTTACATGACTCCACTCTAAGAAGACAAGCAACCCAATTGAAAAATGGGCAAAGGACTTGAACAGACACTTTTCCAAGGAGAACATACAGAGGATCCAGAGACACATGAAAAGATGCTCAGTATCGCTAGGTATCAGAGAGATGCAAATTAAAACCACAATGAGATACCACGTGACACCAGTCAGAATGGCCATCATAAACAAAGCAACAAACAGCAAGTGTTGGAGAGGTTGTGGGAAAAAGGGGACCCTAGTGCACTGTTGGTGGGATTGCAGACCAGTACAACCACTGTGGAAAGCAGTATGAAATTTTCTAAGAAAACTAAAAATGGATCCACCTTTTGACCCAGCAATTCCACTGCTAGGATTATATCCTAAGAACCCTGAAACACCAATCCAAAAGAACCTATGCACCCCAATGTTCATAGCAGCACAATTTACAATAGCCAAGTGCTGGAAGCAACCTAGGTGCCCATCAGTTAATGAATGGATCAAGAAACTATAGTATACTTACACAATGGAATTCTATGCAGCAGAAAGAAAGAAGGAGCTCCTACACTTTGCCACAGCATGGATGGAATTGGAGAGCATTATGCTAAGTGAAATAAGCCAGGCGATGAAAGACAAATACCAAATGATCTCACCTTTAAAAGGAATCAAAACAAAAGAAAACAAACAAACAAGCAAAATACAACCAAATACACTGAAATTGAGAACAGGCTGACAGTCATCAGAGGGGAGAGGTGAGGGAATTTCAGGGGAAAAGGGGAAGGGTTTAGAGCAACAGTATAAAAGACACATGGACAAACACTAGGTGGGGTGTAAATGGGATGGAGGTGGGGAGGGCTGGGGTGGTGGGCTGGGATGGGAATAAAAGATAGACAACTGTACAAGAAAAACAATTAAAATAAAATTAAAAAACCCAAAACTATGGTACATTTATACAATGGAATGCTATGCAGCAGAAAGAAAGAAGGAGCTCCTACCCTTTGCTACAGCATGGATGGAACAGGAGGGCATCATGCTAAGTGAAATAAGCCAGACAGTGAAAGATAAATACCATATGATCTCACCTTTAACAAGAATGTAATCAACAAAACAAACAAACAAGCAAAATATAACCAAAGACACTGACATTGAGAACAGGCTGACAGTCACCAGAGGGTAGTGGGGAGGGAATTTCAGGGGAAAAGGGGAAGGGTTTACAGTATAAGGACACTTTAAGGATTTACAGTATAAGGACAGTATAAGGCTTTACGTTTAAAGGACACATGGACAAAAACCAGGGTGGGTGGAAATAAGAGGGATCTGGGGAGGGCTGGGGTGGTGCATTGTGATGGGAGTAAAAGACAAAAAATTGTACAAGAATAACAGTTAAAATAAAAAAATTTTAAAGGAAAATAAATAAAAAGTAAATGAATAAAAAACTCCCAGCACACAAAAGCCCTGGACCAGTCGGTTTCAAAGTGAATTTTACAAAACATTTAAGGAAGAGCTAACCTCTATCCTTCACTGACTATTCCAAGATACCCAAGAAGACAGCAGTCTCCCAAACTCTTTATGAAGCCAGCATCATTCTAATCCCCAAACTAAAGACACAAAGAAAGAAAACTACAGGCCAATATCACTGATGAACATAGATGATAAAATCCTCAACAAAATATTGGCCAACCGCAGCCAGCAATACACTAAAAAGATCACAAACCATGATCAAGTGGGATTCATCCCAAGGATGCAAGGATGGTACAATATTCACAAATCAATAAATGTAATATATAACATAAACAAAAGGAAAGACAAAAATTGCATGATCTTATCAATAGATGTAGAAAAAGCATTTGACATGGTACAGCACCCATTTATGATAAAAACACTCAGCAAGATGGGGATAGAGGAAGCATTCCTCAACATAATATAGCCAACATCATACTCAATGGGCAAAAACTAAAAGTTTTCCCACTAAGATCAGGAGCAAGACAAGGATGTCTGCTTTCACCTCTTCCATTCAACATAGTATTGGGATTCTAGGCAGAGCAATTAGACAAGAAAAGAAATAAATGGCATCCACATTGAGAAGGAGGAAGCAAAACTGCCATTGTTTGCAGATGACATGATGGTGTACATAGAAAATCCTATAGACTCCACCAAAAAACTACTTGACCTAATAAGTGAATTTGGCAAAGCAGTGGGATACAGTCTATATTCAGAAATCAAAGGCATTTTTGTATACCAACAATGAAATATCAGAAAGAGAAATCAGTGAAAAATCCCATTTGAAATAGCAACAAGAAAGATAATGTACTAGGAATAAATCTAACCAAGGTGGTACTAATCAATGTGTATCTTTAATTAGAAAACTACATAGCACTGAAGAAAGAAATTAAAGAAGACAGACAAATGGAAGCATGTACCATGTTCATGGATTGGAAGAATTAACATTATCAAAATACCCATACTACTCAAAGCAATTTATAGATTCAACACAATCCCTAGTAAAGTATCAATGGCATATTTCACAGGTATTGAACAAACATTTCAAAAATTTATATGAATCATAAACAACCCCAAATAGCTGCAGCAATTTTGAGAAAGAAGAAAAAGATAGGAGAAATCAAAATATCTCATATCAAACTGTATTATAAGGCCACTGTAATCCAAACATCCTGGTACTGGCATAAGTACAGACACATCGGCCAATGGAACAGAATAGAGAGCCCAGAAATAAACCCAAGTCTCTATGGTTAATTAATATTTGACAAAAGTGACAGAAGCATAAAACGGAGTAAAAATAGCCTCTTCAACAAATGGTATTGGGAAATCTAGACAGATACATGCAAAAAAAAAAAAATGAAACTCGATCACTAACTTACACAATACACAAAAATAAACTCAAGGTGGACAAAAGACTCAAATATGTGGCATGACACCATAAAAGTCCTAGAGGAGAGCATAGACAGGAAAATCTCAGATATTCTACACAGCAATGTTTTCACTAATATGTCTCCTAGAGCAAGGGACACAAAGGAAAGAATAAACAAATGGGACTTCGTCAAATTAAAAAGCTTCTGCATAGCTAAAGAAAACAGCATTAAAATGAAAAGAGAACCAACCATATGAGAAAACATATTTGCCAATGATACCTTGGACAAGAGTTTTATCTCCAAAATATATAAAGGAATCACACAACTCCACTCCAGGAAGACAAACAACCAAATTTAAAAATGGGCAAAAGATGAAGAGACACTTCTCCAAGGAGGACATACAGAGAGACAAGATTCATATGCAAAGATGTTCAGCATCACTAGCCATCAGAGAGATGCAAATTAAAACCGTAATGAGATACCACTTCACACAGGTCAGAATGGCCATCATAAACAAATCAACAAACAAGTGTTGGAGAGTATGTGGAGAAAAGGGAACCCTAGCGAATTGTTTTTGGGCATGCAGATTGGTGCTGCCACTGAGCAAAACAGTATGGAATTTCCTCAGAAAACTAAAAATGGAACTGCCTTTTGATCTGACAATTTCACTTCTGGGATTATACCTAAGAATCCTGACACACCAATCCAAAAGAACCTATGCACCCCAATGTTCATAGCAGCACAATTTACAATAGCCAAGTACTGGAAGCAACCTAAGTGCCCATCTGTAAATGAATGGATAAAAAAAAAAAAAAAACTGTGGTACATTTACACAATGGAATTCTATGCAGCAGAAAGAAAGAAGGAGCTCCGACCCTTTAGAGCAGCATGGATGGATCTTGAGAGCATTATGCTAAGTGAAATTAGCCAGGCAGTAAAATACAAATGCCAAATGATGTCACCTATCCGTGGAGCCTAATCAATTAAATAAATAAGCAAGCTAAATATAACCAGAGACAGTGAAATTAAGAAGAAACACAGTAACCAGAGGGGATGTGGGAGGGGATAATGGAGAGTAAGAATGGGGAAGCATTTGCAGGATCATATATTAAAGACATAGGGACAAAACCAAAGGCAGATGGGTTTAAAGGGGGGAAATGAGTTTGGTTGGGATGTGGGGGAGTGTTGAGAGAAAAAGAAGACAACTGTACTTGAACAACAATGACAAAAATGTGGAAAAAACAATAGATTCCACAGAAATATAAAGGATTATAAAAAAATACTATGGATTTCTGGCTAAGATGCAGGCATATGGGGACACTGATTGAGAACACTTGTGGGGGTTGAAGTGCCAGGACAGACTCCCACAACCAGTGCCACCTGTGCCTCCTCTCACAACCAGAATTAAGGACAACAAAAATGTAGGACAAAAAAAAAAATCAGAACAGATAGAAATTGAATTGTACAGAAGTCCAACAACGATTCACCCAGACCGGTAAGAGGGGCAGAGTTGGCTGCCAGTGGAGAGGGATCGCGGCAGGAAAAAGCAGTGGCTAGTGGTCCAGGACGCGCAGGCATGGTTGGCACACCCCAGCGCAGTGGTGGCAGTTACCAGGTGCGGGGAAGCAACAAGAAAACCAAGATACGCACGCAAGGCAGCTGACCTCAGTCACACATTTCCGTACAGATAATCCAGGTGAAAATGGGCAGCGAGACAGACTGAGAAACCCAGGGCCTCAGCGCTGGAAAATAAAGCCTAAAAGCACTGATTGAAAACACTTGTGGGGGTTGAAGTGCCAGGACAGACTCCCAGCCTCACAGAAGACTTTGTTGGAGAGACCCACAGGGTCCTAGAACATACACAAGCCTACCCACACGGAAATCAGCACCAGAAGGGTCTAGTTTGCTTGGGGGAAGCAGTGGAAGAAACTGAAATCTGAGAGAGCACAGAGCAAGCACTATTGTTCCCTCTCAGACACCACCCCCACATACAGCATCACAACCGAGTGACTGGGTTGCCCTGCCCTGGTGAACACATAAGGCTCCACCCCTCAGTATGAAATAGCCACTACCAGACCAAAAAAAAGAAAGACAAAACCAAAAATGGCTCAAACGGGAGAACAGATCAAAGCCCCAAAGTCAATTCATCTAAGCGACCAAAAGATAGCCAACCTATCAGGTGCACAGTTCAAAGCCCTGGTGATCAGGATGCTCATAGAATTGGTTGATTTTGCTCACAAATTAGATAAACAAATGAAGGCTACAATAAGTGAAATGAAGGGAAATGCACAGGGAACCAATAGTGATAGGAGGAAAACTGGGACTCAAATCAATGGAGTGGACCAGAAGGAAGAAAGAAACAAACAGAAAAGAAGGAAGAAACAAGAATTCAAAAAAATGAGGAGAGGCTTAGGAACCTCCAGGACATCTTTAAATGTCCCAACATCCGAATTATAGGAGTACCAGAAGGGGAAGAGGAAGAGCAATAAGTGGAAAACTTATTTGAACAAATAATAAAGGAGAACTTCCCCAATCTGGCAAAGGAAATAGACTTCCAGGAAGTCCAGGAAGCTCAGAGAGTCCCAAAGAAGGTGGACCCAAGCAGGAACACACCAAGGCACATCATAATTCCATTAGCCAAGATTACAATGAAAGAGAGAATTCTAGAAGCAGCAAGGCATAAGGGGACAGTCACCTACAAAGGAATTCTCATCAGACTGTCAGCTGATTTCTCAAAAGAAACCTTCCAGGCAAGAAGGGGCTGGAAAGAAGTATTCCAAGTCATGAAAGTCAAGGACCTATATCCAAGATTGCTCTATCCAGCAAAGCTGTCATTTAGAATGGAAGGGGAGACAAAGTGCTTCTCAGATAAGATCAAATTCAAGGAGTTCATCATCACCACGCCCTTGTTATGTGAAGTGTTAAAGAATCTTATCTAACAAAAAGAAGATAAAAATAAGACAGTAAAAAGACAGCAAACTCACAGATATAACAACCACACCTAAAACAAAAGCAAACTAAGCAAATAACTACAAAAGGAACAGAACCACAGAAATGGAGATCACATGGAGGGTTAGCAACAGGGGAGAGGGAGGAGGAGAAAGGGGAAAAGGTAGAGAGAATAAGTAGCATAGACGGTGGGTAGAAAATAAACAGGGGGAGGGCAAGAACAGTGTCGGAAATGTAGAAGCTAAATAACAACACTGAAATTGGGAACAGGCTGACCATCACCAGAGGGGAGAGGGGAGGGAATTTCAGGAGAAAAGGGGAAGGGTTTACAGGAACAAGTATAAAGGACACATGGACAAAAACTATAAGGACTGGAAATGGGAGGGAGGTGGGGAGGGCTAGGGTGGTAGGTCAGGGTGGGAGTAAAAGACAGAAAACTGTACAAAATCAACAATTAAAATAAAAATTAAAAAATTAAAGAATAACTTATGACACATGGACATGAACTAAAGGGGGAAATGTGGGTGGGAAGGGGTGCGCAGGGTGGAGGGGCATGATGGGGGAGAAATGGGACAACTGTAATAGCATAATCAATAAAATAATTAAGAAGAAAAAAGAAAATACTATGAACAACTGTATGTCAAGAAACAGGAAAACCCTACAAAATAGATAAATATCTAGAATCATACAATCTCCCAAGAGTGAGTCAAAAGGAAGCAGAACCCCTGATTAGACCAATAACAACTAATGAAATTGAAGCAGTAATCAAAAAACTCTCAACCAACAAAAGTCTTGGACCAATTGGCTTCACAGGTGAATTTTACCAAACATTCAAAGATGAACGCCTATCCTTTCAATCTAGTCCAAAAAATTCAAAAAGAGGGGAGGCTGCCAAGCTCTGTTTATTAGACCAGTATTATCCTAATTCCAAAAGCATGTGAATATACAAAAAAGAAAGAAAATTATAGGCTAATCCCCTGATGAACACTGATGCTAAATTCCTCAACAAAATACTAACAAACAAGATCCAGCAATACATTAAATAGATTATATACAATTATCAATTGGTATTTATCCCTGGGATGCAAGTTTGTACAATATCTGCAAATCTATAAATGTGATAGATCACATAAACAAAATTAAAGATAAAAACCACATGATCATATCAACAGATGCAGAAAAAAAGCATTTGATAAACCCCAGCACCCATTTATGATAAAGACTCTCAGAAAAGTGAGAATAGAGGGATCATGCCTCAACAAAATAAAGTCCATATTTACAATACCTACAGCCAATATCATATTCAATGGGCAAAAATTGAAAGTGTTTCCTCTAAGATCAGGAATAAGACTTTCACCACTTATTCAACATAGTACTGGAAGTCCTAGCTACAGTGATCAGACAAGAAAAAAATAAAAGGCATCCAATCAGAAAGGAGGAAGTAAATCTGTCATTATTCACAGACTACATGATATTGTATATAGATAACTCTATTGTCTCCACCAAAAATCTATTATACCCAGTAAATGAATTTGGTGAACTAGCAAGATATAAAATCAATATGTAGAAATTGATGGCATTTCTATACACCAATAACAAACTATCAGAAAGAGAATCTAAGAAAACAATCCTATTTACTATTGCAACAAAAAAATGAATTACTTATAAATAAATTTAACCAAGGATGTGAAAGACCTGTATTCAGGAAACTATAGGACACTGAAGAAAGAAATCAAGGAATATACAACTAAGTGAAAGAATATACTGTGTTCATGGACTGAAGGAATTAATATCATTAAATTATTCATACTACCCAAAGCAATCTACAGATTCAATGCAATTCTTGTTAAAATACCAATGGCATATTTCACAGGTCTAGAAAAAATATTCCAAAAATTTCTATGGAACAAAAAAAAGAGACTGAATAGCTTCAACAATATTGAGAAAAAAGAACAAAGTTGAAGGGATCATAATACCTGATACCAAACTATACTGTAAGGCTTATGAGAGTCTTTTGGTAAGCTTGTGTCCCTGGACTTTAAACTTCACTAGTACTTCTCAGTCTACCCTCCTTAGTTGGGACAGGATGGAGAGAAGAAGCTAGTGTTGGGTGTTTTCCATCCTCCAGGTAGAGTAGCCTCTGATAAAAACCCTACCAGATTAGGGTCTGGTAAGATAGGGTCTCCTGAGGGCAGGCCTTGTTAAGAAAAACAGAATGCATGGGCATATTTCCAAATTGTATCTTTTCCTCTCTACCTGCCAGAAACATGTGGGGATTTCTTTCTGATATTCACTATGAGAACCTGGTTATCTCCTGAATATAAAGATCACAAAAGTGTTCAAGTTCCCCTATGACTGGGTCCCTCTGGAATTTTTTAATTCTTACAGTTGTCCACACTGGGCTTCCAGATCTGTTTACTGTAATTCTAATTCATCAATTGTAATTTAGGTTTTCCTACCCTAGCACTGGTTCCCATGGATGTTTCTCATCGTGGGCTTCTGCTTCATTAAATTGTGATCCTCTCTATATACCTGCCTCTCCAATTTTGGGAGCAGCAGTTTGCCTTGTGACCTCACTTCTCTGACAGATCTAAAATGAGCTCTTGATTTTTTCAGTTTGTTCAGTTTTTATTTGTTTTTAGGACAGAGTGGCAACTTCTAAGCCATAGTTGTTTGGTTTTCTTCCTACTTAAGTATACATTCTTTATGAAGCCAGTCTCTGTTTTTTCTACAGCAAGTTGATAAACAGATGTTTGTTTTTTAAAGTAAAGTGACACACAACCGCAAGGATGAAAATCACACTCAATTCTTTAGATGATGTTTATTTTTATGAACATATTCCCCTGTTATTGTATATTTATATTAAAATAATGATAGCATCTACTGGAATTCTTAGTGTGCTTTTAATCATCATTTTCCAAAAGTGACTGCCAAGAGAACTTCCTAACATCACTTAACCACTAAATGTCTCTATTTTTTACATAATGATAGCTTATTTAGATATTGCTCTTCATTCCATTTTCTTCTCTATCCTATTGTCATTAATGATAATGAGATTTCCACACTTTCTATATAATACATTCTTTGATCAATTGTTTCCCATCTGAATCTTATTGTAGAAAATGGAATATGTCTTCAGAATCATGTTTAATAACTCTAGCCTTATCCGTACCCTTCAAGCTTATGATTCACGTCTGATTTGAGCTTCATTTATGGACCTTATCATATTATACTGTAATTGACTCTTAACTTTTCTGTTTCCAAACTATATTTGGACATCCACAAGGGTAAAGGCCACATCTTATCACTTCTGTATCTACACATGTTATGTACCATGTGTCAGCACTGAGGAAATATTTGTTGAATTGGGATGTACTCCATGTTATTCTTAGCTCACTCTTTGACAAATGCTCATTCACTCAATCACTAATTGAACATATACTCATTGTGAAAAATGCTTCCCTCTCTGAACATGAAAGAGAATTATTCAAGTACAATTTTTCCTGTGCAACTTTTTCAAGGAAAGTTTTTCATTGTACATCATTCATTCAATAACAAAAATTTTCATTAAGTATATCATATGTGCCAGAAATGAAGCTAGGCACTGGGGCAACAGTGATAAAAAAAGATAGATGAGGCCTTCACTCTTACAGTGAAAGAGACAAACATTGAACAGTTATTTAATCACAGAAGCATGTCTCCTGACAGCACAATCACACTGTTTCTGATTTGCCTTTACTCATCTATCTACCCCATTAGACTGTTATATCCTTAAGGAAAAAACTCTGTTCACATGCTTTGCTAAGATTCATCCTCATTATTTACCAGCACTTAGCACAGTGCCTGATACATGGGAAGAGCACAACAGATGTTAGACAAAAGAATTAAAGAGTGACCCAGCAGATAAATGAAGATTATAAAAGTTACTATGTGGTAGGGCAATCTTCATGCCTCCTACAGAGCAGGCCTTTTGGAATTTATAAACATCACATACAACTAATGGAATCATAGCCAACTGCATTCATGCCCTATTGAACTTAGGCACTCCCTACTCCCATCAATTATTCCCTTTTCCAGCAAAAGGATAAGCACTTATTTTTTAAAAAAAAAAGTTAAAGAGGACTTGCAAGGAAAGACTCAATAGTGACAATATATACATCTCTTTGACATCATATAATAATTATCACACTTGTTTTAAACATGAAGAAATTGAAGTTTAAGGAACTTAAGTGCAGATGGCACAGAAGTAAGTGAAAGCTACACTCACCTCCTCCCAGGACCAATCTGGAATTATAACTAAATTGTAGAGAAATCATCCTGAATAGCCAACTGAACACTAGCTGGAAAGAAGGCTTATAACCAAGGACAGAGAGAAGAAACCACTTCACCACAATGTGACTGGTAGGGAGTGTGGAGGAGACACAAGAGGGCTGGCTGGGCTCCCACAGGCATAAGCTGAAGTTCCAGAGGGATATTTAAGCAGCTGAAGGACTTCCCCCTGAGAAGTGTGGAGCCTAAACATGAAGCTGTGTTCCCTAGCCTATAGTATCAGAACCAGAAAGGAACCCAGAAAACAAACATCTATGAAAAGCAGCAGGGTTTCCGTCTGCCAGAAAAAGATGACTGGAGACTCAGAGAGACTCTTAAAGAGCCAATGCACAAAATTTCATTTGCAGGAACTTACCCTGGGCTCTGGCAGAAGGAGGGCAGAGTGGACAAAAAATATGTGAGGAGTCCGGGGCTGGTGGTTCTGAGGAGAGAACTCAGGGAAGAGCTGTCAGGATTCTTGTGCTGAGTCATTCCTCACACTTCAAAAGCCATTTTTATCAGGCAGAGCACTCTACTCCAAGTGGCTGAGAGGAAGCTATAGCTCCATCTGCAAGAATTACCCTGTCCCACACTATGGAGCTTAAGCCCAGCACTGAGTACAGCTTGAGGCTATATCACTAACTAAGTTTAACAACTTAAGTGGATCTCTGGGAGTGCTGACACTTTAGCTGAACATCCCTGGATCCGGTGCTGGTAAAAGCTGGCCTTGGTGTGCAGCCAGGTTTTTTCTGCACACAAACAGGCCCAGCATAGGGAGCCACATGCTGTGGATCATTGATAGCTCTAAAAAGGTTCCCCAGGGACAGTCACAGACGATGTCTGACAAGGCCTGCCCTAGAATCTTTGTAGATATATCTAATACATAGAAACAAACACAAAGAAGCAGCCAAAATGGGAAGACAAAGAAACACACCCCAAAGGAAAGATTAAGAGAATTCTCTAGGAGAAGAACTAGATGAAATAGAGACAAGCAACTTGCCAGACACAGTTTACAGTGATGATTGTAAGGATACTCAACAGCATGAAAAAAGACATAGAGACCACAAAAAAAGGACCACTCAGAAATAAAGAATGCAATATCTTAAATAAATAACACACTGGAAGGAAAAAACAGTAGGTTAGATGAAGCAGAGGATTGAATCAGTGATTTGGAAGACAAGGTAGAACAAAACACCAAGCAGCGCAACAAAAAGAAAACAAAAAAGAATTTAAAAAATGAGGACAATTTAAGAAGCATTTTGGACAACATAAAGCACACCAACATCCACATCATGGGAATAGCAGAAATGAAGAAAAAAAGTGAGCAAGGAATCAAGAAACTATTTGAAGAAATAATACTGAAAACTTCCCTAATCTGATGAAGGAAAAAGACAAGCAAGTCCAGAAAGCTCAGAGAGTCCCACATATATTGGATCCAAAGAAGCCTACACCAAGACACACCATAATTAAAATGGCAAGGCTTAAAGTCAAGTGGAGAATCCTAAAAATCACAAGAGAAAAGCAGATAATTACTTACAAGAGAGCACCAATTAGGTGATCATCTGACTTCTTTTTTTTTCTTTTTCTTTTTTTTTAAATATATTTTATTGATTATGCTATTACAGTTGTCCCGTTTCTCCCCCATCATTCCCCCCACCCTGCACACTCTCTCCCACCCACATTCCCCCCTTTAGTTCATGTCCATGTGTCATAAGTTCTTTAGTTTCCACATTTCCCATACTATTCTTACCCTCCCCCTGTCTATTTTCTACCCACTATCTATGCTACTCATTCTCTGCACCTTCCCCCCTCTCCTCCTCCCACACTCCTGTTGCTAACCCTCCATATGATCTCCATTTCTGTGGTTCTGTTCCTGTTCTAGCTGTTTTCTTTTGTTTTAGGCATGGTTCTTAATAGCTGTGAGTTTGCTGTCTTTTCATTGTCATATTTTTGATCTTCTTTTTCTTAGATAAGTCCCTTTAACATTTCATAGAATAAGGGCTTGGTGATGAGGAACTCCTTGAACTTGACCTTATCTGAGAAGCATTTTATCTGTCCTTCCATTCTAAATGACAGCTTTGCTGGATAGAGCAATTTTGGATAGGTCCCTGCTTTTCAAGATTTCAAATCTTTCTTTCCAGCCCCTTCTTGCCTGGAAGGTCTCTTTTGAGAAATCAGCTGACAGTCTGATGGGAAGTCCTTTGTAGGTGACTATCCCCTTATCCCTTGCTGCTTCTAGAATTCTTTCCTTCATTTGAATCTTGGCTAATGTAATTACGATGTGCCTTGGTGTGTTCTTCCTTGGGTCCAACTTCTTTGGGACTCTCTGAGCTTCCTGGACGTCCTGGTAGTCTATTTCCTTTGCCAGATTGGGAAAGTTCTCCTTTATTATTTGTTCAAATAAGTTTTCCACTTGTTGCTTTTCTTCTTCCCCTTCTGGGACCCCTATAATTCGGATGTTGTGATGTTTAACGATGTCCCGGAGGTTCCTAAGCCTCTCCTCATTTTTTTGAATTCTTGTTTCTTCCTCGTCTTCTGTTTGGTTGTTAGTTTCTTCCTTCTGGTCCACTCCATTGATTTGAGTCCCAGTTTTCCTTCCATCTCTATCAGTTCCCCATGCATCTTCCTTCATTTCACATATTGTAGCCTGCATTTTCTTATCTAACTTATGAGCAAAATCAACCAATTCTGTGAGCATTTTGATGACCAGTGCTTTGAACTGTGCATCTAATAGGTTGGCTATCTCTTCGTTGCTTAGAGGAATTGACTCTGGGGTTTTCATTTTTTCTCCGGTTTGAGCCATTTTTGGTGTTTTTTTTTGTTTTGTTTTGTTTGGTTTTGGTTTTATTCTGGTCGCGGCTATTACGTATGAGGGGTGGAGCCTTAGGTGTTCCTCAGGGCGGGGCATCCCAGTGGCTGGGTTGTGACACTTTAGGTGGGGGTGGGGTCCGAGAGGGAAGAATGGCTCCTGTTCCGCTCTCTTCTGGACTCTGGTCCCTTCCGCTGCTTCCCCTTCACCTGGATTATCTGCGCACATGCGCGTGCTGTTACGTAGTGAGGAGTGGAGCCTCAGGCGCTCCCCAGTGTGGGGCAGCCCAGTCGCTGGGTTGTGACACTGTATGTGGGGGCGGGGTCTGAGAGGGAACAATGGAGCCTGCTCTGCTCTCTCCTGGATTCAGTCCCTTCCGCCACTTGCCCTCTGCCTGGACCGTCTGCACACGCGGATGTGGGACCACCTGGTCAGCCAGCCACCTTGTGCATCGTCACTGGGTCTGCACAGTTGCCCCCCTGTGCCCGGGGTCCGCCAGCTGCCGCCTGTGGGCTCGAGGACCGCCAGCCACCGCCCATGCACCTGGGAACTGCCAGCCGCTGCTACTTGCGTTCCCAGGTCCAGACCTCCACTTTTTCCTACCGCGACTCCACCCCTCTTACCGGTCTGGATGAATGGTTGTTGGACTTCCGTACAGTTCAATTTTCTATAAATTCTGGTTGTTTTCTTGTTTCTAAATATTTGTTGTCCTTAATTTTGGTTGTGAGAGGAGGCACAGTGTGTCCGCCTACGCCTCCATCTTGGCCAGAAGTCCTGATCATCTGACTTCTTAGCAGAAACATTGGAGGCCAGAAGGGCGTGGCATGAAATATTCAAGGTGATGAAAAGCAAGAATGTAAAACCAAGGCTATATTACCTAGCAAGGCAATAATTTAAAATTGAAGGAGAAATAAGGAGCTAGCTTTCAAGACAACAAAATACAGAAGGAATTTGTTAACAGCAAACCAGTACTGTGACAGATGTTAAAGGGCCTTTAAGAAAAATAAAAGACTTCTTAAAGACTTTAAGAAGAAGAAAAGAGCCTTGGCTGGCGTGGATCAGTGTATTGATCCCTGGACTGTGAAGCAAAGTGTCGCTGGTTCAATTCCCAGTCAAGGCATATGCCTGGGCTGGAGGCCAGGTCCCCAGCAGGGCTGCTGTGAGAAGCAACTACACTTTGATGTTTCCCTCTCATTTGGCTTCCCTTCCCATCTCTCTAAAAATAAATAAAATATGTTTTAAAAAGAAGAAAAAGATTTTTTTAAAAAAAGGAAAACATCCTAACAATAAAATAGTACCAATATGTATTTATCAATAATCACCTTAAATGTAAATAATTTAAATACTCTAACCAAAAGATATAGGGTAGCTGAATGGATAAGAAAACAAGACTCATATATATGATGCCTTCAAGAGACTCACCTCAGAGCAAAAGATACCCACAGACTAAAAGTAAAGAGATGGAAAAAGATATTTCATACAAATAGAAAGGAAATAAAAGCTGGGGTAACAATACTTATATCTGAAAAATAGACTTTAAAACCAAGTCTATAATAAGAGACAAAGAAGGACATTACATAATGAAAGGAACAATCCAATACGAGGGTACAACCCTAGTAAACACTTATGCATACAAATAGGAGCACCTAAATATGTGAAACAAATCATGATGGACATAAAAGGAGGGATCAACAGAAATACAGCCATAGTCAGAGATTTTAACACCATTGACTTCAATGCATAGATCTTCCAGACAGAAAATCAACAAGGAGACAGCAGCCTTAAATGACGCAATGGGTTTCCTTAATATCTTCAGAACATTTAATTCCAAAGTAGCAGAATACACATATTTTCGAGTGCACATTGAATGTTTTCTAGGATAGACCACATGTTAGTACACAAGATAAGTCTCAATAAATTTAAGAAGATTGAAATCATGTCAAGCATCTTCTCTGACCACAATGGTGTGAAACTCAAAATCAATCACAAGAAGAACACTGAAAAACACACAAAGACATGGAAGCTAAATAACAAGTTATTAAACAATGAATGGGTCAACAATGATATCAAGGAAGAAATCAAAAGATGTCTTAAAGACTTCCAATCAAGATGGTGGCAAAGATAATGTGCATACATGAACAATGAGGACTTCACTGTATTACTCAGTGGGAGTGGTAGGCACCGTTTAGTAAGCATGTGTACTGTGTGGCCATTGCATTCAAAATGACTGAGTGAGTAAAGCAAAGAATCTGAGTGAGTAAAGCAAAGAATTCCTCCACAGAAAATATTTCAATGATTCAGAAGGCCACAACTATGGGCAACTGGTGACTGGCAGCTTCATCATGACAACATGGCTGATCGTGCATCAAGCCTCATGCAGAGTTTTTGGCAAAATATCAAATCACTCAGGTGACTCAGCCCCCATACAGCCCAGATTTGGTGCCCTGCAAAACCAAAATCACCTTTGAAAAGGAAGAGATTTCAGACCACCAGTGAGATTCAGGAAAATACAATGAGGCATCTGATGGTGATTGGGAGAACTGTGAGAGGGCCCAAGGTGCCTACTATGAAGGGGACTGAGTTGCTGTTGCCCTATACACAATGTTTATTGTATCCTGTATCTTCTTCAATAAATGTCTCTATTTTTCATATTACATGGTTGATACCCTCTGAACAAATGCCGTAGATTCTTAAAAGTGATACAAAAGATCAATGCAACCAAGAGTTGGTTCTTCAAAAAGAAAAACAAGATTGAAAAACCTTAACTGTACCCACCAAGAAAAAAAAAAAGAGAGAGGACCCAAATAAATAAAATCAGAAATGAAAGAGAAAAAAATTACAACTGATACCACAGAAATACAAATGGTTGTCAGAAATTACTATGAACAATTATATGCCAACACATTTGAAAACCTGGGTGAAGTGGGCACATTTCTAGAAGCATATAATCTTCCCAAACTGAATCAAGAAGAAGCAGAAAGCATGAATAGATTGATAACAGCTAATGAAATTGAAGAAATAATCAAAAAATTCCCAAACACAAACACCCTGGACTGGATAGCTTTCTCGGTGAATTTTAGCAAACATTCCAAGAAAAACTAGCACCTCTTCTTCTCAAACCCTTTCAAAAAATTCAAGAGGAGGGAAGTCTACCATGCTCATTTTATGGGACCAGTCCAATCCTAATTCCAAAACCAGAAAAGGATGCTACAAAAAAAAAAAAAAAGAAAGAAAGAAAATTATAAGCCAATATCCCGGATAAACACTGATGCTTAAATCCTGAACAAAATGCAATCAAACTGAGTACAGCAATGCATCAAAAGGTTCATAATCCATGATCAAGTTGGATTTATTCCAGGAATGCAAGGTTGATGCAACATTTGCAAATCAATAAATGTGATTCACCACATAAACAAAATGAAGGATAAAACCATGATCATATCAAATGATGCAGAAACACATTTGATAAAATCCAGCACCCATTTATGATAAAAACTCTCAATGAAGTGGGAATAGAGAGAACATACCTAAACATAATAAAGGCCATATATGACAAACCCACTACCAGCATCATACACAATGGGCAAAAAGTACAAACATTCCCCTTAAGCCTGGAAACAAGACAGGGATGTGCACTTTCACCTCTCCTAATCAACATAGTACTGAAAGTCCTAGGTACAGCACTCAGACAAGAAGAAGAAATAAAAACTGGAAAGGAAGAAGTAAAACTCTCTTTATTGTCAGATGACAATGATACAGAACATAAAGACCCCCAAACATTCCACCAAGAAACTACTAGATATGACGTTCAGTCAAGATGGAGGCATAGGTGGACACACTGTGCCTCCTCTAACAACCAAAATTAAGGACAAGAAATATTTAGAAACAAGAAAACAACCAGAACTTATAGAAAATTGAACTGTACGAAAGTCCAATAACCATTCATCCAGACTGGTAAGGGGGCGG
Source organism: Glossophaga mutica (assembly GCA_039655065.1). Taxonomy (NCBI): domain Eukaryota; kingdom Metazoa; phylum Chordata; class Mammalia; order Chiroptera; family Phyllostomidae; genus Glossophaga; species Glossophaga mutica. The sequence goes on from CM077318.1 coordinate 21,578,557, forward strand.
AGTCGCGGCAGGAGAAAGTGGAGGTGCGGACCTGAAACGCAAGCAGCACTGGCTTGCATTTCCCAGGTACACAGGCAGCGGCTGGTGGTCCCTGGGCCCACAGGCAGCAGTTGGTGGACCCCAGGCACAGGGGGGCAACTATGCAGAACCAGTGAAGCCACACAAGGCGGCTGGCTGACCGGGTGGTCCCACATTCGCACGCGCAGACAGTCCAGGCAGAGGGGAAGTGGCGGAAGGGACTGAATCCAGGAGAGAGTGGAGCAGGTGCCATTGTTCCCTCTCAGACCCCACCCCCACCTATAGCGTCACAACCCGGCGACTGGGCTGCCCCGCCCTGAGGAACACCTAAGGCTCCACCCTTCACTACGTAATAGCCGCGACTAAACTAAAACCAAAACAAAAAGAAACCCCACCAAAAATGGCTCAAACCGGAGAAAAAATAAAAGCCCCAGAGCCAATTCCTCTAAGCAGTGAAGAGATAGCCAACCTATCAGATGCGCAGTTCAAAGCACTGGTCATCAAAATGCTCACAGAATTGGTTGATTTTGCTCACAAACTAGATGAAAAAATGCAGGCTACAATACGTGAAATGAATAAAGATGCATGGGGAACTGATAGAGATGGAAGGAAAACTGGGACTCAAATCAATGGAGTGGACCAGAAGGAAGAAACTAACAACCAAACAGAAGACGAGGAAGAAACAAGAATTCAAAAAAATGAGGAGAGGCTTAGGAACCTCCGGGACATCGTTAAACATCACAACATCCGAATTATAGGGGTCCCAGAAGGGGAAGAAGAAAAGCAACAAGTGGAAAACTTATTTGAACAAATAATAAAGGAGAACTTTCCCAATCTGGCAAAGGAAATAGACTACCAGGACGTCCAGGAAGCTCAGAGAGTCCCAAAGAAGTTGGACCCAAGGAAGAACACACCAAGGCACATCGTAATTACATTAGCCAAGATTCAAATGAAGGAAAGAATTCTAGAAGCAGCAAGGGATAAGGGGACAGTCACCTACAAGGGAGTTCCCATTAGACTGTCAGCTGATTTCTCAAAAGAGACCTTGCAGGCAAGAAGGGGCTGGAAAGAAAGATTGAAATCTTGAAAGGCAAAGACCTACATCCAAAATTGCTCTATCCAGCAAAGCTGTCATTTAGAATGGAAGGGAAGATAAAGTGCTTCTCAGATAAGGTCAAGTTCAAGGATCTCATCATCACCAAGCCCTTATTATATGAAATGTTAAAGAGACTTACCTAAGAGAAAGAAGATAAAAGATATGACAGCGAAAAGACAGCAAACTCATAGCTATTAAGAACCACACCTAAAACAAAAGCAAACTAAGCAAACAGCTAGAACAGGAACAGAACCACAGAAATGGAGATCATATGGAGGGTTAGCAACAGGGGCGTGGGAGGAGGAGAGAGGGGGAAAAGGTACAGAGAATAAGTAGCATAGACGGTGGGTAGAAAATAGATGGGGAGGGCAAGAATAGTGTGGGAAATGTAGAAGCTAAAGAACTTATGACACATGGACATGAACTAAAGGGGGGAATGTAGGTGGGAGAGGGTGTGTAGGGTGAAGGGGAATGATGGGGGAGAAATGGGACAACTGTAATAGCATAATCAATAAAATATATTTAAAAAATAAAAATAAAAATATTAAATGGATTTATAATACAAAAAAAAGAAACTACTAGATATGATAAATGAATTCAGAAATTTTATAGCATGATATAAAAGTAACATCCAAAAATCAGTTGCATTTGATATGCCAATAACAAACTAATAGAAGGAAATTTAGAAAACGATCCCATTCACTTTTATTTCATAAAGAATAAAGTGCCTAGGAATAAACCTAAACAAGGATGTAAAAGTCCTGTACTCTGAAAATTATGACACTGAAGAAAGAAATTGAAGAAGATACAAATAAGTGGCAGCACATACTGTATTCATGGATAAGATGAATTGACATCATTAAAATGTCTGTACTGCCCTAAGGAATCTATAGATTCCATGCAATTCCTGTCAAGATTCCAGTGATGTATTTCACAGAAGTAGAACAAATATTTCAAAAATTTAATATGGAACCACAAAAGGCCCCACATAGCAATAGCAATCCTGAGAAAGGAGAACATTTGGAGGAATCACCCTACCCAATATGGCCCTATACTACAGGGCCATAGTAATCAAAACAGCATGGTATTGGCATAAAAATAGAGAAATACATCAATGGAACAGAATAGAGAATGCAGAAATACACACACAACTTTATGGTCAATTAATATTCAACAGAGGAAGAAAGCACATATAGTAGGTTTATTCCATGGTTTATTAATAGTTTATTCAATAAATGGTGTTGGGAAAATTAGACAGATACATGCAGAAAAATGAAATTAGACCACCTTGTTATACCACACACCAGAGTAAATTCAAAATGGGTTAAACACTTCAATCTTAGACCCCCAAACCATAAAAATCAGAGAAAAAAACATAGGCAGCAAAATCTCAGACAGTGCCTGTAGCAATATTTTATCAACTATATCTCCCCAAGCAAGGGAAACAAGAGAAAAAAATAAACAAACGTAACTACATCAAACTAGAAAGCTTTTGCACAGCAAAGGAAAACATCAGCAAAATAAAAAAACTCAACACCAAAAAAAGTCCAGTTGAAAAATGAGCAAAGGACCTATATATACGTTTCTCCACAGAGGACATACAGATGGCCAATAGACATATGAAAGGATGCTCAATGTCACTAATCATCAGAGAAATGCAAATTAAAACCACAATGACATATCACCACACACTAATCAAAATGGCTACCATCAATAAATCAACAAACAAGTGCTGGTGAGGATGTGGAGACAGGGGAAACCTTTTGCACTGTTATTGGGAATGCAGATTGGTACAGCCACTGTGGAAAGCAATATGGAGATAGCTCAAAAAATTAAAAATCACTTTTGACCCAGCAATCCCACTTCTGGGAATATATATATAGAGGAACTCAGACCACTAATTTGAAAGAACATAAGCACCCCTATGTTCATCGCAATGTTATTTACAATCACCAAGATATAGAAGCAGCTCAAGTATCTATCAGTAGAGGAGTGGATAAAACAACTGTGCAACATTTACACAATGGAATACTACTTGGTCATAAAAATGAAGAAAATCTTAACCTTTGAGACAACATTGATGGACCTGGAGGTGGACCTTTACTTAGTTTTGTTTTTGCTTTTTGGGTTCAGTTGTTAATAGTTGTGAGTTTGTCATCATTTTACTGTTCATAGTTTTTTATCTTCTTTTTCTTAGATAAATCCCTTTGGTATTTCATAACATAAGGGGTTGGTGATGGTGAATTCCTTTAACTTGACCTTACCTTGGAGGCACTTGATCTGCCCTTCCATTCTAAATTATAGCTTTGCTGGATAGAGTAGTCTTGGATGTAGGTCCTTGTCTTTCATGACTTGGAATACTTCTTTCCAGCCCCTTCTTGCCTGGAAAGTTTCTTTTGAGAAGTTAGCCAATAGTCTTACGGGCACTCCTTTGGAGGTAACTGTCTCCTTTTCTCTTGCTGCTTTTAAGATTCTCTCCTTCTCTTTCATCTTGGCTAATGTAATTGTGATGTGCCTTGGTGTGTGCTTCCTTGGGTCCAACTTCCTTGGGACTCTCTGGGCTTTCTGGACTTCCTGGAAGTCTAATTCCTTCACCAGATGGGGGAAGTTTTCCTTCATTATTTGTTCAAATAAGTTTTCAATTTCTTGCTCTAGTGCTTCTCCTTTTGGCACCCCTATGATTTGAATGTTGGAATGTTCAAAGTTGTCCTGAAAGTTTGTAAGCCCCTCCTCATTTTTTTGAATTCTTGTTTCTTCATTCTGTTCTGGTTGAATGTTTATGTCTTCCTTCTGGTACAAACTGTTGATTTTAGTTCCAGTTTCCTTCCCATCATTGTTGGTTTCCTGTACATTTTCCTTTATTTCACTTTTCATAGCCTCCACTTTTTCCTCTATTTTTCGACCATACTCAACCAATTCTATTAGCATCCTGATTACCAGTGGTTTGAACTGTGCATCTGATCGGTTGGCTATCTCTTCATCACTTAGTTGTATTTTTTCTGGAGCTTTGATCTGTTATTTCATTTGGGCCAATTTTTTTCTCTCAGTGTGCCTGTTACATAGTAAGGGGCAGACCCTTTGGTATTCACCAGTGGGGGGCAACCCACATTGCTGCATTGTGACACTGTATGTGGGATAGGGGTCCAAGTAGGAACAATGCCACTTGTTCAGCTCTTCCAGCTTTCAGTCACTTCCACTGCTACCCACAAGCAAAGTGGGACCTTCTGGTGCTATTTCCTGAGTGGTGGATTTGTCTACATTCTAGGATCCTGTCGATCTCTCCAAGAAATTCTCCTGTGAGGCTGGGAGTTTCTCCCGCATCCTCATCCCCTACAGGTTTTTTCAGTTAGAGGTTTTGAGGCTTTATTTCCCTGCACTGGAACCCTAGGTTGCATGGTCTGTCTCACTCCCCAGTGGTTCCTCCCAGTTTATCTGCACACAAATGTGGGACTGCCCACTATAGCAGTCTCAGCTTTGCCCAGTCCTCCAGCTCCCACCTTGTCACAAGTTCTCTCTACCCCAGCTGCCCATCTCCACCCCTCCTACTGGTCTGGATGAATGTTTCTTCTTTAACTCCTTGGTTGTGAGGCTTCCATACAGTTTAATTTTTCTGGAAGTTCTGGTTATTCTTTGTTTTTAGATTTCTTATTGTCCTTTTTTTGGTTGTACGAGGAGGCAAGGTGTGTCTACCTATGCCTCTATCTTCGCCCGAAGTTTCTGTATGTCTTCTCTTCTACCTCATAATGATACTTTCGATTCTCCAGCCAGATATGACTTCACATGCTGGCCCCAACCTGAATTTCCAGCCTTATAGTCTCTATCCTTGGAAACTCCAAAATCCTTGGTTGGCACCTCCTCTATAGTATTTTCCTTAGGCACCTTTTATTATAGTTTTTAACTTTTTATACCCTTACCCTTACCATTATTAAACTCTGAGCTCCTGGGAGGCAACAAGTTTCAACTCTGTCATTTACTAGTGTTTGTGACCTTGGGAAATCTTAGTCATCCAATTAATCAATATTTATTGAGTGCCTGCTATTTTCCAGACAATGTACCAGATGCTAGGCATACAGCAGTGAATGTGTTCCTGTGGGAGAAATACAAACAGTAAACTAGGTAAGAGTGAGATGTATTTTATATATATACATACTTTATGTTAGATAGTAATAAGAGAACTGAAGGAAAATAAAGCACGGAGGAAGAATTAGAAAGCATGGGTTGCATGTAATTGAAAATAGGGTCATCAAGAAGGGTCTTACTGATAAGATGCCAATTGAAGACAATTCCTAAGGAAGTAAGAAAGCCACTATTTGCATGCTTATCAAGAGAAAATGCATCTCAATCTGAAGAAACAGCAAGAATAAAGGCCCTGAGGTAGAATCATGTTTGAAGCATTCAAGTATGACTAGATGGAGAATAAGTGAGGAAGTAGGTAGAAGGGGGAGAAAATAGTAGATGAAGTCAGAATGGTAAGAGGCAGAGTCCAAATCATGAAGAACCTTGTGGGATAAGGTAAGGACTTTTGAAAGGAGCTCTGCAGGCACTGGAAGATTTTAAGTAGAGGAATGACAAAATCGGATTCATATTTCAACAAGATCTCACGAGCTTCTGGGTAGAGGAGCACTGCAAGAGAGTGTAATAGGCAGAATTCTAAACATACACCACCATGCCCACAATTTCTATCTTCCGGTTATTCAACCAAATGCTAATCTGAGTACAGTTGGGAAAATATTTTTCTAATGTAATAGAAGTCCCAAATCAATTGACCTTAAAATATGAGCATTATCTGCTAAGGCCTGATTCAATCAACTGAAAAAAAGCAAAGGGTTTTCTCTGGCTGGGTACCAGGAGAGGAATCCAGAGAGATTTGAAGCACAAGGGGAATTTGGTGTGCTATTGCTGGCTTTGAAGATGGAGGGAACCACGTAAGAAGAAATGTGGGTGGCTTTAATGAGTGACCACCCAACCAGTAGCCAGCAAGAAAATGGGGACCTTAGACCTACAGTCACAAGTATCTGGATTCTGCAAACAATCAGAATAAGCTTGGTAGTATATTCTTCCCCAGAGCTTCCATATAAAAGTTCAGTCTAGCTGACACCTTGACTTTAGTCTTGTGAGACCCTAAGCAGCAAATTCAACCAAGCCTCTTGGATTTCTTTTATTATTATTATTTTTAAGTATATTTTATTGATTATGCTATTACAGCTGTCCCATTTCCCCCCCTTCATTCCCCTTCACCCGGCACATCCCCTCTCACCCACATTCCCCCCCTTTAGTTCATGTCCATGTGTCATAAGTTCTTTAGCTTCTACATTTCCCACACTATTCTTGCCCTCCCACTCTCTATTTTTGGCCTACCATCTATGCTACTTATTCTCTGTATCTTTTCCCCCCTCTCTCCTCCTCCCACTCCCCTGTTGTTAACCCTCCATGTGATCTCCATTTCTGTGGTTCTGTGCCTGTTCTACTTGTTTGCTTAGTTTGCTTTTGCTTTTGCTTTATGTATGTATGGTTGTTAATAACTGTGAATTTGCTGTCATTTTACTGTTCATATTTTTTATCGTCTTTTTCTTAGGTAACTCCCTTTAACATTTCATATAATAAGGGCTTGGTGATGATGAACTCCTTGAACTTGACCTTATCTGAGAAGCACTGTATCTTCCCTTCCATTCTAAATCACAACTTTGCTGGATAGAGCAATCTTGGATGGAGGTCCTTGCTTTTTTTTTTTTTTAATTTTTATTTTAATTGTTGATCTTGTACAGTTTTCTGTATTTTATTCTCACCTGAACCCACCACCCTAGCCCTCCCCTCCTCCCTCCCATTTCCACCCCCACATAGTTTTTGTCCATGTGTCCTTTATACTTGTTCCTTCCCCTTTTCCCCTGAAATTTCCTCCCCTCTCCCCTCTGGTGACTTTCAGCCTTTTCTCAATTTCTGTGTCTTTGGTTATATTATGCTTGTTTGTTTGTTTTGTTGATTAGCTTCCTGTTAAAGGTGAGATCATATGGTATTTGTCTTTCACTGCCTGGCTTACTTCGCTTAGCATGATGCTCTCAAGTTCCATCCATGCAGTTGCAAATGGAAAGAATAAACAAATGGGATCTCATCCAAATAAAAAGCTTCTGCATGGCCAAGGAAAACAATATTAAAATAAAAAGAGAACCGACTGTGTGGGAAAACATATTTACCAATGATATCTCAGATAAGGATTTAATCTCCAAAATATACAAAGAACTTACATGACTCCACTCTAAGAAGACAAGCAACCCAATTAAAAAATGGGCAGAGGACTTGGGCAGACATTTCTCCAAGGAGGACATACAGAGGATCCAGAGACACATGAAAAGATGCTCGATATCGCTAGCTATCAGAGAGATGCAAATTAAAACCACAATGAGATACCACGTGACACCAGTCAGAATGGCCCTCATAAACAAAGCAACAAACAACAAGTGTTGGAGAGGTTGTGGAGAAAAGGGGACACTAGTGCACTGCTGGTGGGACTGCAGGTTGGTACAACCACTATGGAAAACAGTATGGAATTTTCTAAAAAAACTAAAAATGGATATACCTTTTGACCCAGCAATTCCTCGGCTAGGATTATATCCTAAGAATCCTGAAACACCAATCCAAAAGAACCTATGCACCCCTATGTTTATAGCAGCACAATTTACAATAGCCAAGTGTTGGAAGCAACCTAGGTGCCCATCAGTAAATGAATGGATACCCTTTGGAGGTCCTTGCCTTTCATGACTTGGAATACTTCTTTCCAGCCCCTTCTTACCAGGAAGGTCTCTTTTGAGAAATCAGCTGACAGTCTGATGGGAACTCCTTTGTAGGTGACTGTCCTCTTATCCCTTGCTGCTTCTAGAATTTTCTCCTTCATTTGAATCTTGGCTAATGGAATTATGATGTGCCTTGGTGTGTTCCTGCTTGGGTCCAACTTCTTTGGGACTCTCTGAGCTACCTGGACTTCCTGGAAGTCTATTTCCTTTGCCAGATTGGGGAAATTCTCCTTTATCATTTGTTCAAGTAAGTTTTCCGCTTGTTTTTCTTCCTCTTCCCCTTCTGGTACCCCTATAATTTGGATGTTGGAACGTTTAAAGATTTCCTAGAGGTTCGTAATCTCCTCATTTTTTTGAATTCTTGTTTCTTCATTCTTTTCTGTTTGTTTCTTTCTTCCTTCTGGTCCACTCCATTGATTTGAGTCCCAGGTTTCTTCCCATTGCTATTGGTTCCCTGTGCATTTTCCTTTATTTCACTTAGCATAGCCTTCATTTGTTCATCTAATTTGTGACCAAAATCAACCAGTTCTGTGAGCATCCTGATCACCAGGGCTTTGAACTGCGCATCTGATAGGTTGGCTATCTCTTGGTTGCTTAGATGTATTTGCTCTGGGGCTTTGATCCATTCTTCCATTTGGGCCATTTTTTTTGTCTTGTTGTGGCTGTTACGTAGTGAGGGGAAGAGCCTTAGGTGTTCCCCAGGGTGAGGCAGTCCAGTCACTGCGTTGTGATGTTGTATGTGGGGGAGGGGTCAGAGAGGTAACAACGGTGCTTGCTCCACTCTCTCTTGGACTTCAGTTCTTTCCACTGCTTCCCACAAGCAAATTGGGCTCGTATGGTGCTGATTCCCAGGTGGGTGGGCTTGTGTACATTCTAGGACCCTCTGAGTCTCTCCACTGAACTCTCCTGTGAGGCTTGGAGTCTCTCCTGGTATCTCAACCCCCATAGGTGTTTTCAGTAATTGTTTGAGGCTTTATTTCCCTGCACTGGGGCCCTGGGTTGTGCAGTCTGTCTCACTCCCCAGTTTCGTCTGGTTTATCTGCACGCAAATGTGTAACCACCTGGTCAGCCAGCTGCCTTGCGTGCCTCACTGGGTCTGCCAGCTGCCGCCTGCGCACCCAGGTCCGCTAGCCACTGCTTTTTCCTGCTGCAACCCCTCTCCTCTGGCCAACCGACTCCACCCCTCTTACCAGTCTGGATGAATATGTGTATTTTAACTCCTTGGTTGTCAGACTTCCATACAGTTCTATTTTCTATAAATTCTCATTGTTTTTTTGTTTCTAAATTTTTGTTGTCCTTATTTTGGATGTGAGAGGAGGCACAGTGTGTCTACCTATGCCTCCACCTGGACTGGAAGTCTGCCTCTTGGATTTCTGATGTACAGAAGTATGATAGAACTCGTTGCCTCAAGCTGCTAAGTTTCGATAACTTATTATGTGGCAATAGGAAATAAGAGAAGAAGCTTGGAGAGCAATTAGGAAGCTATGGTATTAATTAAGGTACAAGAAGACAGTGGCTTAGGCCAAAATAGTAGCCATGGAGATTGAGATAAATAGTTAGATTCTAGATATATTTTAAAGATGTGAGGAAAATGTTTTTAGCTTAAAAACTGGGAGAATGGAGTCCCCATGAACTCAGAGTGGGAAGATAAGTAAAGGAGTACTTTTAGGGAGGGGAGATCATGAGGAACTCCATTTAGGACATAAGTTAGAGATGCCTATTAACATATAATTGGTGTCTAAAGCCATAATACTAAATGAGATCATCAAGGAATGAGTCTAGACCAAAAAGAGGTCCGAAGACTAAGCCTTGGGACACTCCAGACAGGAGATCAGGAAGATGAGCTGGCCAAGAAAAGTTAGAAAGAACAGCAGGTAGTCTATTTCTCTGGGTCTCAGTTTCTTTGTCTGTATAATAAGGATATAAATAGTACCTATGTATAGAATCACTGAATTAAGTAATGGGATTTTAAATGCCCAGAACAGTACCTGATGCATTGGATGCATTCAATAAATGTTAGCAATGTTTTGAGAGTGCAGAGATCACCTCTCATTCGTCTCTTTATTCTTGTCTCCTCTACCACTCTGCTTCCTTCCCCATCACCTTACCAGCACCAAGTGCAGGACTTTGTACACAGTTATTGCTACATCAATATCTACTAAAACAAATGTAATTCTCCAAATTACTGTTTTAAAGATGGGATTACTCTTTGAAGTTGAGAAAAATTAGAAAATTCTTATGGCCATTTGCAACTCATGATTTTTGAGAGCCAAGAGCAAGGATTGTCAGGAAATGAGTTCCTTCATTTCAGCAGTTTCTGTTGTTAAGGCACAGCCATCTTGAAAACTCTACACATGTGTTTTTTCTCCCTAGATTTCCATTCTGAAGCAGTCAGAAGTGGAGGCAACATAATAACAGAGAAAAGTGTAATTTTTTTGACAAGACAAAGCCACAGATATTTAATTTTCAAATGAAGTATCCCTTTAGGGTTTATTCATTTCTGTTTGGAGTTATTTCTTCAGACCCTTGAGATATTTTTAAACTCCTAACTCTGAAAAACACTGCATATGGCAGGTCATAATTCTTTGACATGTACCTCGTGGTTTCCAACAGTGACCTAAACAATGGCTACTGGTAATACTTGTGCTTTTTCCTCCTAACTTCTCTTCTGAGACATATTTAGTGAAATACTTTATTGCCTCTGCATTGAAAATAATTTAAAACTGCAGTTAAGCCTGTAGTAGTTAAGTAAAAGCATGCTTCATGCTTGGTTTGTTTGCATTGAATTTGTTGAGAAAGAATCAACTGTTCACTATCTGCTGTGAGATTTAAAAAATCCTAGCAATTAGCTCTTTGAAAGGAAAAATGGTGCTAATTTACTCAGCTTTGTGGAAATGCACTCAGAAGTGCTGTTCAAAGCTTCAACTTCTGCATTTTAAGGTAACCATTCAATATCAGCAAAATGTGTGGATTTAATTAATTGCATTGAAACAAAAAAGGCATTTCCAAAGTGTTCAAAACCATATGACACCAATATGTTGACTTGTTGATGTGAATTTAATTAGTGTCTTCAAGCATAACTCTAAAAAGCCCCTTTTATCTAATCATCACATTTATATAAACCATTAGCACATAGTACTTGGTTTGAAATGTTTTCTGCATAATCCGAACTGCTGTCCTATCCTAGGAGAGCCTCTAAAAAGCCCAATATGTTCACACAGAGAAACTTTTGTATCCACATCAAGTAAATTTAGGCTCAACTGTTGAACAGAAAGTAACTCAAAACCAGCCTTTAAGCATGTTGAACAGAAGTGGTTTAGTGTTTGTTCAGCCTTTTCATCACTTCAAACATGAACAAAAGGGAATAAATGAGATTGTGCTGGCCTAACCAGTCTCAAGAACCATCCTACCAAATGAAGAAACTGAATCCCAAGACTCCACACTGCACTGTGCAACAATGACCTAAAGAAGCTGGTTTGTTGGGCAATATTGACATGAGAGTATTAGGCTAAGAAATATTGCTCAGGTGCCTCAGGAACAATTTCTCAATAATAAGTAATCTATCTCCCAGCAATTTATTTTCCCTGTCTGCCCCCCAAAAAGGAGTTCTTAAGAGGTAAAGGATTTTTTTTAAATTTTATTTATTATATTTTTAACATTTTTATTGTTGCTCAAGTACAGTTTTCTGCCTTCCCCCACTCCCCACTACCCCAGTACTCCCCACCTCCCTCCCCTGTTTCCACCCCCCATTGTTATTGTCCATATGTCCTTTATAATTGTTCCTGTAAAACCTTCACCCTTTTTTTAGTTATTCTATTACAGTCGTCCCAATTCTTCCCCTTTGCCTTCATCCTCCCAGCAAAAAGAATTTTAATATGGTTTTCAATGACTATGTATTGCTCTACAGTCCTAAAATTCAAGGAGGTACATTATGGTAGTGGATCAATTCTTTAGGATCAATACAGTAATAAGCCAACCTTTTGTAGACTATCCTGAGACACTAGGTAGGTAGGTAATGGAACAGTATAAAGCAAGCTCTGAGGTCAGACTGAACTGGGTTCTGTTCCCATGTCCTTACTTTGTGACCTTGCACATGTCACTTACATTTCTGTACCTCAGCTTACTCATCTGTAGAGTGAGGATAATAGCTTGCTAGGGTTACCATGACAAACAACCACAAATTGAGTGGCTTAAACAACAGAAATTAATTCTTACAGTTCTGGAGGCTAAAAGTCTTAAGACCAAGGTGTTAGCAGGTTTAGTTTTTCTGAGACCTGTAAGAGAAGGATCTGTTCCAGACTTCTCTTTTTGGCTTATACATGGCCATCTTTATCTTGTGTCTCTTCATATCATCTTCTCTTTATGCAAGTTTCTGCCCCCAAATTTCCTCCTTTTATAAAGACACTAGTCATATTGAATACGGCCTATTCAATGACCTCATTTTTAACTTGACTATGTTTATAAAGATCCTATCTCCAAATAAAGTCACATTCTGAGGCACTGGGAGTTAGGACTGCAACATGAATTTGGGAGCATAATATCCTTCAAGGAGGTGCTGTGAGAATGTGATGAGATAATATAACAAATTAGCATAGGTTAGCATAGTTTCTGGTCCATATAAGCACTCAACAAAGGGTCGCTGATATCAGGTACTGTAAATGCCCATACTTATTGATTTTATGAGTTTTAGTAATATTGGATACAGATGAAATCAATAAGTCTGTCAACATTATCCCTGGAGTCTATTGCCCTCAACAAGTACAGATGGTCAAGGTAAGAAAAGCTAAACCATTACAAATAAGTAGCAAGGGGGGGTCAAACGAGGGCCTTGGGATGCTATGAAAATAGTATGACACTTAGGTGGTAGGAAATTGTAAAAGTTCCTCACCTGACAGTGAGTCAGCAAAATCAATTGTCAGCTCATAAAGCAACTTTGGGATGGCGTAAGACACTTCGAAGGCAATTTAGACAAACAAAGGTATTTTTTATTATTATTTAACAAATTTTTACATTTATTTACATTATTTTATTGCATTTTTCTTTTTAAATATCTTTAAATTTTTATTATAGAGTGATACATACATTTTATTAAAATTCGAATATCCCATAAACATTTATTTATTTTTTTTTAAAGATTTATTTATTTATTTATTTTTAGAGAGGGGAAGGGAGGGAGAGAGAGAGAGAAACATCAATGTATGGTTGCCTCTTGCATGGCCCCCACTGGGGACCCGGCCCACAACCCAGGCATGTGCCCTGACTGGGAATCGAACCTGCGACACTTTGGTTCGCAGCCCGCGCTCAATCCACTGAGCTACGCCAGCCAGGGCAGAATATCCCATAAACATTTAATGTTGCATGTGAAAAGTCCCTCACGATCCCACATCCCCCAAGAAACAGTATTCTTAATCCAAAGCATCTGCATGATCCCTTCAACTTCATTACTATGTCAATTGATCACTAATTGTAGATATTTAAGTGGTCAGTATACATCAATAACAAGTAGAAACACCAAGAGATTCCTAAATCAGACACTTTAAAAATTCAGGTTCTATTTGCCTACTACAGATTTCAAGTACCTTTCTATGCATACTGTCTTTAGTTTCAAGTTGAGAGAGGGACACTTGTGATCCATAGATCCATTGAAAGGTAATTCTAGTTTGAAATCTTTATAAAGGTCTTATGACCTATGGCCCACTGATCACTTCTCTACCAAAAATCCAACTAAAAACCAGTAAAAATGCCATTTTTTGTTTGTATATGTGTGCATGTAGACTAGACTTTTCACCAGAGCCTTAACTTAAAGTTTAAAAAGTTAGGCTAGTGTGGAACAAAAAATAATTTGATATTACTTTCTATATGGGAAACCAAATGGCTATATATATACCAGGAAATCACATAGTTGTTCAATGTATTTTTAGAACACTTATATATAGTGTTTATACTCAGGTATATTCTGTACTAAGGTACCTTTTTAAAGTAGTTTAGAAACATTGTTAATTCTCACAATAACCATATGAGGTTGGTACTATAACTTAAATTTACAGGTGGACAAACTGAGGTACTGAAAGATTAAAGTAATTTGTTCAAGGTAATTTAGCTATTGAGTATGATAACTAGAATTTGAACCCAGGTCATTTGACTCTATGCTTATAACAAATATCCTTTCAAAGTAATTGGTTTTTAATATATTTTATTGATTATACTATTAAAGTTGTCCCACTTTGTTCTCCCCTCTATTCTCCACCACCCTGCACCCACTTCCACCAGCATCACCCCCCTTAGCTCATGTCCATGAGTCTTATATATAAGTTATTTGGCTTTTCCATTTTCTATACTATTCTTAACCTCCCCCTGTCTATTTTGTGCCTACCATTTATGCTTCTTATTCCCTGTACCTTTTCCTCCATTCTCCCCTCCCCCTCCCTGCTGATAATCATCTATGTGATCTCCATTTCTGTGATTCTGTTCCTATTCTAGTTGTTTGCTTAGTTTTTGTTTTCTAGGTTCAGTTGTTGATAGTTGTGAGTTTGTTGTCATTTTACTGTTCATAGTTTTTGATCTTCTTCTTATTCTTAGATAAGTCCCTTTAACATTTCATATCATAAGGAGTTGGTGATGGTGAACTCCGTTAACTTGACCTTATCTAGGAGGCCTTCCACTGGATCTGCCCTTCCATTCTAAACAATAGCTTTGCTGGATAGAGTAATCTTAGATGTAGGCCCTTGCCTTTTCTGACTTCAAATACTTCTTTCCAGCCCCTTCTTGCCTGCAAGTCTTGAGAAATCAGCTCATAGACTAATGGGAACTCCTTTGTAGGTAACTGTCTCCTTTTCTCTTATGGCTTCTAAGATTTTCTCCTTATCTTTCATCTTAGGTAATGTGATTATGATGTGTCTTGGTGTGGTCCTGTTTGGGTCCAAGTTTTTTGCCACTGTCTGAGCTTCCTGGACATCCTAGAAGTCTATTTCCTTTGCCAAATTGTGGAAGTTCTCCTTCATTGTTTGCTCACATAAGTTTTCAATTTGTTGCTCTTCCTCTTCTCCCTCTGGCACCCCTATGATTCAGGTGTTTGAACATTTAAAGTTGTCTTCAGGCTCCTAAAACTTTCCTCATTTTTTATGTTGTTTCTTCATTCTGTTCTGGTCAAATGTTTATTTCTTCCTTCTGGTCCAAATCATTGATTGGAGTCCCGGTTTCCTTCCCTTCATTGTTGGCTCCCTGTATATTTTGCTTTATTTTAATTTGCATAGCCTTCACTTTTTCCTGTATTTCATGACAATACTCAACCAATTCTGTAAGCATACTGATTACCAGTGTTTTGAACTGTGCATCTGGTTGGCTATCTCTTCATTGCTCAGCCATTTTTTGGAGGTTTGATCTGTTCTTTCATTTGGGCCATTTGTTTTGTCTGGGTGCACTTGTTATATTCCAAGGGGTGGAGCCTTAAGTATTCACCAGGGCAGGACAACCCACGTGGCTGTGTTGTGATGCTGTGTGGCGGGGAGGGGTCAGAGAGGGAACAATGTCACTTGCTTGGCTCTGGGCAGGCTTTCAGTCACTTCCCCCACTACTCAAAAACACATTGGGCCCTTCTGGTGCTGATTCCCAGGTGGATGGGTTTTTGTATGTTCCACATGGGGCCATCCATGGGGGTCTCTCCAATGAACTCTGCTGTTAAGCTGGGAGTTTCTTCTGCCACTGCAATTTCCACAGGCATTAAGAGCCACAGGTTTTGAGGCTTTATTTCCCTGCACTGGAACCCTGGGTTGCATGGTCTGTCTCTCTCCCCAGTTTTTCCTACCAGTTTATCTGCACACAACCACCTGGTCCTCCAGCCAGTCTTGCTTGCCTGGTCATCCAGCCACTGCCTTGCCTTGCATCCTCTCCATCATGGCTGCCTATCTATGCCCCTCTTACCAGTCTGGATGAATGTTTCTTCTTTAACTCCTTAGTTGTTGGATTTCCATACAGTTTGATTCTCTAAAAGTTCTGGTTATTCTTTGTTTTTAAATTTGTTGTTGCCTTTCTTTTTGTTGTGTGAGGAGGCAAAATGTAGCTACCTATGCCTCCATTTTCGCCAGAAGTCCTATTTTTCCAATGCCATTTATCCCTCTTATACCCTCTTAATACTGAATTAACCAAAACCCCAGAATGACAAGGCTAGAGCCTGTACTCCTAAGGACTATCTCTGGGAAGGTTGGAGTTAAAATGCAATGTGAAATATTCCCTAGACAGAGGAACAACTGGCTCTGTAACAGCAAGTTTATCAAGTTACTCTTTCAACAATATGTATGCATAAATAAAAACATATGGTATGATCATAAAAGTGTATATGGAATTTCACATACACTTCCTTATACATACATGATGAGATAGAGAAAATTAGTGGAACTTTTGAGTTTCCCAAATTTAAGTTCCTTAAATGTGAATTGGAAAATAATAATGCTAAAATTGGAAAACTGAATGAAATGCCTATTTTGAAGTGTATTTTGGACTTCCAAATGAGACCAAAGGTGTAAATTTGCCTCTTTGGGAAATAAAGTCTTAAAGTTAACAGAAGCTACTGAAAATTTTAAAAAGAGAGAAGTCGGTACCCAAAACACATGTTCTTCCTCTGTAGTGCCCTCTACTTCATAATCTTCCCCCTCTGCTCCATAATCTCAGGATCCATGTTCAGGTCCACACTGTTCTTCTACAGAGACTGCCTCAGGCTTCTTCTCCATCTTGCACAAGCCCTTCTTCTTCATAGCCTCTGCCTCAAGCTCAGCCTCTGACACCATCTTGCCTTTCACTACCTCCTTCCTTACCTTTGATTGTGCTTCTGATGATATTTCCCCTTGAATCCTTTGAACTTATCAGTACTTTCCCATTTAAAATTAAACCATGCTCTGGCTGGGTGGCTCAGTTGGTTGGATCATTGCCCTGTACACTAAAATGGTGTGGGTTTGATTCTCAATCAGGGCACATACCTAGGTTGTGAGTTCCATTCCCTGTCAGGGAGCATACAGGAGACAACTGATCAATGTTTCTCTCTCACTTCTCTCTCTCCCCCTTCTCTCTCCCTCTCAAATCAATAAACATATCTTCAGGTGAGGATTAAAAAGATTAAACCCTTGGCCCTAGCCAGGTAGCTTAGTGAGTGTTGTCCCCATATGCCAAGGTTGTGGGTTTGATGGGTTCAAGCCACAGTCAGGGCACATACAAGAATCAACCAGTGAATGCATAAATAAATGGAAGAACAAATCAATGATTTTTTTCTCTCTGTCCCTCCTTCCTTAAGGGAGAGCAATGGAGGGAAATTGGAGCAATTGTAATTGAAAAAGAATATAATTAATTAATTAATTAATTAATTAATTAGAATTAAATTAAACCCTCTGGGTACCTAACAGACCCCAGATTTCATATGCCTCCTAGACCAAAGCTGAGTTACAAGCCATTGTAATGGAATTCCCTAAGGTAACAGTACCTCACAAATTTGCCAATAAATTTAATATTATTATTCTAGCTTATCAGCCTGGGTTTTCTGATTTATATCAGCTAATTCATTTACTAGTTGGTGACGGCCAAGCTCAGCGTTGGATGAGAATTGCCAGATGAGAGGACCCCAAAGGCACTTAGGAAAATCAAACTTCCAATTTTGGGGAAGAAGCTAGAGAATTTACTTGAAATCTATTCCTTGCACTAGTCCTTGTAACATTCCTGTTGCCTGCGATAAAGCCAAATGGATGAGGGTGGAAGTTTGTCAAGACCTGCAAGCAAGAAACCACATTGTCATGCCTTGACACCTTATTGTTCCTAACCCTCATACACTGTTAGCATCTATCCCAACTAGAAATAAATTCTTTATGGTAATTAATTTATATAGTACATTACTCAGTATCCCAGTAGATGAAGCTAGCCAATACCTTCTTGTCTTCATTTGGGAAGGAAATCAATTTACCTAGACAGTGATACCTTCAAATTTCCATGAGAACCCTTCTTATTTCTCACAAATTCTAAAGACTGAGTTAGATGATATAGTTTCCCTAATGGTTCCACCTATTGTAGTATGTGGATGATTTACTTCTTTGCTCTTCTTTTCAGATCTCCTCACAGGTAGATAGCAGCCATCTGTCAGAACTTTGGGCCTTAAAGGGACATAAAGTCTCTAAAGAAAAACTAATTTGTCCAAACTCAGCTTTGATATTTGGGACATCTGATATAGGAACAAGGACTACACTTGGATCCAGATAGGATTTGTGGTGTTCTAAGTTTCTCAAGGCCCCAAACTAAAGTTTTCTTAGGCTAGTAGGCTATTACCAAAATTGGATTCCAAATATCTCTCTTATGGAAAAAAAAAAACTAATAAAAAATAAGAAAGAAAAAGAACTGTATAGAAGAAAGAATATAAAATTAGGACTTGACTTGTAGACCTAGATCTGCTACTAAGTATACGTGATTTATATTTATATAAATTTTTATATATAAACATATTTAAATATATATCAAAAACAGCAAGAGAGAAGCAGTTAGTCACCTTCAGGGGAGTTCCCATAAGGCAGCTGATTTTTCAAAAGGATCTTTGCAGGCAAGAATGGATTAACAAGAAATATTCAAAGTCATGAAAAGCAGGGACCTACAGCCAAGATTGCTCTACCTGGCAAAGCCATCATTTAGAATAGAAGGGCAGGTAAATTGCTTCCCAGACCAAAACCAAAACAAAACAAACAAACAAACAACAACAAAAAAAACTAAAGGAGTTTGTCATCACCAAAATAGTATTATATAAAATGTTAAAGGCATTTATTTAAGAAAAAAGAAGATCAAAACTATGAACAATAAAATGGCAATAAATATGTATCTATCAACAACTGAATATAAAAATCAATCTAAGCAAATAAGAAGATAAGAAGAACAGACACAGTTTTTTTTTTCCTTTTCTTTTCTTTCTTTCTTTTTTTATTAAATTAATAATTTTTTAATTTTTTTATTTCTTTAATATATTTTTATTTTTTTAAATATTTTGTTGTGCTTTGCTTGTTTTTTTTTTTTTTTTTTTCTTTTTCCCCCCTTTGGCTGCTTATATTTGTGTGGGGGTGTCTGTGTGCGTGTCTCTTTTTTGTTTTGCCAGTTTGTTAGTGTCTTTTTGTTTGTAAGCCTATATATCTATATGAGTTTTTAACTACTCCTTCTTCATTGTTTATATCTTCTTCTTTACTCCCCAACTCCTTTTGCCTTCCTTGAATTCCTTCTTCTCTTATCCCCTCTTCCTTTCTCTTCAATTTTTATCTTTTCTACCTTCCTCTTATTTCCCCTTTCTTCTTTTTTTTATTTTCCCCCCTCTTCTTTTTGTAAATACACACGAGTGAGACAAAACAAACAAACAAGCAAGCCTGGAACTGTGGCGGGGGGAGATCCAGAGTTGGCCCCCAAAAGAGGGTATTCCAGCTGATGAGTCAGTGGAAGCAGTGAACAACAGGATATCCGAAGGAGAATCCACCATTGAATCTCACAGATATTCTACCACAGAAGGTCATACCACAAACCCAGGGAGCCAGAACAGATCAATTTAAGAAGTTGAGGCTAACAACAAGAGTCTTACAAACAATGGGAAGACAAAAGAACAATCCCCAAATGAAAGGAAAGGAGGAAGCTCACGAAAGAATGCTAAATGAAACAGAGGCAACTCAACTATCAGATATCGAGTTCAAAGCAATGGTTGTCAGGAAGCTCAATGAGCTCTCAAAGAGCTACCATAAACTACAGGGAAGTTATGATGAACTCACGGCAAACTATATCAACATGAAAAAGGAAATAGAAACTATCAACAAGGGCCAAGAGGAAATGAAGAACACAATCTCTGAACTGAAGAACACAGTAGAAGGAATGAAAAGCAGAATCGACGAAGCAGAAGATCGGATCAGCGAGTTGGAGGACAAAATAGAAAAAAATACTCAGAATGAGCAAGATAAGGAAAAGAGGCTTAGAAAGAATGAAGAGGGTTTAAGAGAAATGCAAGACAACATGAAACGGAATAATATCCGTATAATAGGAATACCAGAAGGAGAAGAACAAGAACAAGGGATAGAAAACCTGTTTGAAAAAGTAATGATGGAAAACTTCCCTAATTTGGTGAGAGAAAAAGCCACACAAATCCAGGAAACACAGAGAGTCCCAATCAAAAGGAACCCAAACAGGCCCACTTCAAGACACATCATAATTAAAATGGCAAAACTCCAAGACAAAGAGAGAATCTTAAAGGCAGCAAGGGAGAAAAAGGAAGTAACATACAAGGGGGCCCCAATCAGGTTAGCATCTGACTTCTCAATGGAAACGCTCCAAGCCAGAAGAGAATGGCAAGAAATATTCCAAGCAATGAGAACCAAAGGCCTGCAACCCAGACTACTTTACCCAGCAAGGCTTTCAATCAAGATAGAAGGCCAAATAAGGAGCTTCCCAAACAAAAGAAGTCTAAAAGAATACACCTCTACCAAACCAATGCTGCAAGAGATACTAAAGGGACTGCTTTAAGGGAAGAAAGGAAAAGACAGAGAGAGAAAGAGACAGAGGAACACAGGTACGAAAATGGCAATGAATAAATACCTATCAATAATAACTTTAAATGTAAATGGATTAAATGCCCCAATCAAAAGACATAGAATAGCTGAATGGATAAGAAAGCATGACCCACACATATGCTGCCTACAAGAAACCCACCTCAGGACAAAAGACATACACAGGCTCAAAGTGAAGGGCTGGAAACAAATTTTCCAAGCAAATGGTCAGGAAAAAAAAGCTGGGGTAGCAATACTCATATCAGACAAAATAGACTTCAAAAGAAGGGCCATAAAGAGAGACCCAGAAGGCCACTTCATAATACTCAAGGGAAGAATCCACCAAGAAGACATAAATATTGTAAATATATATGCACCCAACGGAGGAGCACCTAAATACATCAAGAAAATTTTAGAGGACTTCAAGAAAGATATAGACAGCAACACAATTATAGTAGGTGATTTTAACACCCCACTGTCAAAAATGGACAGATCTTCCAAACAAAATATCAACAAAGATATTGTGGCACTGAACAACACTCTAGAGGAAATGGACTTAACTGATATATATAGAGCCCTTCATCCCAAAGAAGCTAAATACACTTTCTTTTCAAATGCACATGGAACATTTTCAAAGATAGACCACATGATAGGACACAAATCAAGCCTCAACAAATTCAAGAAAATTGAAATCATACCAAGCATTTTCTCTGATCACAAGGGACTGAAACTAGAAACCAACCCCAAGGAGAAAAACCCAAAACCCTCAAAATCATGGAGATTGAATAGCATGCTATTAAACAATGAATGGGTCAAGAATGAAATTAGGGAGGAAATCAAAAAGTTTCTGGAAACAAACGATAATGAACTCACATCGACCCAAAACTTATGGGACACAGCAAAGGCAGTCCTCAGAGGGAAGTTTATAGCGATACAGGCCTATCTAAAAAAGACAGAAACATCTCAAACAAACAACCTAACCCTTCGCCTACAAGAACTCGAGGAACAACAACAAAGACAGCCCAGAGCAAGTAGAAGGAAAGAAATAACCAAGATAAGAGCAGAATTAAATGATATAGAGACTAAAAGCACAATCCTAAAGATCAATGAATCCAGGAGTTGGTTCTTTGAAAAGATCAACAAAATCGACAAGCCTTTAAGCAGGCTCATCAAGAAAAAAAGAGAGAGGACTCAAATAAACACAATCAGAAATGAAAGAGGAGATATTACAACCGACACTGCAGAAATACAAAGGATTGTAAGAAATTACTATGAAGAACTGTATGCCAAGAAATTTGAAAACCTAGGTGAAATGGACAGGTTTCTGGAAAAATATAACCTTCCAAAACTCAATGAAAAAGAAACAGAAAGTCTGAACAGACCAATAACGGCTGGTGAAATTGAATCAGTAATCAAAACACTCCCGACGCACAAAAGCCCTGGACCAGATGGCTTCACAGGAGAGTTCTACAAAACATTTAAGGAAGAGCTAACCCCTATTCTCCACAGACTATTCCAAAAAATCCAAAATGATGGAAGACTCCCAAACTCTTTTTATGAAGCCAGCATCATCCTAATCCCAAAACCAGATAAAGACACAACAAAGAAGGAGAACTTCAGGCCAATATCGCTGATGAACATAGATGCTAAAATCCTCAACAAAATATTGGCAAACCGCATCCAGCAACACATTAAAAAGATCATACACCACGACCAAGTGGGATTCATCCCAGGGATGCAAGGATGGTTCAACATTCGCAAATCAGTAAATGTAATTCATCACATAAACAAAAGCAAAGACAAAAATCATATGATCATATCCATAGATGCGGAAAAAGCATTCGATAAGGTACAGCACCCATTTATGATAAAAACACTCAGCAAAGTGGGAATAGAGGGAGCATTCCTCAACATAATAAAGGCTATATATGAGAAACCTACAGCCAGCATCATACTCAACGGGCAAAGACTAAATTCTTTTCCACTAAAATCAGGAACAAGACAAGGCTGCCCACTCTCTCCACTTCTATTCAACATAGTATTGGAAGTATTAGCCACAGCGATTAGACAAGAAAAGGAAATAAAAGGCATCCAACTTGGAAAGGAGGAAACAAAACTATCATTGTTTGCAGATGACATGTTAGTATACATAGAAAATCCTATAGTCTCGGCCAAAAAACTGCTCGACCTAATAAATGAATTTAGCCAAACAGCCGGATACAAAGTCAATATCCAGAAATCAAAGGCATTTTTGTATACCAACAATGAAACAACAGAAGTAGAAATCAAGGAAAAAATACCATTTGATATAGCAAAAAGAAAAATAAAGTACCTAGGAATAAACCTAACCAAGGAGGTAAAAGACCTGTATGCAGAAAACTACACAACACTGAAGAAAGAAATCAAGGAAGACACAAATAAATGGAAACACATACCGTGTTCATGGATCGGAAGAATTAACATCATCAAAATGTCCATACTTCCCAAAGCAATCTACAGATTCAATGCAATACCTATTAAAGTACCAATGGCATATTTCACAGATATAGAACAAACTCTTCAAAAATTTATATGGAACCATAAACGACCCAGAATAGCGGCAGCAATCTTGAGAAAGAAGAGCAAAGCAGGAGGGATCACAATACCTGATATCAAAATGTATTACAAGGCCACTGTAATCAAAACAGCCTGGTACTGGCATAAAAACAGGCACGTCGACCAGTGGAATAGAATAGAGAGCCCAGAAATAAACCCTAGTGTCTATAGTCAATTAATATTCGACAAAGGGGGCAGCAACATAAAATGGAGCAAAAATAGCCTCTTCAACAAGTGGTGTTGGGAGAACTGGACAGCTTTGTGCAAGAAAATGAAACTCGAGCACCAACTTACACCATACACAAAAATAAATTCAAGGTGGATAAAAGACTTAAGCATAAGCCGTAACACCATTAAAGTCCTAGAAGAGAACATAGGCAGGAAAATCTCAGATATTACACGCAGCAACATTTTTACTGATATGTCCCCTAAAGCAAGGGACATAAAGGAAAGAATAAACAAATGGGATCTCATCAAAATAAAAAGCTTCTGCATGGCCAAGGAAAACAGTATTAAAATAAAAAGAGAACCGACTGTGTGGGAAAACATATTTGCCAATGATATCTCAGATAAGGGTTTAATCTCCAAAATATACAAAGAACTTACACGACTCCACTCTAAGAAGACAAGCAACCCAATTAAAAATTGGGCAAAGGACTTGGGCAGACACCTCTCCAAGGAGGACATACAGAGGATCCAGAGACACATGAAAAAATGCTCGATATCGCTAGCTATCAGAGAGATGCAAATTAAAACAACAATGAGATACCACTTGACACCAGTCAGAATGGCCCTCATAAACAAAGCAACAAACAGCAAGTGTTGGAGAGGTTGTGGAGAAAAGGGGACACTACTGCACTGCTGGTGGGAGTGCAGACTGGTACAACCACTATGGAAAACAGTATGGGTTTTTCTTAAAAAACTAAAAATGGATATACCTTTTGACCCAGCAATTCCATTGCTAGGACTATATCCTAAGAACCCTGAAACACCAATCCAAAAGAAACTATGCATCCCTATGTTTATAGCAGCACAATTTACAATAGCCAAGTGTTGGAAGCAACCTAGATGCCCATCAGTAAATGAATGGATCAAAAAACTGTGGTACATTTATACAATGGAATTCTATGCAGCAGAAAGAAAGAAGGAGCTCATACCCTATGCAACGGCATGGATGGAACTTGAGAGCATCATGCTAAGCGAAGTAAGCCAGGCAGTGAAAGACAAATACCATATGATCTCACCTTTAACAGGAACCTAATCAACAAAACAAAGAAACAAGCATAATATAACCAAAGACATAGAAATTGGGAACAGGCTGAAAGTCACCAGAGGGGAGAGGGGAGGGAATTTCAGGGGAAAAGGGGAAGGATTTACAGAAACAAGTAAAAAGGACACATGGATAAAAACTATGGGGGGGTGGAAATGGGAGGGAAGGGCTGGGGTGGTGGGTTGGGGTGAGAATAAAAGACAGAAAACTGTACAAGATCAACAATTAAAATAAAAATTAAAAAAAAAATAAAAAAAAATTTAAAAAAAAAAAAAAAAAAAAAAGAAGAACAGACACAGAACCATGGATGTAGAGTACATTTGGATGGTTGCCAGATGGTAGGGGAGTGTCAGGGAATGTGTGAAGTGGTGAGGGGATTAAGAAGTAAAAACAGGTAGGTACAGAATAGCCATGGGGATGTAAAGTACACTATAGGAAATGGAGCATCCAAAGAACTTATACGCATGACCTATGAATATGAATGATAGTGTGGGGATGCCTGAGGGAGTGAGAGGTGCAGGGTGTAGTGGGGCAAAGTGAGGAAAATGGGACAAATGTAATTGCATAATCAATAAAAAATAATTTTTAAAATTCTACTCCATTTTAACTATGTGACCTTGAACACATTGCATAACTTCTTGGAGTTCCAATTTCTTCATCTGTAAAATGGGAATGTTAATAATAGTAACTACCTCACCAGATTCTTCTGATGATTAAAAGAGACAAGACAGATGTTCTGCCTTGACCAGTGTGGCTCAGTTTATTGGGCATCGTCCTGCATAGTGAAATGTCACCATTTTGATTCCAGTCAGTCCATATTCCTGGTTTGTGGGTTAAGTTCACGGTCGGGGCACATAGGAGAAGCAAACAATCAATGTTCTCTCTCACATTGATGTTTCTCTCCCTCCGTTTCTCCTTCCCTTCTCCTCTCTCTAAAAATATAATCTTTCTTTAAAAAAGATACACTGCCCTTCCCAAAACATGGTGAACATTAAAAAAAATGTAGCTCTGATGATCAGGCTTTTTATTATGCTCCTGCATGTGTGACAATTATAACAATGGGTATTTTCCTGTCTGCTTGAAGCTCTTTCATAGTCATATATCTATAATAGGTCCTCAGACAGAAATGTTGGCAATGCTTGTAGATACAGAGGGAAAACAAGCAGGACAGGTACACCTGTGGAGAAAGGGAAGGGAAGGGAAAGGAGGGGAGGGGAAGGGAGGGGAGGGGAGGAAAGAAAGGCCATTACATAGGATTCTGGATGATACTTTGACTATCTATAGCTTTGCATCCCTTGTTTTAAAGTTGAGGTTGAGACTGTGGTTGTGGTTATTTCCATAATTAAACTTCTTTCCTTTTTCCTGAGAAAAAGTAGAGCAGAAAAACAATTGACTTCATTTCTCTTTAATGCCTGTTTTTCCACACTACTTAGTCCAAGGAAAGTGAAAGGCAGAAAATTCCTGACAAAGTCCCATTGGCTTCCCTCCTGGACTTTAGGGCTCAAATCTGAATTTAACAGCATGCATAATTTGAAGTGTGCTATTTTGCCTTCTCACCCGATTTTAGATTCAAAATCGAAATCATCTAAGCCTAGCATAGATGCCTGAGGGGAGAAATACCCCCACTCTTCTTTTACTGGCCCAACAAGGTTTCCAATCTCTTTGGGGACTGCTGAGAAATTGACAATGCACATAACTAATACTGAGAAGCATTTTACTCTGAGATTGTTTTCATTTTCTCTTTAGAAGCAATTAGTAATTGAAAAAAGTTGAATTATCTTTTTTATAAATATATTTTTAAGATTTTATTTATTTATTTTTAGAGAGAGGAAGGGAGGAAGAGAGGGAGAGAAACATCAATCTGTGGTTTCCTCTCACATGCCCCCTACTGGGGACCTGGACCACAACCCAGGCATGTGCCCTGACTGTGAATTAAACTGGCAACCCTTTGGTTCACAGACTGGCACTCATTTCACTGAGCCACACCAGCCAAGACTGAATTACCTTAAAATAGGGAGAAACTGTATGACCCAAGGGAAAAATTACAAAAATTTTTCACTGAGAGAAAACAAATCTGTTACTTCTTTCTTGAAATCCCAAAGATCTCATTCACCATATGATGTCAGAACACTTAATAAATATTGATTAATAAGAACAAATATCTTCCCAATACATGTCTTAGCCTTCTTTTTTATAACAGAACAATTTTACTTTCTCAACTCTCCCTGTAGACCATGTTTTCTAAATATTGCAAAAGGATTCAGAGCAGAGTATTCAAGTCCTGCCTCTACTAGTTGACAGATGTGTCTTCAGACAAATTATTTACCTTCTCTTTACTTCAGTTTTGTCATCTTAAAATGAGGGTAACGATAGTACCTCTCTTTCACAGTTTGGTTCTGCTGATTAAAATGATTTAACATATGCAAGGAACCTAGTACATGAGAGGTGATTGAGAACTGCCTGCCACAGAAGCCCTCCACCATAAGGACCATGATGACAGTTTGGTCACAAAATACACATCCTATCGACCCCAACTTGTTCCAGTAAATGGATGGCAACAGACAATCTTCCACCCTTAATATTGAATAATCCTTCCTTTTTTTGAAATGTCCACAAAATGCTTGCTTGCCTCCTTGCAGCCAACCAGGAACTACCTGAAGACCAATTAGGTCTTCCAAAATTCCCACACTCATTGAGTGGTTGCCGATCAGAGACCATCTTAGTAGTTCCTCTTTTGGCCTATAAAACTTATAACTCTCCTTTCTAACATTTTTGTGCCCATGCTGAAACAAAAGTTACTACAGAAGTTTATGAATCAACAGCTTTTATTATTTTTGTTTCCGACATACTTTTGTCTTTGACATTCTCAAGATATAGTAGCTGTGTTGATTGATATTTCAATACCTCACTCCACTTGCCAACTGTTTTATATCAAATGCTCAATAGGGCCTTGCACACAAAAGGCACAAAATCCATGTTCATAAAATAGTTAATAATTTTTTACTATTATTTTAATCAACATTTATTGAGCTTCTTATGTCACTTCCCATGGTACTAGATGTTTTTACCCACATTCTCCCTTTTTATAATATTATTTATCAACTAACCTTACACAGGTTGAAAACCTGTTCATTACTTTCTACAAATTGTATTAGTAATAAAGAAGGGCTCTGGTATCTATGAAAATTGAGATTTGGAGATCCTGAGCCTGATATTTTTGATTTATACTTTTTTTTAACTTATACTTCAAAATAGTATACTAATGGGTTTCCCTCAGAAAGCAGGAATCATGATGAATTAAATACATGATATTTTTACCTCTTCCCTCATTTTGCCAATCCTTGTAATGCACTTACCCTAATTGCCTTTAAGGTCTTATTTGGGAATGTAAGGTAGGAACAGTGGAGGAAAGGTCTCCTTAAACTAAGAAGATGTCCCTAAATGTCCATCAACAATAAATGAATAAACAAATGTGGTGTATCCATACAATGGAACACTCTTCAGCCTTAAAAAGGAATGAAATTATGACATATGCTACAACATGGATGAACCTTGAGGACATTGTGCTAAGTGAAATAAACCAGTCACAAAAAACACAAATATATTGTATGATTCCATTTATGTGAGGTACCTAAAGTAATAAAACTCATAGAAATAGAAAGTAGAATGGTGGTTGCCAGAGGCTGGAAGAAGGGAGGAATGGGAATTGTTATCTAACAGGTACAGAGTTTCAGTTTAGCAAGAAGAAAAAGCTCTAGGAATCTGCTGCACAACGTGAACTATACACTTAAAAATAGTTAAGATGTTAATATTTATTCTGTGGTTTTTACTGTAAAAAGTATAAGAAGATGCAGATTCCACAGTCATCAGAAGGCCTTGGTGAGGCATCATGAATCCAACAGCCCCAGACATCACCCACAATGCCTTTCATTTCAAATGAAGGCTCACCACTCAACACATGTCTCTCTTTCATTGGCATGGCTTTGGAAGCTTCTTATTTATGGTCCTGCTGGTGAGCTTTATTTCAGAGCAGGAGACTAAAGAAGCAGATGTGTATGAGAAAAGCATTTTCCCACCAATTGCTTTTCAATTGATATTTAGTGGAATTCAACTTCCTGTAAGGAATGGCACATGGAAATTGTCAGCTGCTAATCTCAAACATATCTCCCCATTTTCAGTAGCTCTCTTAAAGTCACTCCATGGGAGGTTCTGATTAAGCTTGTGGATCAAATGAGTCACTGTATGCATATGAAACATGCTCATAATACATATTTTAAGCCCCAGAGCTTACATTCAAAAATCCTCATCACTGTGAAATCCATCACGAAAAAAAAAAAAAAAAAAAGGAAAAAGGGGTGGAGGGACTGACTCCAAGATGAAATTGACCAAACAGCATAAAATTGATAAACACATAGCCAAGAGCTGGAAGCAACCTAGGTGCCCATCAATAAATAAATGGATCAAAAAACTGGTACATTTACACAATGGAATTCTATGCAGCAGAAAGAAAGAAGGAGCTCCTACCCTTTGCGTCAGCATGGGTGGAACTGGAGAGCATTATGCTAAGTGAAATAAGTCAGACCATGAAAAACAAATACCATATGATCTCACCATTAACAGGAACATAATCAACAAAACAAACAAGCAAGCAAAGTATAGCCAAAGACACTGAAATTTAGAACAGGCTGACAGTGACTAGAGGGGAGAGGGGTGGGGAATAATGGAGGAGAGACATGAAGGGTTTACAGGAACAATTATGAAAGACATATGGATAATAACAAGGGGGGTAGAAATGGAAGGGAGGTGAGGAGGGTTGGGGTGGTGGTGAGGGGTGGGAGGGAAAGGCAGAAAACTGTACTTGAACAACAATAAAAATGTTAAAGAAAAGAAATTGATAAACACAGGGTGGATGGGAGAAAAAAAAAGAAAACTCCATTCTGATTAAAATTTCACCTTGTTGATCCTGTGTGTGTTGGGGAGCAGTGGTGGTGGTGGTGATTTCTGGCCAGTTAATTGTCTCAATGTCTTAAATATTTCCATCTTAATTGAGGATAACATCATATGAATTTTTTATCTCTGTTTGCATAATAAACTCTAAAGAAATCTTTCACTACCAGTTTCCCTGAAAAATAAACATATCCTTTTGAGAATGGAAAACTCAGAAACATGGAGATGTGTGAGCCCAAATCACCTTCAGTCTGTCTTCAAAATGTTCCTAGATTCATGATCTACCCATGACCTTGCCTCTTCTCCCTTCACTTCCATATCTTCTGCCTAGAGTAGTGCCATCTTATGAGTGGATACTTACAAAATAGCCTCCTAATCATTTATCTATTATTGGATATGTGCTTAATTGTAATAAGCAATAATAGTAATAGTAATAACAATGATGGTAATGATAATAATTGCTACAATTTTTGAGCCCCTAATATGTTCTAGGCACAATACTAAATCTTTTATATACATGGTTTCCTTTAATACTCATTTTAAACTGTTGAAAAATAGATAGTGTTTACTACACTTACAGGTGAAGAAAGGTAAGTCAAAACCCTAACACAGCTAGTAAATATCACTAGGTTTGTCTTATCCCAAAGTCCGTTAACTTTCCACTCACCCATGCCATCAATAAGAATTGTGCTTTCAGAACTGGGAAAATATTATTTGTTTAACACCTCAGGCCCCACCTCTAAGACCTTCAATTTGTTTATTTTTTAATTTTATTTATCTATTTTTAGAGAGAGGTAAGGGAGGGAGAGAAATATCAATGTGTGGATTTCTATCATGTTCCCCCTACTAGGAACCTGGCCTGCAACCCAGGCATGTGCCCTGACTGGGAATTGAACTGGAGACCCTTTGGTTCGCAGGCCAGCACTCAATCCACTGAGCCACACCAGCCAGGGCAGAATTGGGAAAATTTTATTTTAAGAAACTCCAGGTATTCCAATCCATAGTCATACAATGTATGACAAAAATTAAAATGTGCCCTGACCAGTGTGGTTCAGTTGCTTGGACATCAAACCACGTAGCAAAAGGTCACCAGTTTGATTACTGGTCAGGACACATGCCTGGGTTACAGGTTCTGTTCCTGGTTGGGGTGCATATGAGAGGCAACTGGTCAATGTTTCTCTCCCTCTCTTTCTCCCATCCTTCCCTTCTCTTTAAAAATAAATAAATAATTAAAAATTAAAACGTGGTCTCCATTTTTCAACCAACCACCAGGACTTTTATTTCCAAGTGAATGATGCTCTAAGTTGCACCCACAGGAGGACATAGACTGACTCCAATGGCATAAACATTAGTCCAATATTTCTGCAGCTCTTTTTTATCAGAACTTCCTCCAAACCTCACTTGGAGGCTACACAGGAAAATTTGTCTCCTTACCAGAGAGACATAGCTCATTTCTAAATCCAAAACATTTATTGCTGAGCATGATCATCCACCTTATTCACCAGTGTTGGATCTAATGACTTTTAACTGTTTGTTCAAATATAGTCCGTTCTCAGAGGACAAAGATCTGTCACAAATGAGGAAATTTAAAAAAAAAATCTGTGACAGGCTCTGAGTGCTATTTAACAATTGGGTTGCTTCCTCCTCCCAACATCCAGCACTTATTTTGCCAAATTTTATGGCAAACAGGCAACAAGGAGTCAATTGAATTAGAACACAAAGTTTGTCTTCTAAATATAATGATAAGTCACAGAAAGATTTCATTCTCCAGCAGACTTTCATAGATCCTGGAAAGATTATCAGTGGAAACTAGTAGCTAGTTGGCCTTGAATTTGAAATAATCAAAATCCAACTGGCTCCCCGGGGTTTATTTATTGTGAAAAAGGAAACTAACTACTTTTCATTGCAACTCTCATTTGGTTGGAACTATTTGCTCCAGTAATAAGTAATTGTTGATATAAAACCCTATTCTACTCTGTCTGATGTATGTCTGTGTGAGGAGGGAGTAAGCCCCTTTGCTAAATGACCACTTAGAGATAAATGGGCAATGGCAAACCAGCTGCCAGTTGGTTGTCCTTGCCATCAGTTTTTAATTATATTTTATTGATTATGCTATTACAGTTGTCCCATTTCTCTGCCATCATTCCCCTCCACCCTGCACACCCCCTCCCACCCACATTTCCCCCTTTAGTTCACGTCCATGTGTCACAAGTTCTTTAGCTTCCACTTTCCCTACACTATTCTTGCCCTCCCCTGTCTATTTTCTACCCACCATCGATGCTACTTATTCTCTGTACCTTTTCCCCCTCTCTCCTCCTCCCACTCCCCTGTTGCTAACCCTCCATATGATCTCCATTTCTGTGGTTCTGTTCCTGTTCTAGCTGTTTGTTTAGTTTGCTTTTGTTTTAGGTGTGGTTGTTAATAGCTGTGAGTTTGCTGTCTTTTTACTATCCTATTTTTTATCTTCTTTTCCTTAGATAAGTCTCTAACATTTCATATAATAAGGGCTTGGTGATGATGAACTCCTTGAACTTGACCTTATCTGAGAAGCACTTTATCTTCCCTCCATTCTAAATGAGAGCTTGGCTGGATAGAGCAATTTTGGATGTAGGTCCCTGCTTTTCAAGATTTCAAATATTTCTTGCCAGCCCCTTCTTGCCTGGAAGATCTCTTTTGAGAAATCAGCTGACAGTCTGATGGGAACTCCTCTGTAGGTGACTGTGCCCTTATCCCTTGCTGCTTCTAGAATTCTCTCCTTCATTTGAATCTTGGCTAATGGAATTATGATGTGCCTTGGTGTGTTCCTCCTTGGGTCCAACTTCTTTGGGACTCTCTGAGCTTCCTGGACTTCTGGGAAGTATATTTCCTTTGCCAGATTGGGGAAGTTCTCCTTTATTATTTGTTCAAATAAGTTTTCCACTTATTGCTCTTCCTCTTCCCCTTCTGGTACCCCTATAATTCGGATGTTGGGATGTTTAATGATGTCCTGGAGGTTCCTAAGCCTCTCCTCATTTTTTTTGAATTCTTGTTTCTTCATTCTTTTCTGATTGGATGTTTGTTTCTTCCTTCTGGTCCACTCCATTGATTTGAGTCCCAGTTTTCCTCCCGTCACTATTGGTTCCCTGTGCATTTTCCTTCATTTCCCTTATTGTAGCCTTCATTTGTTCATCTAATTTGTGACCAAAATCAACCAACTCTGTGATCTTCCTAATCACCAGTGCTTTGTACTATGCATCCATCACTTTTAAATACATATTTCAATATGTCTCTCCTGCTCTTACGGATAAAGTATTCTAGTGTATTTAGTTCTCAGAAAGTAATCATCTCAGCATAAGCTTGATGTGCCAAACCACACTGCTAAGACATATGTTTAATGGATGAATTACCTTTTTGCAACTAGCATGCCACCTTAGTTTAATCCTCTAATAAAGTGTCAAGCTTTTGGCATTTGAGTAACATAAAGAATACAATAAATAGTTGTTATTTTGGTGCTGGGGATATTATACCAACCTAACATCTCTAGGTTAAGTAATGTGATCTTCTGGATATGAGAGTTGCAAAGAAAGGAGTACTTGGAAATAGCCTGAGCAAGTGATGGCCAACCTGTGGCCAGTCCTTGAGGAAATGTGGAAGAAAACTCAAAGTGATTTGGAATGATATTAATGCTGTAATTAAATGTCATGTTATATCCCTTGGATTATATATTGCCTTAGAAATGCCTGGGAGCACTATAATCAACAAGCAATGGAGAAAAGAGGGTTTCATGATCTTCTTTTCAAGTAAAGGAAACAGTAGATAGAACCAATTTTCAGAGGCATTAATGAAGTTTAGCTGGCATTTTCCTTTAGATTCCATTGAAAATCTCACTCTAAATAATCCAAGAAGCAATTGTTTTGAGTAATTTAATGGAGTCTCATTGGGCATTCCACCACCTTCCTCTTATCACCTTACAGTCCCAGGCTCCCACATCTCTCCAGGCTCTGATAGTCAAATTAAATAGTTCTCACAGACCTTCAGATGCTGGTCTAAGATGCTTCTCTGGGTTAACAGAGTCACTGTGACTACCTTAGACCTGTGTTTAACTTTGTAAGTTAACAAATTCAAGCAAAACCCAGCTGAGATACCCAACTGAGGATCTAGTGTGGAAAGCACATTCTACACAAAATGTGTCTATAATATTCACATTATTGAGTAAAATTCACAATCCCACATGAACCAGAAATGCTCAATTTCTTCCCCAGGGTTTTGCCTCTTACTGGGCTGCCTTTATATGAGTTAAGGCACAGTCAGATACTCTTTGTATGTGCTTATAAGTATGCAAGCCTCTAAGAGCTCTTTAGTCATTCTTCTCCTCAGTCTGGCTTTCAATATTCCTCAAGGGAGAAAAATTTGTTTCACATGTAACCTGAGCACACAATAACATCCAAATCATTTAAGAAGGCAATGGAATGTTGTAATAAGCACTGCTAGAAAGTTAACAGTATCCATAAACATTACCTGTGCTTGCTGTCCATTTGCATCATTGACAGAATCCATCTGCATCAAGAAATGTTTTAACAACACTAATGTAGTGTTATAACTCTAAATGCATTCAGCTTTCCTTGCCTGTAAATAGAAATAGGAAATGCTAAGTTAGAAAGCTGAATGGCTGGCTGCAGAAGTGGATCCTTTTTTCTCTGCCATATTATTTTTCTTCCATAGAGAATTGATTTTTGGTGAATTTGCTTCTGGGTGGGACCCATAAAAATTCATATTGATAGTGAGAACTGTGAATTTTCCCCAGCTCTCTGGGGATTTCCAGCCACAGAGAGAACATTGCCAATTTTCTGTCTTTTTCAGCATGTTGTCTGCCACTAGTGAATCACAGAGCCTAAACACAATTTCCCTCTAAGGCTGCATTTGCTGCTCTTGAAGTTTTTGGAAATACCAGGCTTGAAAATAAGTAATTTTACATGAGCTTGTCTTCTACTACCTGAGACAAGATTCTTTTTTGTTTTTATCCCCTGCACCTCTCTTTGAAATACTGTATATTATTTTAGAAGTCCAAGAAATGAAGGTTTAGACTGTCTAGTGACAGTCCCAAACCTATCAGTGGCCCCAAAATCAAGTCACAAGAGCTGTAGCACTTGCAGACTTGGTTAGAGAATTCCTTTCCTTTGTATTACAGTAGACATGTAATCTCCCATTAGGGAAAATGCTTCATCAGTTCCATATCCTACATGGATATTGCTGCAAATCTCTTGTGTGCCCATTCTATAGAGGAATAAAATGTTCCTAAATATCTATGGGTAACAATTTGATGCATGCTTTGATGAAAGACTTTGTAACAACTATGGGTACAGCCCTGGGAGGACTGCTAAATACACACTTAGACTTAATGAAGTTTATATGATTATGAGATAAACCAAAAATCTATTCCTATACCTGTAATATATTTAGTACCATTGGGTAAGTGTATGCACATCTTCAGTTAATTCAGTATGAACTGAATATAGTCCTGCTCTTTTGTCATTGCTGATTTCTCAATTAGCCTGACGACATTGCCAGTACTATCTTTCACTGTTGATTCAGAAATGTACTCTGTAAGAACTTCTCCCTTTATTTGGACACATGGCATTTAACCATATATTGATGATGAAACTCACAAAGGAGCACTCAATTTGGCTTTTTCTTCCCTCCTATTTCTGGGACAGTCCCAAATGCCTGAATGGAGCAGCATAAGCATCTGGTCAGTTTTTTTCTAATTACACTTGCACTCACTCTTAGAGAAGATGGGGCTAAGTAGGGAGGCAGACAGAGAGAAGGGTGGAAGGAATGAAGTTACTAGAACTTAGTTAAATTCCTTGGAATAATGGCAATAGGGCTTATTCAACCCCTAATATTGGCCAAATGTCCAAACCAAGAGTAATCATTTTCCCTGTTCTTTAGGAAAATATGTGTTCTGTTAAAGTACCAAGATATCTTCTCCACAGTCTGTAATACAGGTGAAATGGGCTTGTTATGCACACTAGACCCCAAGACTCTTGTCACCATTATCTCACCTTGGTTAGAAGAAGTCCTTGGAAGAAGTCCTGCCTCTTCTCTTTTCTAGCTCTGTGACCTTAAGGCAACTCATTTCACCTCTCTGAACTGTTTCCCATCAGTGAAATGTAAGAAATCACAATACCTATTGCTCTGGGTTGCTGTTACACTCAAAATCAAGCTGAGAGAAGAGACACTATAAAGTTCTTTATAATACATGCATACTCTTATGCAATTTATATATGTAAGGTGATGTTTTCTACAATGTAGTGATAGCATAAGTTCATGTGGTTGCTGGAGAAGCTGCAAGATCCCAAAGTGCTTCATGATTAACAAAGACACTTTTGACTATATGCAGTATAATTCAGCAGTAAGTATAGTATGTTACGTTCTGCTTCCTTTAAGCATGCATCTTCCATGCATGTGGTACCTATCTATCAGGCAAAGAATTTGGTTAACCAGCAACTCCAACTCCCAATCACACTGAATAGAAGATTTAACCAACTCCTTATACACAAGGCTGGGGTCATCCCTTAATCTAAGTGTCTGTATTATTCTCCCAGGCATCGAACAACTCCAGTTGACATGAAGAATTTTTACTGCTTCCCCAAGATGAAATTACATTTTTACAACATGCACAAGAGAAATGAAATAGAATATGTGTGTAGCATGACTCTTTTACTACATGCAAACAACCAACTGGCAGCTAATTGGCTGTTGGCCGTTCAAAACCTAGAGCCCAACTGGCAATAGAATTGTATCTCCAGGGGCTCACAGATATATACTGGAAGACAATTATCTCAAGCCATGGCTAAACAATTTCATTCCAGTTATTTTCCACAAATATTTTCACCCAATTCCAACATGAATAACCAACTCAAGATCCATTATCATTGCTTGTTCATGTACATAGTGTATCTGTGACAAACATTTCACAGAGAAGATATGAGCTTGTATCTGTTCTCATGAAGTATTGTTGCCACATGTTATTCTATGTTTCTCCTTACAATGACCTGAGAAGGAGTTATCAAAATAGGTCCTACCCTCCCCATTTGCTAAATAATGAGATTCAGACATAGAAGGTTATTTATTTATTTTATTAAATTTTTTCATTACCATTTACTTCCTTATACACCCCTTCCCCATGATCACCACACTATTGTCCATGTCCATTATTCCTTTTCCCTTTTTGCTCCATTCTTCAACCACCTCACCACCCTCCCTTAGCTGTCCTCTCTTCTCTATGAGTCTGTCTCTGTTTTTCTTGATAGTTCAGTTCGTTCCTTAGATTCCACATATGGGTATTTGTATGTATTTGTCTCTCTGTGACCAGCTTATTTCACTCAGCATAATGTTCTCCAGATCTATCCATGCTCTCACAAAAAGTAAAATTGTCTTCTTTTTTACAGCAGAGTAGTATTCCATTCTGTAAATGTCCCATAGTTCTTTTATCCACTCATCTACTGATGGACACTTGGGCTGCTTCCATATCTTGGCAATTATAAATAACACTGCAATGAACAAAGGGGTGCTTATTATCCTCTTTCAAATTAGTGTTTTGGGTTTCTTTGGATATATTCCCAGAAGTGGGAATGGTGGAATGAAAAGGCAGATCCATTTTTTATATTTTGTGGTATCTCCACACGGCTTTCCACAGTGGCCGCACCAATCTGCATTCCCACCAATAGTACAAAAGGGTACCCCTTTCACCACATCCTTGCCAGCATTTGCTGTTTTTTGATTTATTGATGATGGCCATTCTGACAGGTGTGAGATAATATCTCATTGTGGCTTGAATTTGTATTACTCTGATTATTAGTGACATTGAGCATTTTTTCATTTGTCTATGGGCCATTTCTATGTCCGCTTTGGAAAAGTCTCTATTCCAGTCCTTTGTCCATTTTTAAATTGTATTGTTTGTTTTTTGGTGTTGAGTTTTGTAAGTACTTTATAAATTTTGGATATTAACCCCTTATCAGATGTATCAGAAAATATGTTCTCCCACTCTGCGGGTTGTCTTTTTATTTTCTTGATGTTTCCCTTTTTTGTGCAAAAACTTATTAATTTAATGTAGTCTCATTTCTTCATTTTTTATTTTCCCCATTTAACTTTATTTTTAAAAATATTTTTTTTTATTTTTATTGTTGTTCAAGTACAGTTTTCTGACTTTCCTATCCACTCCTCCCCACCACCACACATTTCTCCATCTCCCTCCCCTGTTTCTACCCCACCTTGTTATTCTCCATGTGTCCTTTATAGTTGTTCCTATAAACCCTTCACCATTTTACCCCATTACCCCCTCCCCTCTCACTTTTGGTTACTGTCAGCTTGCTCCCAATTTTAATGTCTTTAGTGATATTTTGCTTGCTCATTTGTTTTGTTCATTATGTTCCAGTTAAAGGTGAGGTCATATAGAATTTGTTTTCCACTGCCTGGCTTATTTCACTTAGCATAATGCTCTCCAGTTCCACCATGCTGTTGCAAAGGGTAGGAGCTCCTTCTTTCTTTCTGCTGCATAAAATTCCATTGTGTAAATGTACCATACTTTTTTGATCCACTCATTTGCTGATGGGCACTTAGGTTGCTTCCAGCACTTGGCTGTTGTAAATTGTGCTGCTATGAACATTGGTGTGCATAGATGCTTTTGGATTGGTGTTTCAGAGTCCTTAAGATATAATCCTAGCAGTGGAATTACTGGGTCAAAACACAGTTCCATTTTTAGTTTTCTGAGGGAATTCCATACTGTTTTCCATAGTGGTTGCACCAGTCTGCAATCCTACCAACAGCGCACTAGGGTTCCCATTTCTCCACAACCTCTTCAATAATTATCGTTTGTCAATTTGTTTATGATGGCCATTCTGACTGGTGTGAAGTGGTATCTCATTGTGGTTTTAATGTGCATCTCTTTGATGGCTAGTGATACTGAGCATCTTTTCATATGTCTCTGGACACACTCTGTATCTTCTTCTCAGAGAAGTGTCTGCTCAAGTCCTTTGCCCATTTTTTAAATGGGTTGCTTGTCTTCTTAGAGAGTAGCTGTGCAAGTTCTTTATCTATTTTAGAGATCAAACCCTTGACTGAGGTATCATTGAGAAATATGTTTTCACATACGGTTGGTTCTCTTTTCATTTGAATTATCTTTCCTTTAGCCATGTAGAAGGTTTTTATTTTGATGAGGTCCCATTTGTATATTCTTTCCTTTTTGTCCCTTGCTCTAAGGGACATATCAGTGAAAATATTGCTGCATGGAATATCTGAGATTTTCCTGCCTATGTTCTCCTGAAAAACTTTTATGGTGTCTTGACTTATATTTAAGTCTCTTATCCACCTTGAATTTGTTTTTGTGTAGGGTGTAATTTGGTGGTCACATTTCACTATTTTGCATGTAGCTGTCCATATCCCCCAGCACCATTTGTTGAAGAGGCTATTTTTACTCATTTTATGATGTTGCCTCCTTTGTCAAATATTAATTGACCATAGAGACGTGGGTTTTTTCCTGGGCTCTCTGTCCTATTCCACTGGTCCATATGCCCGTTTTTATGCCAGTACCAGGCTGTTTTGATTACAGTGTCCTTGTAATACAGTTTGGTATCAGGTATTGTGATCCCTCCTACTTTGCTCTTCTTTCTCAAGATTGCTGCATCTATTTGAGGTCATTTATGGTTCCATATAACTTTTTGAAGTGTTTGTTCTATGTCTGTGAAATATGCTATTGTTACTTTAATAGGTATTGCATTGAATCTATAAATTGCCTTGGGCAGTATGGACATTTTTATGATGCTAATTCTTTCGATCCATGAACACAGTATATGTTTCCATTTGTTTGTGTCTTCCTTGATTTCTTTCTTCAGTGTTCTGTAGATTTCTGAGTAAAGGTCTTTTACCTTCTGGTTAGGTTTATTCCTAGGTATTTTATTTTTCTTGTTGCTATATGAAATAGGATTTTTTCTGGATTTCTATTTCTGATATTTCATTGTTGGTAGAGAAAAATGCCTTTGATTTCTGAATATTAACTTTGTATCCAAATGTTTTGCCAAATTCATTTATTAGGTTGAGCAGATTTTTGGTGGAGTCTATAGAATTCTCTATATACACTAGCATATCATCTGCAAACAATGACAGCTTTGTTTACTCTTTTCAAATTTGGATATCTTGTATTTCCTTTTCTTTTCTGATTGCTATGACTAGGACTTCCACTACTATGTTGAATAAAAGTGGTGATAGTGGACAACCTTGCCTTGTTCCTGATCTTAGTGGGAAAGTTTTTAGTTTTTGCCCATGGAGTATGTTGTTGGCTATAGGTCTCTCATATATGGCCTCTATTAGGTTAAAGAATGCTCCCTCTATTCTTACATTGCTGAGTGTTTTTTGTCACAAATGGGTGCTGTACCTTATCAGGTGCTTTTTTCGCATCGATTCATATGATCATGTGATTTTTGTCTTTTGTTTTGTTTATGTGACGTGTTATGTTTATTGATTAATGAATATTGCACCATCATTGCATCCCTGGGATGAATCACATTTGGTCATGGTGTATGATCTTTTTAATGTATTCCTGGATGTGGTTTGCCAATATTTTGTGGAGGATTTTTTAAATTATATTTTATTGATTATGCTATTACAGTTGTCCCATTTCTCCCCCATCATTCCCCGCCACCATGGACTCCCCCTCCTAAATTTGTCCCTTTTAGTTCATGTCCATGTGTCATAAGTTCTTTAGCTTCTACATTTCCCACACTATTCTTGCCCCCCCATCTATTTTCTACCCACTGTCTATGCTACTTATTCTCTGTACCATTTCCCCCCCTCTCCTCCTCCCATTCCTCTGTTGCTAACCCTCCATGTGATCTCCATTTCTGTGTTTCTGCTCCTGTACTAGCTGTTTGCTTATTTGCTTTTGTTTCAGGTGTGGTTGTTAATATCTGTGAGTTTGCTGTCTTTTTATTGTCATATTTTTTTATTTTCTTTTTCTTAGATAAGTCCCTTTAACATTTCATATAATAAGGGCTTGGTGATGATGAACTCCTTGAACTTGACCTTATCTGAGAAGCACTTTATCTTCCCTTCCATTCTAAATGACAGCTTCACTGGATATAGCAATCTTGGATGTAGGTTCTTGACTTTCATGATTTGGAATACTTCTTTCCACCCCCTTCTTACCTGGAAGATCTCTTTTGAGAAATCAGCTGACAGTCTGATGGGAACTCCTCTGTAGGTGACTGTGCCCTTATCCCTTGCTGCTTCTAGAATTCTCTCCTTCATTTTAATATTGGCTAATGGAATTATGATGTACCTTGGTATGTTCCTCCTTGGGTCCAACTTCTTTAGGACTCTCTGAGCTTCCTGGACTCCATGGAAGTCTATTTCCTTTGCCAGATTGGGGAAGTTCTCCTTTATTATTTGCTCAAATAAGTTTTCCACTTGTTGCTCTTCCTCTTCCCCTTCTGATACCTCTATAATTGGGATGTTGAGATGTGTAAAGATGCCCTGGAGGTTCCTAAGCCTCTCCTCATTTTTTTTGAATTCTTGTTTCTTCATTCTTTTCTGTTTGGTTGTTTGTTTCTTCCTTCTGGTCCACTCCATTGATTTGAGTCCCAGTTTTCCTCCCATCACTATTGGTTCCCTGTGGGTTTTCCTTAATTTCATGTATTGTAGCCTTCATTTGTTCTTCTAATTTGCAACCAAAATCAACCAATTCTGTGGGCATCCTGATCACCAGTTCCTTGATCTATGCATCTGATAGGTTGGATGTCTCTTCATCACTTAGATGAATTGGCTCTGGGGCTTTGATCTGTTCTCCCATTTGAGCCATTTTTGTTTTATGTTTTTTGGTTTTTTGTTTTTTGGTTTTTTTTGGTCTGGCCGCAGCTGTTACGTAGTGAGGGGCGGAGCCTTAGGTGTTCCCCAGGGCGGACCAACCCAGTCACTCCATTGTGACACTGTATGTGGGGGCGGGGTCTCCATGTTTTTAGGTTTTATTTTCTGGCGCTAGGACCTTGGGTTGCAAGTTCTGTCTTTTTCCCCATTTTCTCATTGATTATTTGCACGTTAATGTGGGACCACCTGATCAGCCAACCACCTTGTGCCTGGGGTATGCCAGCCACCACCTGCGTGCCTGGACTCTGCTAGTCGCCCCCTGCAGGCCCTGGTCCACCAGCAGCTGCCTGGGCGCCTCGGTCCACCAACGTCCGCTTCCTCCTCCCGTGACTCCACCCCTCTTACTGGTCTGGATGAATGGTTGTCAGACTTCCATACAGTTCAATTTTTCTCTCGGTTCTGGTTGTTGTCCTGTTTCTAAATCCTTGTTGTCCTTAATTTTGGTTGTGCGAGGAGGTACAGTGTGCCCACCTATGCCTCCATCTTGGCCGGAAGTCCTGTCTTGTTGAGAATTTTAGTGTCTATGTTGATCAACAATATTGGCCTGAACTTTTCTTTCTTCATTATGTCTTTATCTGGTTTTGAGATTAGGATAATGCTGGCTTCATAGAAAGAGTTTGGAAGTCTTCTTTCTTCTTGGATTTTTTGGAATAGTCTGTGAAGGATAGCAGTTAGCTCTTTCTTAAATGCTTTATACAATTCTCCTGTGAAACCATCCGGTCCAGGGCATTTGTGTGTTGGAAGTTTTTTGATTACTGCTTCAATTTCATCAGCTCTTATTGGTCTGTTCAGACTTTCTGCTTCTTCTTTATTGAGTTTTGGAAGATTACATTTTTCTAGGAATTTGCCTACTTCACCTAGGTTTTCAAATTTCTTGGCATATAGTTTTTCATAGCAATTCCTTATACTCCTTTGTATTTCTGTGGTATCAGTTGTAATCTCTCCTCTTTCATTTCTGATTGTGTTTATTTGGGTCTGCTTTATTTTTTACTTGGTGATTTTGCTTAAAGACTTGTCAATTTTGTTTATCTTTTCAAAGAACTGGCTCCTGGATTTATTAATCCTTAGAATTCTGCTTTTAGTCTCTATTCCATTTAATTCTGCTCTGATCTTGGTTACTTCTTCTTTCGACTTGCTCTGAGCTGTCTTTGTTGTTGTTGTTGAAGTTCTTGAAGGTCTAAGGTTAGGTTGTTTGTTTGAAATGTTTCTGTCTTCTTTAGGTAGGCCTGTATTGCTATGAACTTCCCTCTGAGGACTGCCTTCATTGTGTCCCATAAGTTTTGGGTTGTTGTGAGTTCATTTTCATCTGTTTCCAGAAACTTTTTGATTTTTTCCCTAATTTCATTCTTGACCCATTCATTGTTTAATAGAACGCTATTCAATCTCCATGAGGTTGAGTGGTTTGAGTTTTTTCCTTGAGGTTCATTTCTAGTTTCAGTCCCCTGTGGTCATAGAAAATTCTTGATATGATTTCAACTTTCTTTAATTTGTTGATGCCTTTTTTGTGGTCTATCTTTGAAAATGTTCCATGTGTATTTGAAACAAAATGCGTATTTTGCTTCCTTGGGATGAAAGGCTCTATATATATCAGTTAAGTCCATCTGATCCAGGACATTGTTCAATGCCACAGTATCTTTGTTGATATTCTGTTAGGAAGATCTATCTATTTTTGACAGTGGGGTGTTGAAATCCCCTACTATAATTGTATTGCTGTCGATATCTTTCTTGAAGTCCTCCAAGATTTTCTTTGTGTATTTGGGTGCTCCTATGTTGGGTGTATATCTATTTACAATGTTTATGTCTTCTTGATGGATTCCTCCCTTGAGTATTATAAAGTGACCTTCTGGGTCTCTCTTTATGGCCCCCCTTTTTTTTTAAAGGTCTCTATTTTGTCTGATATGAGTATTGCTACCCCAGCTTTTTTTTCCTGTCCGTTTGCTTGTAATATTTGTTTCCAGGCCTTCACTTTGAGTGTGTGTAGGTATTTTGTCCTCAGATGGGTCTCTTGTAGGCAGCATATGAGTGGGTCATGCTTTCTTATCCATTCAGCTATTCTATGTCTTTTGATTGGAGCATTTAATCCATTTATGTTTAAGGTTATTATTGATAGCTACTTATTCATTGCTATTTTTTGTACCTATGTTCCCCTCTCTCTCACTCTTTTTCTTCTTTTTCTTAAAGCAGTCCCTTTAGTAACTGTAGCAGAGCTGATTTGCTGGAGGTGTATTCTTTTAGACTTCTTTTGTCTGGGAAACTCCTATTGGCCTTCCATTTTAATTGAGAGCCTTGCTGGATAAAGTAGTCTTAGCTTCAGGCCTTTGCTTTTCATTACTTGGAATATTTATTGCTATTCTCTTCTGGCTTGGAGCATTTTCATTGAGAAGTCAGCTGCTAGTCTTATTGGGGCTCTCTTGTAAGTTACTTCCTGTTTCTTCCTTGCTGCCTTTAAGATTCTCTCTTTGTCTTGGAATTTTGCCATTTTAATT
This sequence comes from Glossophaga mutica, assembly GCA_039655065.1. Classification (NCBI taxonomy): domain Eukaryota; kingdom Metazoa; phylum Chordata; class Mammalia; order Chiroptera; family Phyllostomidae; genus Glossophaga; species Glossophaga mutica. The sequence continues at coordinate 21,622,191 of CM077318.1, forward strand.
ATGATGTGTCTTGAAGTGGGCCTGTTTGGGTTCCTCTTGATTGGGAATCTCTCTGTTTCCTGGATTTGTGTGACATTTTCTCTCATCAAATTAGGGAAGTTTTCCATCATTACTTTTTCAAGTAGGTTTTCTATCCCTTGCTCGCCTTCTTCTCCTTCCGGTATCCCTATTATACGCATATTATTATGTTTCATGTTGTCTTGCATTTATCTTAATCCCTCTTCATTCTTTCTGAGCCTCTTTTCCTTTTCTTGTTCTTTCTGGGTGTTTTTTTTTTTTTCTATTTTGTCCTCCAGCTCACTGATCTGATCTTTTGCTTCATTGATCCTGCTTTTGATTCCTTCTAGTGTGTTTTTTATTTCTGAGATTTTATTGTTCATTTCTTCCTGGTTTTTGTTTATAGTTTCTATTTCCTTTTTTCATACTGTTGTAGTTATCACTCAGTTCCTTGTAGTTGTCTGTGAGTTCCTTGAGCATCTTTATAACCATTATTTTTTAATTTTGTTGTTCAAGTACAGTTTTCTGCCTTTTACTCCCATCCCAGCCTCCCCCCGCCCCTCCCCCCCATTTCAGCCCCCTTTTTTGTCCATGTGTCCTTTATTCTTGTTCCTACAAACCCTTCCCCATTTCCCCTGAGATTCCTTCCCCTCTCCCCTCTGCTTACTGTCAGCCTGTTCTATATTTTGAATTCTACATCTGATAGTTTCTTACCTCTATTTCATTTAGCTCTTTTAATGGGGAGTCTTCCATTACTCTTTACTGCATGTTCTTTTTTTTTTTTTTTTTGTCTCCCCATTTTAGGTGACTCTTTTTGTTTTACCCATTTTAGGGTAAATTGTGCACCCATTTTTAGGTGCACTTCCTGATGTTTCACTTTGCTAGCTGTCTTTGTAGGGTGAACTTCTATGGTAGGGATTCTATGGGGTTCATTGGCGTGGTCTCCTTGTCTGGATGCTGTAGGTTTGCCCTTTCTCCTGTTTGTATGGGCTCTGTTGTTGTACTTGGGTTTTTACCTTTTGGTGGTTCCTTTGTTGGTGGTTTTTCTCCTCCAGCAGGTATACCAATGTTCATAGCCCCCAACTATTCTTTTATGTGATCCTGTTCATATTTTTTATTGTTTCCCTTGCCTGGGGAACTATATCTGATAAAATATTGCTATGAGCAATGTCTAAGATTTTGTTGCCTATGTTTTCTTCTGCAATTTTTATGCTTTGGGGTCTAACAATTAAGTCTTTAATCCATTTTGAGTTTGTTTTTGTGTGTGGTATAAGAAAGTGGTCTAGTTTCATTTTTCTGCATGTATCTGTCCAATTTTACCGACATCATTTATTGAATAAACTACCTTCAGCCCACTGTATGTCCTTGTTTCCTCTGTTGAATATTAACTTTAAAGATGTGAGTTTATTCCTGGACTCTCTGTTCTATTCCACTGATCTATGTGTCTGTTTTTATGCCAGTACAATACTGTTTTGATTATTGTGGCCTTATATTATAGTTTGATATTTGATAGTGTGATTATTCCAACTTTGTTCTTCTTTCTCAGGATCACTGTCACTATGTGAAGCCTTATGTGGTTCCACTGAAAATGTTGAAATTTTTATTCTAGTTCTGTGAAATATGTCATTGGGATCTTGATAAGAATTACATTGAATCTGTAGGTTATTTCTTAAAGTAATGCAGCTGGTTAGTCAGATTTCTGGACCTAGAACTAATGGTTTCTGATTCCTAGTGCTCTCTCTAGATGCTGATGTGTAAACATTTGGTCTCATATGACTAAAAAGAAAGGGATGTATAAATAGCATAATTGATAAAATATACTTAAAATTTTTGAAAAAGAAAGGGATTTGTAGTCAATACAGGTGATAATAGACAGAAGAGATATCAGAATGGCCATCTCAGGACACCCATCTCACTGGACCATCAACATACATCACTTCCAAGACAAATTCTTTGATCTTGTCAATGCAAACACTGACTGTCCCATTGCATGGAAAGAAGCACTCCAGAGGGATTGAACAAAAGGGAAAAAAGGACTCATGGACACAGACAACAGCGTGGTGATTTCCAGAGACAGGGTATAAGGGACTAAATGGTAATGGAAAAAATACAATAAGGATTAAATCTTTTAAAAAAGAAGCACTCCATATTAACAGGACCATTCTTTTACATCCATCAAAAATGCTAAGATTAATCTCCTTCTCCCCCAGAATGTCAGCTTCTGCTGACTCCAATCTGAAATTTATCAGCCTGACATCATAATCACAATGTGTATTCCCTACAACATTATTGTTAACTCACCCAGTTCCTTGACTTTTTGGCTTCCCTTCAGGAACAAGCAGGAGAAAAATTTCACTGCAAACAGAACATCTTAGATCATTTATTAGAAGTCATGGCATTTAAAGGAATATCAAAGGTAAACAGGGAAGTGCTTAAATTGGTTGCATTCTTCCCATTATCTCCTGGGTTGCATTTTTCATGAGTCCACCTATTTCTCAGAAAGCTATTTTTTTTTGTTTTGTTATAATGAGTATGCATGTAGGAATATGAACTTTTGCACTGGAAAGGAATTGCAAATAAGGCAATCATGCTATTAAGCCACAAACATTGTAAGCCATTTTATACTCTCCAGCCTTTATAATTACTGAAAATAATTATCCAACAATAAGATCTTTCTCCCTCTTTATGTCTGGACTGATCACACTAGAAAGTACTCAGGCAAATTAGAAGTCTAACCATTGCTTTGTTCAAAGTGAGAGAGAACAGTAAACTGGTGGGGGAGGAGAGCACAGGAGCAGACCCAAGAAGAACTGGGGTGATTTAGGACCACCCAGGAAACTTCTCACCTGAGAAATAGAATCAATTTCTTAATATCTGTTCCTATATTTTAAGAGCAAAGCAAGAATAATAGCTCTTATGTGTCCCAGTTGAATCATAGGCTCTACCTAAAGTGAAATAGGGAGCTCTTTGGTCAGGTCAATGAAGGTGATTTTTTTTTTTTTTTTTTTTTTTTTTTTTGCCAGAAAGAGACCGCTTGCTTCCATGGCAATTCCCAATAAGGGATCCCAAAGGTCATCAGCTGCAACTGTAAATCCAAACTACTGTTCTCTAGTATGTAACTCATTGTGAGTATTCATGGGAGGTTTCATCCCTGGAATCTAAATTCCATCCCTTGTTTTCTTCTTAATGATCTTTTCTAAGTAAAATTTACAGAGGGGAATGCACAAATCTTAGGGGTATACCATTCAATCGGTTTTAACAAATGCACACACCAGGATAACCTATGCCCCTATTAAGATATGCAAGATCTGTCCAGAAGGTATTGAGCCATGTAATATGAAAAAATGCATACATTTATTGAACAAGATACAAGAAACATTGTACATAGGACAATGATGCCTCAATCCCCTTTGCAGTAGGCATCTTGGGCTCTCACACAGTGCTCCCAATTACCATCAACTTTCCTGTCATATTTTCCCAAATCTCACTGATGGTCTGAAATCTCTTCCCTTTCAAAGGTGGTTTTAGTTTTGGGAAAATCCAGAAGTTGTAGGATACCAAATCTGAGCTGTAGGGGGCTGAGTCACCTGGGTGACTTGATGTTTTGCCAAAAAACTCCGCATGAGATGTGATGCATGAGTGGGCATGTTGTCATGATGAAGCTGCCGATCACCAGTTGCCCATAGCTGCAGCCTTATGAATCATCCAAATAATTTCTGCAGAGGAATATTCAAGCTTCATGAAAAATTTGATTCAGATGTGCTGCTCTACTGGCTCAGTCATTTTGAATGTGACAACAGTAGACAGTACACATCCTCACTCAGCAGTGTCTACCACCCCCACTGATTAGTACAGTGAAGTCATCATTGTTCATGCATGCACATTCCAATCCACTGTCCTTGGCTGCCAGGCTACATTTATGTCATGCAAACCATTCTTGTTATATTAACAAGGGGTGGACTTTTCCCAGACAGGTCTTGTATAACATTTTAAGCCCCCCAGAAATTCCCCTCTGTAGTCAACACACATACACACAAATCACTCTCAGAGGTAACCCCTGGTCTGACTGATCTCACCATAGCCTATTCTAGTACTTCTTGTAAATGAAAAATAACATATATGTTTATTGCTGAGTAGAATTCCAACTCATGACTATACAACAGTTTTTTTTAATCCCTTTATAAGCTGAGGGACGTCTGTGTTGTTTGCAGGTGGAGATAAGAAAGCTTGTATAGTGTTCACTTCCGCAGCACATATACTAAAATTGGACCGATACAGAGAAGAATAGCATGGCCCCTGCACAAGGATGACACGCAAATTTGTGAAGCGTTCCATATATTTGGAAGCTACAAAACTCATTGCAAACTATATCAACATGAAACAGGCAACAGAAACTATCAGCAAGGGCCAAGAGGAAACGAAGAATACAATTTCTGAACTGAAGAACACAGTAGAAGGAATCAAAAGCAGAATCCATGAATCAGGAGATCAGATCAGCAAGTTGGAGGACAAAGTACAAAAAAACACCCAGAAAGAACAAGAAAAGGAAAACAGGTTCAGAAATAATGAAGGGGGATTAAGAGAAATGCAAGACAATATGAAACGTAATACTATCCATGTAATAGGGATACCAGAAGAAGAAGAAGAGCAAGGGATAGAAAACCTACTTGAAAAAGTAATGATAGAAAACTTCCCTGATTTGATGAGAAAAAATGTCACACAAACCCAGGAGAATCCCAATCAAGAGGAACCCAAAGAGGCCCACTTTAAGACACATCATAATTAAAATGGCAAAATTCCAAGACAAAGAGAGAATCTTAAAGGCAGCAAGGGAGAAACAGGAAGTAATATACAAGGGAGCTCTGATAAGGTTAGCTTATCCAAGCCAGAATAGAATGGCAAGAAATATTCCAAGTAATGAGAACCGAAGGGCTGCAACCAAGACTACATTACCATACTCTGGTTTCCCTTCAGATGGTATAAATCTTTCGCCTTTTACCAAGACTACATTACCCAGCAAGGCTTTCAATCAAGATAGAAGGCCGAATAAGGAGTTTCCCAGACAAAAGAAGTCTAAAAGAATACACCTCTACCAAACCAGTTCTGTAAGAGATGCTAAAGGGACTGCTTTAAGGAAAGGCAGGAAAAGAGAGAGAGAGGAACACAGGTATGAATATGGCAATGAATCAGTACCTATCAATAATAACCTTAAATGTAAATGGATTAAATGCTCCAATCAAAAGACATAGAATAGCTGAATGGATAAGAAAGCATGACCCACTCATATGCTGCCTACAAGAGACCCATCTCAGGGCAAAATACCTACACACACTCAAAGTGAAGGGCTGGAAACAAATTTTCCAAGCAAAAGGACAGGGAAAAAAAGCCAGGGTAGTAATACTCACATCAGACAAAATAGACTTCAAAAGAAGGGCCATAAAGAGAAACCCAGAAGGTCACTTTATAATACTCAAGGGAGGAATCCACCAAGAAGACATAAACATTGTAAATATGTATGCACTCAACATGGGAGCACCTAAATATATTAAGAAAATCTTAGAGGACTTCAAGAAACATATTGACAGCAACACAATTATAGTGGGGGAATTTAACACCCCACTGTCAAAAATGGACAGATCTTCCAAACAAAATATCAACAAAGATACTGTGGCATTGAACAACACTCTAGATGAAATGGACTTAACTGATATATATAGTGCCATTCATCCCAAATAAACTAAATACACATTCTTTTCAAATACACATGCAATAATTTCAAAGATAGACCACATGATAGGACACAAAACAAGCCTCAACAAATTCAAGAAAATTGAAATCATACCAAGCATTTTCTCTGACAACAAGGGACTGAATCAAGAAAACAATCCCAAGGGGGAAAACCCAAAACCCTCAAAATCATGGAGATTGAACAGCATGCTATTAAACAATGAATGGGTAAAGAATGAAATTAGGGAAGAAATCAAAAAGTTTCTGGAAACAAATAAAAATGAACTCACAACAACCCAAAACTTATGGGACACAATGAAGGCAGTCCTGAGAGAGAAGTTCATAGCAATACAGGCCTACCTAAAGAAGATAGAGACATTTAAAACAAACAATTTAATCCTATGCCTACAAGAACTTGAGGAACAGCAACAAAGACAGCCCAGAGCAAGTAGAATGAAGGAAATAACCAAAATCAGAGCAGCATTAAATGACATAGAGACTAAAAGCACAATTCTAAGCATCAATGAATCCAAGAGCTGGTTCTTTGAAAAGATAAACAAAATCGACAAGCCTTTAAGCAGGCTCATCAAGAAAAAAAGAGAGAGGACCCAAATAAACACAATCAGAAATGAAAGAGGAGAGATTACAACTGACACCACAGAAATACAAAGGACTGTAAGAAATTACTATGAAAAACTGTAGTCCAAGAAATTTGAAAACCTAGGTGAAATGGACAAGTTTCTAGAAAAATATAATCTTCCAAAACTCAATGAAGAAGAAGTGAAAAGCCTGAACAGACCAATAAAAACTGATGAAATTGAAGCAGAAAAAAAAAAAAAAACAAAAAACAAAAAAACTCCCGACACACAAAAGCCCTGGACCAAATAGTTTCACAGGAGAATTCTACAAAGCAATTAAGGAAGAGCTAACCCCTATCCTTCACAGATTATTCCAAAAAACCAAAAATGATGGAAGACTCCCAAACTCTTTTTTATGAAGCCAACATCATCCTAATCCCAAAACCAGATGAAGACACAACAAAGAGAACTTCAGGCCAATATCACTGATGAACATAGACACTAAAATCCTCAACAAAATATTGGCAAACCACATCCAACAATACATTAAAAAGATCATGCACCATGTTCAAGTTAGATTCATCCCGGGGATGCAAGGATGGTTCAATATTCGCAAACCAGTGAATGTAATATATCACATAAACAAAAGCAAAGACAAAAATTACATGATCATATCAATAGATGCAGAAAAAGCATTTGATAAGGTACAACACCCATTTAGGATAAAAAACACTCAGCAAAGCGGGAATAGAAGGAGCATACCTCAACATAATAAAGGCCTTATATGAGAGACCTACAGCCAACATCATACTCAATGGGAAAAAATGAAAACCTTTCCCACTAAGATCCGGAACAAGACGAGGAAGTCCACTTTCACCACTTCTATTCAATATAGTATTAGAAGTCTCAGCCACAGTGATTAGACAAGAAAAGGAAATAGAAGGCATCCAAATTGGAAAGGAGGAAACAAAACTATCATTGTTTGCAGATGACATGATAGTGGACATAGAAAATCCTATAGACTTGGACAAAAAATTGCTCGACCTAATAAATGATTTTGGCCAAACAGTGAGATACAAAGTCAATATCCAGAAATCAAAGGCATTTTTGTATACCAACAATGAAACAGCAGAAGCAGAAATCAAGAAAAAAATTCCATTCAATATAGCAAAAAGTAAAATAAAATACCTAGGAATAAACATAACCAGGAGGTAAAAGACCTGTATGCAGAAAACTACACAACACTGAAGAAAGAAATCAAGGAAGACACAAACAAATGGGAAAATATATCATGTTCATGGATTGGAAGAATTAATATCATCAAAATGTCCATACTTCCCAAAGCAATTTACAGATTCAAGGCAATACCTATTAAACACCAATGGCATATTTCACAGACATAGGACAAACACTTCAAAAATTTATATGGAATCATAAACGAACCCGGATAACAGCAGCAATTTTGAGAAAGAAGAGCAAAGTAGGAGGGATCACAATACCTGATACCAAACTGTATTACAAAGCCACTGTAATCAAAACAGCCTGGTACTGGCACAAGAACAGACACATGGACCAGTGGAATAGAACAGAGAGCCCAGAAATAAACCCAAGTCTCTACAGTCAATTAATATTCGACAAAGGGGGCAGCAACATAAAATGGAGTAAAAATAGCCTCTTCAACAAGTTCTGTTGGGAGAACTGGACAGCCACGTGCAAAAAAAAATGAAACTCAAGCACCAACTTACACCATACACAAAAATAGCCCTGGCTGGTGTAGCTCAGTGGATTGAGCACGGGCCTGCGAACCAGAGGATCGCGGTTCGATTCCCAGTCAGGGCACATGCCTGGGTTGCAGGCCAGTTCCCAGCAGGGGACACACAAGAGACAACCGTACATTGATATTTCTCTCCCTCTCCCTCTCCCCTACCCCTCTAAAGACAAATAAAAAAATCTTTAAAAAAATAAAATAAAATAAATTCAAGGTGGATAAAAGATTTAAATATAAGCCGTGTCACCATTAAAGTCCTAGAGGAGAACATAGGCAGGAAAATCTCAGATATTTCACGCAGCAACATTTTTACTGATATGTCTCCTAAAGCAAGGAACATAAAGGAAAGAATAAACAAATGGGGTCTTATCAAAATAGAAAGCTTCACCACAGCTAAAGAAAACAGTATTAAAATAAAAAGAGAACCAACTGTATGGGAAAACATATTTGCCAATGATACTTCAGACAAGGGTTTAATCTCCAAAATATATAAAGAACTTACATGACTCTACTCTAAGAAGACAAGCAACCCAATTAAAAAAAATGGGCAAAGGACTTGAACAGACACTTCTCCAAGGAAGACATACAGAGGACCTAGAGACACATAAAAAGATGCTCAATATTGCTAGGTATCAGAGAGATGGAAATTAAAACCACAATGACACCACTTGACACCAGTCAGAATGGCCATCATAAACAGAGCAACAAACAAGTATTGGAGAGGTTGTGGAGAAAAGGGGACTCTAGTGCACTGTTGGTGGGATTGCAGACTGGTACAACCACTATGGAAAACAGTATGGAATTTTCTAAGAAAACTAAAAATAGATCTGCCTTTTGACCCAGCAATTCCTCTGCTAGGATTGTATCCTAAGAACCCTGAAACACCAATCCAAAAGAACCTATGCACCCCTATGTTTATAGCAGCACAATTTACAATAGCTAAGTGTTGGAAGCAACCTAGGTGCCCATCGGTAAATATATGGTCAAAAAAATATGGTTCATTTACACAATGGAATGCTATGCAGCAGAAAGGAAGAAGGAGCTCCTACCCTTTGCAACAGCATGGATGGAACTGGAGAGCATTATGCTAAGCTAAATATGCCAGATGGTGAAAGACAAATACCATATTATCTCACCTTTAATGGCAACCTAATCAACAAAGCAAACAAACAAACAAAATATAACCAAAGACATGGAAATTAAGATCAGGCTGACAGTCACCAGAGGGGAGAGGGGAGGGAAATTCAGGGGGAAAGGGGAAGGGTTTACAGGAACAAGTATAAAGGACACATGGACAAAAACTAGGTGGGGTGGAAATGGGAGGGAGGTGGGGAGGGCTGGGTGGGTGGGCTGGGATGGGAGTAAAAGACAGAAAACTGTACAAGAACAACAATTAAAATAAAGAATATATAATATAGTATAAGAAAAATATAGGAAAAAAGAAAACTTGTATAAATGTTCTTTCACAAATGTTTTTGCAGAAATATGCTTCCATTTCATTTCTTTTGGGAAACATGTCTAGAATGGGATTGCTGGTTCATAGGTTAGGTGTATGTTTAGCTAAATATGAAACTGCCAGATTGTGGTTTTACTGTATTACATTTCCACCAAGAGTGTATAAATACTTCAGTTGCTCTGCATATTTGCCCACACATGGTAGTCAGTCTCTTTAATTTTAGCCATTCCAGTAAATGGACAGTGGTATCCCATGGTTTTGATTTGCATTTCCCTAATGACTAATGATGTTCAGCACTTCTTCATGTGCTTATCATTCATCTGTACTTTCTGCCATTGGGGAATATCTGCTCAAATCACTTGCCTATGTTTTTGTTTGTTTGGTTGTTTTTGTTTTTTTAATCAGTATTTTTTTTAATTTTTTTAATTTTATTTTTTTAATCAGTATTTTTTAATTGTTGATATTGTACAGTTTTCTGTCTTTTACCCCGCCCCAGCCCACCATCCCAGCCCTCCCACCTTCCTCCCATTTCCACCCCCCATAGTTTTTGTCCATGAGTCCTTTATACTTGTTGCTCTAAACCGTTCCCCTTTTCCCCTGAAATTCCCTCCCCTCCCCCTCTGGTCACTGTCAGACTGTTCTCAAATTCAGTGTCATTGTTTATATTATGCTTGTTTGTTTGTTTTGTTGAGTAGGTTCCTGTTAAAGGTGAGATAATATGGTATTTGTCTTTCACTGCCTGGCTTATTTTGCTTAGCATGATGCTCTGTTTTTAAGAGAGAAAGAGAGAGAAGAACTGATGTGAAAGAAAAATATCTATTGGTTGCCTCCTGTACACACCCTGACTGGGGATCAAAACCACAACATTTTGGTATATGGGATGATGCTCCAACCAACTGAGCCATCCAGCCAGGATGTACCCATTTTTAATTGGATTATTTGTCTTCTTATTTTTGAGTTATAACACTTTCGTATACATTCTGCACATAATTCCTTTGTCTTAGTGTTGCAAATGTTTTCTCCCAGTCTGTGACTTCCCTATCCATTTTCTGAATGGCATTGTTTGGTGAGAAAAGGTTACAAATTTTGATGAAGTCTAACTTATTCAAATATTTTTCTTGTATGGTTTTGTTTTTCTTTTACAGAAAAAGTCAAGAACCATATGGTTTTACCCATAAAACTGAAAGCTGAAAATGAACAAACAATAAAAAAGAGATTTAAAGGAAAAGGAAAAAACCTGTCCAGACTAGGTTTGCTAAAGGAATACTACAGTCTCGGGACAAGACAACTAAATTTGATAGTAATGATGAATGTGATGAAAATGGTGCATCTGGACTAGTAAAAAGAGCAAGAGGAGAAACAGACAAAGAACCTACTTCAAAACAGCAGAAAACAGCTTCTAGTTGAGATGGAGGCAGAGGTAGATATGACTTGCCTCACTGCACAACCATAAGGAAGAGCACAACTAACTTAAAAATGAAAAATACCCAGACCTGCCAGAAAATCATCCAGAAAAACACCCAGAACTGTATGGAAGTCCAACAACCAAGGATTTAAAGGAGCTATATTTATCCAGATAGGTAGGAGGGACAGAGATGAGGAGTCAGGGCAGGGAGAATTTGGTATGTGGGCAGCAAGCGAGGGACAGAGAGTTGGAGAGGAAGCAGGTCAACAGCAGCTGGATCAATGGGCAGCCCCACATTCACATGTGTTGGATAAAACTCAGGGAGACATCTTATGAGCAAGTGAGCCCAGCCCCAGGCTGGACCACACAGCCCAGGACTCCAGCACTGGGGAAATGAGGCCATATAACCTCTGGATGTAAACCCAGGGAGGGCTGGGGTGGTGAAAGAAACTGCCAGTACATACTCAAACTCACCTATTTTGGGAACCACAACCAGGACAGCAATTGAGGGGCGCCAGTCGCATATGGGAAGTGGGGGAAGTGACTAGAAGTGGGGCAAATGACTAGAAGTGGGGCAAGGGCCAGAAAAGCCCCCAGTAGTCAACCAGCAGCAGCAATGTCCCCTGTTTGACCCCTCCCCCACAGAGAGCCACAGTTGCCCCACCCTGGTGAATACCCAAGGCTCTGACCCATACTAAAAAAGTGCACTAAAACAGAATCAAAGTGGCTCTACCTAGTACATAGGCATAGGGAGGCTGCCAAAACCAGGAGACAAAGAAATATGGCCTGAATGAAGGAACAGAACAGAACCCCAGAAAAAGAACTAAGAAATGTGGAGATAGCCAACCTATCAAACACAGGGTTTGAAACACTGGTGGTCAGATTGCTCAAAGGTCTCACTGAATATGGCAAAAGCATAAGGGAAGAAATGAAGGCTCTACCAAGGGAAATAAAGAAAAATCCACAGGAAACCAACAGTGAAATGAAGGAAGTGGGATTCAAATCAATAATTAGGAACATAAGGAAGAAAGAAACATTCAACCAGAACAAAACAAAACAAAACAAAAAAAAAAGAATTCAAAAAAATTAAGAGAGTTTTAGAAGACTCGGACATCTCCAGAAGGGCCAACATCCAAATCATAATGATGCCAGAAGGAGAAGAGAAGGAACAAGAAACTGAAAATTTATTTGAAAAATAATGAAAGAAAACATCCCTAATTTGGCAAAGGAAATAGACAGACAAGTTCAGGAAGCAGAGAGTCCCAAACAAGTTGGAACCAAAGAGGTCCACACCAGGACACATCATAATTAAAATGCAAAAGGTTAAAGATAAAGAGAGAATCTTAAAAGCAGCAAGAGAGAGGCAGATAATTACCTACAAAGGAATCCCCATTAGATTATCAGCTGTTTTCTCAAAAGAAACTTCGCAGGCAAGGAGGGACTGGCAAGAACTATAGTGAACAAAGTGATGAAAACAAAGGACTTACAACCAAGATTATTCTATCCAGCAAAGCTATCATTTAGAATTGAAGGACAGAAAAAGTGCTTCCCAGACAAGGTAAAGTTAAAGGAGTTCATCATCACCAAGTCTTTCTTATATGAAATGTTAAAGTGACTTATTTAGATAAGAGAAAATAAAAACTGAATAAAATGACAACAAACTCATATACATCAACAACTGAATCTAAAAAGCAAAAATAGACTAAGCAAACAACTAGGACAGGAATGGAGTCAGATATGGATATCAGTTGAGAGGGGAAGAGGGAGAATAGGGGAAGAGGTACAGGGAATAAGAAGCATAATTGGTAGGTACAAGGTAGACCAGGGGATGTTAAGAACAGTATAGGCAATGGAGAACAACAGACATGAACTAAGGAGGGATTGCTGGAGGGAATAAAGGAACTGGGTGGAGGGGAGCAAAGGTGGAAAAAAATGGGGCACCAATAATAGCAAAATCAATAAAATACACTTTAAAAAACGCAGAAAAGAGAAAATAGTGCCAAAGACCAGTAGTTTAATAAATGAAGTTTTTATTAATTTTAATTAGCTTTTCAGCAGATTTTGTTTAGGGAGGGTTTTAAAAAGAAAACTGAATTAGGTTTACTTCAGTGTCTACTTGTAAGAAAGTACATTTTTTTTTTTGTTTAGCTTGGTTTTTCTGTTATCCAAATGAGGGGGGATTAATGTACAGTTGTATGTTATTTCAGATGATTCAAATATCAAATGAAATATTCTTGTACTAAATTGCAATATGAGAATGTATTAGTATCAACTAATAAAATATATACTATATATAAAGAGGAAGAAACAAACAAAACTCATAGACACCAGAGGGAAGGGTGTGGGGGAGTAGTAAAGGGTAAAGATGGTCAAATGTTTGGTAACAGAAGATGATTTGACTTTAGGTGGTGCGCATGCAATACAATATACAGATCATGTATCATAAAATTGTGCACTGGAAACCTATATAAATTTATTAATCAATGTTACCCCACTAAGTTAATCTATATAAAGTAAAATATAAGAAGGTGCCATTAGAAAGTTTTTTTTATATTTTTATTTTTTATTTAATAATTTTTATTGTATTTTTATTACCATTTAGTCCCCTTATACCCCCTCCCCACCTACAATCACAACACTGTTAGCCATGTCCATGAGTCCTTTTTCCTTTTTTTTTTTTTAAGAAAGCATTTTTTTTAAGATTTTTTTTTCCCTTTTAGATTCTATTTATTTATCTTTAGAGGGGAAGGGAAGGAGAGAGGGAGAGAAACATCAATGTGCGGTTGCCTCTTGTATGTCCCCTGACGGGAACTGGCCTGGCAACCCAGGCATGTGCCCTGACTGGGAATCGAACCGCGATCTTTCGGTTCACAGGTCCTTTTTCCTTTTTGCTGAATCTCTCCACCCCTCAACCTTCCACCTCCCAGAGCTGTCAGTCCATGAATCTGTCCCCTTTTTTTTTGTTACTTCACTTTGTTCATTAGATTCCCATGAAATGAGTGAAATCATAGTGTTTGTCTTTCTCCGACTGGCTTATTTCACTTAGCATAATATTCTCCAGGTCCATCCATACTGTAGCAAAGGGTAAAGTTTTCTTCTTTTTTATAGCCAAGTAGTATTCCATTGTGTAAATGTCCAATTTAGTTTTCTGCATTCTGTAAATATAATCAATATTTGAGTCATGTTGACTCCTCTTTAACTGGTCTTGAATCTAGCCTTTATTCTTCTTTTACTTTTGTAAAGGACCAGCTCCAAACCACCATTATCTTTTGTCATGACCATTGCAAGGGCTCCTTGGAGATCTAAAATAGAATTGACGATTCTCACTCTCCAAACCACCCCTACTTGTCCTTCCCTTGCTCTTCTCTACCTCTTTGAAGGTACTACCAAATAATTAGTTACTCAAGCCAAAACCTTTATAAAAGTCATCCAGGATTTCTTTCTCTTTCTTACAGCCAACCCATCACTATGCACTTTTGATTTTACCTCCTACTTATCTTTCAGATGCACATGCTCTTCTCTGTCTTCTCATCCACAACCTTAGCTCAGGCCACCCTAATTACAGCAGCAGCTCTTAACTGTTCTCTCTATTTCCACTCTTTCTCCCTCCATCCCATTCTGCACAGAGAAGTTTGACTTTTTCAGTTACCTATTGCTACATGAAAAGCACCCCCAAACAAAATACTTAGTGGTGTAAAACAACTATTTATTTTGTTGTGCCCATAGGTTTCAGGGGTAAGAATGTAAGAAAAGCACATTGGGAAAGGCTTGTCTCTGCTCCTTGATGTCTGGGGCCTCAGCTGATAAGGGACCTCACCATCTTTGGACTGGAATCATCTGAAGCCTTATTCACTGGTTTATCTGGTCCCTGGCCTGGGATGATTTAAAACCTGAGTTCAGCTGGCACTGTCAACAAGAGTGCCTTTACATGGCTTTTCCATGTGACTTGGACATTCTCACAGCTTGGTAGTCTCAGAGAAGTCAGATTTCAATTTCCAAGAATGAATGTTTAAATGCACATACTGGAAGCTGAATGGCCATATATGACTAACTATAAAGTCACATAGTATCACTTCCCTTTTAACATATAAGTCAAAGTAGTCACAACACCTAGATTCAGCAGGAGAACATTACAGACCCAGCCTCTCAACAGGAGGTGTCAAATATTTGCAGCTATGTTTTAAAACAATCACAGTGTCCATTCTGAAACACAAAGATAATTACATTGCTTGATGAAAGCTTCTAGTTGTCTTAGAAATGACTCTCAAATAGGGATATCTCCTTCTACAGACTGCCTCAGGATCACCTCAGGAGCTGTACAATCCTCCAGAAGTTTGTACTCTCTAGAAGTCATAAACTTATCCAACCAATTTACAATCATGTGTGATAAACTTATCCAATCACACAATCATGTGTGATTCATGAGCACACTTCCACCAAGTGCATACAAGGCCAATACTAGCTTACATGGCACCATTGTGCACACTTTAAAGGTGCCCCTTGCTACCTCTGCGTGGACATAACCTTGTTCCACTATGCATGGGCATGGTGAATGAAGCATGGGCTATCTTTAGTCCTCAGCCCCTTGCTCTCTAAGCCAGGGGCACTGGTATATGACAAAAGCTGCACAATAATGCATAATGACCCTGGGAACACAGGTCTTTCTAGGTGTTTCACAAGACACAAACCTATCAGAGGGTTCTTTCCACCCTTGTCGCACCCTTGATTCTGCTCTTGCTCTTACATTCTGTGCCCAGTCCTTCAGGAAACCATATCAGCTTTCTCTTCAGACATGTATCAGAGTCACCTGGAGTATAGTTATGGGTGTTTTTTAGTCTTTTCTACTAGATTGAAAGCTCCTTGAGACAGAGACAAAGCCTCATTTGCTATCATGCAAAGAGGAAACAATTGTTTATATGCTGCAATATGATGCACCAGAGAATGCCTCTCTCCCATCATGGAGCCCAAATGCCTCAAATATCAACAGTAGAGCTTTCTCTGAGTTCCTGAGTCTCTTTTAAATGCCAGCAATTCCCAGCACATCCAACTCACTCCCACTAAAGTGTTAGTGGTATATCACATTTGCTTCCTTCATGTGAATACTTTAGCCATGAGATAAAAGGAGAACAACACCAAAAGAGAAGAATAGAAATAAAAGCCTACAAGATAATTTCAACATGTCTTTTCCCTGCACATTACCAACACCATACTGTGGCACAGCAGTTCAAAGTGGCTACACTAGAGAATATTTCATACTCAGAATGCCCCATTCTATTCCTTTTCTCCACAGATGCTACTCACAAACACACACACATACACAAAAGAAACAAAATAAAGCAATTCAAGGCCTTAAAATAATAATTTCTTTGCAAAATTTCGACAATAGGAAGAAAGAAAAATTTAAATAAAATTATGAAAGTTAAAAAAATTTTTCTGAAAAAAAAAAAATTGGCTCTCTGTACCATAAGCCTTTGACCCAGCAATGCCCCTTTAAGAAATTGATCTTATAAAGGGGAAAATCCAGAAAAAGAATTCTGTACAATTATATTAGTTTATAATGGTGAATAAAACACACAACCAAAATGTATAATAATGGAGGTTGGGTAACTAATATAAGGGAATATTACTCAGCTAATAAATGTGGTGTTTTCAAGGAATATTTAATGACATGGGGGAATGCTTATGGTATAATTTAAATAGATAGAGCAAAACACAAAACTACATATGCTGTATGCACATGTTTTGTTGGTATTTTTTGTTTGTTTTTTGTTGTACATACTGTGCCTAGAACAGTGCCAGTCATATAATAGTGACTGGCTTAATAAAAAAAAATCACTAAATGAGTATATATTATATATGTAATATATATTATAGCATATCCAATATGGTCATTGAATGACTAAAATAATTTATTGCTTACAGTGTATGTAAACTTGATGTGAAATCCTTACATGGCATACATCCCTTATTTAATCTTTACCACAGTTCTTTTGAGACAGTTACTGGCATTATCCCAATTTTTACAGATGGGAAAGTGAAAAGTCTGAAAGAATAAGACATATAGTCACTAAATGGTAGAGCTAAGATTCAAACCCAGGCCATCAGATTCTGAAGCCTAAGTGCTTAACAATATAGCAATGCTTTATGCATACTTTTACACACATACTGAAAAAGCACTGGAAGATAAAACACCAATGTTACAAGTACCTTATTTCTGGGTAGTAGGATAAGAAGGAATTGGTATTTTCGTCTTTTGCTTTTCTTTGTTTCAAATTTCCTGCAGTAATTATGCATTGCTTTTGTATTCTTATTTTTAAAATCAATTATTTTGTTTTTAACCAGTCATGGACTTCAGAGTTCTTAGAGATCAAATCCAGCCCTTGGTCCTCACCCCATGCTCATCACTTGGGGCAGTTTCATCTCCCTGCTGTCCTAACCTAAGAATATGGTCTAACTATCCCTTGCCAAACCTACACTATTTCCAGGCTGTTAGTGCAAACAATTATTTCTGTGTGAAGTTGCAGTTTACATTGTGTCCCTTTGCAACTGTCTTGCCTAGTCTCTAGTTTTCTGGCTTACCTTGGTCTAACCCCTTGTTCTACATTTGTTACCTAGCCTCTCTACCTCCTGGCGAACCACCTTCCCCTCCTTGTCTTACCCCATCTATCACTCAGAACCCACAGGCTTAGTATGATATCATTGCAATACTCACTGTAACATTTTCAGGATGGGGGGACTCTGTGTGCAGAGTCCTTACAGCACACAGGATTCAGGGACAAGCCACAGCAACACACTTTTTTCCCCTCTGTGACTTCTTCACTTCTCCTTTCAATTACAGACCCCAAACTGATTCTACCACTCTAATAAGGCCCTGATCAATTCTAAGGAGTTGTTTTATGACTCCTGCAGATTTCATTCCTGTTATTATTACACATCACAACATCACATTAGTTTTCAAAACACAAACCAACATTGATTTGCTGACTCACTCTGTGGTCTCCTATGATTCCCAGATCTTTCCATTATGTTTGCTTCTCCAGACATGGAGAGAATTGATTTCCTCTCCAGCCCACCATAACAGGTTTCTGTTCTTTTGCCACTACCAACCTCCCTACCCCTACCCTCAACACTGACATTGGAGAAGTACAGAAAGCCACAAAATTTTGAGATCTATTTGCTAAACCTATGAACAACAACAAAAACAAAAATACAAAAGTATCACAAGCCGTTACCTACTTTCCACCAGAACTCTTTAAATTTTGTTTTGAAGCCTTGGACAGCCAAAAATACAGTTTATTTTATAGGCTGTAAATCAATACAGTGGGGGTAGTTACAAAGTAAAGCTATAGAGTCAGAGAGATCTGGATTCAAAATCCAGCTCCAAAACTTCCTATTGGTGTGATTTTGAACAAATCTCTTTGCCTCTTAAGACTTCAGTTTTACCCTATGGTGCATTTACACAGTGGAATTCTATGCAGCAGAAAGAAGGAACTCCCACCCTTTGTGACAGCAAGGATGGAACTGGAGAGCATTATGCTAAGTGAAATAAGCCAGGCAGTAAAAGACAAATACCATATGATCTCACCTTTAAGTGGAACCTATTCAACAAAACAAACAAGTAAGCAAAATATAACCAAAGACATTGAAATTGAGGACAAGCTGACAGTAACCAGACGGGAGAGGGGAGGGGATAATGGGGGAAAAGAGTCAAAAGGTTTACAGTAACAACTATAAAGGACACATAGATAATAACAAGGGGGTGGAAACAGGGGACGGAGGTTGGGAAGGCTGGGGTGGTGAGGAGGGATGGGGGAAAAGGCAGAAAACTGTACTTGAACAACAATAAAAATCAAAAGTATTTAAAAATTAATTAATTAATTTAAAAAATTACTTCAGTTTACCACCTGCAAAATGGGAGTAATTATAACACAGTCAGTTCTGATATAATGTGATATGTGTAAAATTCACTGTGCTGTGCAAAATTGTGTATTAAAAGCTGCAGGGCTTATGGGAAAATGAGTTTAGAGGCACAACACTCAAACCAATTAAAAAGATATGAACCTAGTAAAAACAGTATCACAGTTTTGTGTGTGTGTTAAATGGTTAAATAGTATGTAAATACTATAATGAATGTGGCACATTCACAAGACCTGTAGTTTGCTGTGGCAGCATCTGTTGGAAGAGTTATACCTCGTAAGTTCTTGTGAAGTGATGGAAGGAGGATGATCTGAAATCAGAAAGTTTTAGCAGCAGATGTGGATGGTTGTGCTACATATCACAGTGAACTGACAAATATGGTGGATGTGTTAAGTGTGTGTGTCCATACAAGTGCATATGTACACATGCCTTTTGTACTCCTATGAGACTCGGTTCTGCTGAGTGTGATTTTTTTGTGTTCATCTAGGGTTTCTTGTGGGAAAAAAATCATTCATAAGCAAACACAAAGTTCATGTTATGCTCAAGTTGTTCCCTAAGATATAAATCACATTAGAACAAATTCACATTTTTCAAAATGAGAGTTATAGCAGAACTGACTGTACCAACCTCCTGTGCTTAGGAAAATTACATAAAATAATACCTTTAGCAAAAGGCTTAGAACATACCAAGCTTCCAATAAGTGATAGCTGCAGTTATCAAAACCAGCAGTAATGGTTCAAACCTAGGGGACCTTACAATGCCTGTAGATGGAACCTGGAACTGCCTTGATATGGGTCCTCCTTCACACATCTGATGAGAGGAAATGGAAAGCCAGTGATCTCAGCTCTGCTTGGAGTCACCTCTCCTAACATTTTACCTGCTAGCCAAGTGCCTGTGACATTTGCAATTCATTCTATGAGCATATCTTATAGTCCTAAACCACCAGACAGTAGCTAAGCAGTACAGAATCTACAAGAGGAGCCAAGGGCCCAGCCTTTAGCCTAAAAGATCACTCTCTGATGATCAATGAGAAGAGTGAGGCATGAGGAGGTTAGGGGTGAGCTGGTTGGAGGGTCTCTAATAGGTACATGTTGTTAGCTCTGGGGAAGAGCAGAGACAGGATCAGAGCCACTATTTAGAGCAAATGTTAGCAAACTTATTCTTTAAAAGGCCAGACAGTAAGATTCTAGGCTTTGCAGGCCATATTATCTGTGTTATACCTAGTCAAATTTACTATTGTAGCATGAAAGCAGTCACAGACAACACATACATGAATTTGCATGACTGTGTTCCAATAAAACTTTATTTACAAAACATTCAGTGAGAAAGACTTGGTATTTAAGCCATAGTTTGCCAACCTCTGCTTTAGAAATTTCCTACCTAATATAATTGGTATCATAAATGCAAGCTATTGTATATAGGTAATGTTCAAATTTTCTAGTAGCCACATTTTTTAAAGTGAAAAGAAAGAGGTGTAATTAATTTTAATAGTATATTTAGTTTAAACTAATTATTTAAAAAATTCCCATTTCTTTTTTTCTCTTAACAATTTATTTATTTATTTTTATTTTTTAATTGTTCTTCAAGTACAGTTTTCTGCCTTTTACTCCCATCCCAGCCCACCCCCCAGCCCTCCCCCTCCCTCCTGTTTCTACTCCCCCCTTGTTTTTGTCCATGTGTCCTTTATACTTATTCCTGCAAACCTCCTTTTCCCCCAAGATTCCCTCCCTTTTCCCCTCTGGTCATGAAATAGAGAGCAGGCTGACAGGCTAAAAATATTCTCATTTCAACACATAATGAACAATTATTAATGAAATATTTTACATTTTTTATCATACCAAGTCTTTGAGATCTGTTATGGCTTGAATTGTGTCTGCACAAAAGATGTTAGTGTCCTAACCTCCAGTACCTGTGAATGTGACCTTATTTGCAAATTGGGTCTTTGCAGATGATCATGTTTAGAAGAGGTCATTAGAGTGGGCTCTAATTCAATATGACTTATCCTTACGAAAAAGGGAATTTTAGACACATAGACAGACACACACAAAGGAAGAAGGCCATGTAAAGATGAAGGCAGAGATTGGGGTTATATAGCAGAAGCCAAGAAATGCCAAAGATCTCCAGGAAACCATGAGAAGCTAGGGAAGAAGCATGGAACAAATTCTCCCTCACAACTCTCAAAAAGAACAAACCCTGCTGACACTTTGATCTCAGGCTTATAGCCTCCATCCAGACTGTGAGAAAATGAATCTGTGGTTCTTTGTTGCAGTAACCCTAAAAACTGAGTACAAAACCTGTCTTTGTGTTTTACATTTACAAAACAATTCAATTCATACTAATTACATTCCAAGTGCTCAAAAAGCATTCATAGCTACTGGCCACCATATTGAACAGTACAGCTTGAAAAAGAGCAATTTGGTACCCCAAAATGAATTGATTAGCTTAAGAAGAGAAAGGATTCAGGGGTACAGAAAACATGAAGATTATATGTAAGCAAATGACTTCTTTAAAGCCTTTACTTTCCCTGAAAACGTACTAAATGGGATAGTGTTTACTTTCTCACAACAATTTAGAAGCCCCTGGGAAGTGACCACAGCACACTCAGGGAATATTCCATGTTCTTTAGCTTTGGCCAAAGTCATTTCATTCCAGAGTTCTATTTTTTGCTTCTATGGTGTGTGATCATTTTTGTCTCCCAAATGATTCCCTCTGAACTCAATATGTGATATATTCCCTTGAACTAATTTGACAGTCTCATCATTTTATTGATCTTATAATCCCCATTAACTGTATTCATGCATACAACATATCATCTGAAATGACAAGAAGATTGGAACAAAAAAGAATAGCTCCATTTTTGATATTTGACTACTGACAGCTTTTGAATCCTTTCCCCTTTTTCCCTTTTGCTCTACATCTAGCAAACCAATAAGAAAGCCTGAGCACTGTGTCCCTTGGTGCTGCTGGTAAGGAAGTTCAAACCATAAACATCACCTAAACAAATGTAGGAATATTCGCCCTGACCCTATCTTCTAATAACAATAAAATCCAAAGCCACTCACCACTCCTTCACTCAAGCCAAATTGACAAGCACGAATGCTTCCCCTATTCTTCCCAGAAAGCTTCATAATGTGAATAATAAAACTTTTCACACATTGTTGGTGCATGTGTTGACATCATCACCCTCAATATCCAAACCAATTTTGGGTGGGGTAGGGAGTATGTTCCTGCCTTCCACGGAGGAACCTCAACAATGAGTGTTGAGAGTAGTATAGTCTGAGATGATCACCACCTCCTGGAGGTCTTGCTTCTATTTCTTTCACTTACTACCTTGCTCTACAGACTGCGGGCAAGTACTATATACACACTGAGTTGCTGCCTACTTCCTGCTGCCTAGTGTGCTCTTTGAATTGTGCTGCTGCCTTTCAGTGAGATAGCATTGGAGTTGTTTCTGCATTTAACAAATCCTAGAAATATTGGGGGAACACTTTATAAAGTATATGATTGTCTAACCACATATGCTGTATACCTGAAACTAATACAATATTTAACATACAAAATAATAAATATACTCCTGCTTAAATGAAAAAAAAATTCCTAGCAAGCCTCAGTTACTAATTTAATCCACCCAAGTCAGTTTTGCTTTTAGGGATAAGAATATATGGGATTGGGACCCTCCTTAAAGAGCCTTTGGGTTGGGTATGTGAGCCTGGACCTATTTGCCTCAGACTGAATCATGTGTTTCAATTCCTGTACAAGCTATGACTGATACTAAGCTCTGTGCAGTAATTCTTAACCTGTGATCGTTGGTTGTATGGTCCAACCAGGCATTGGTCCTATTCCATAATATTAAGGAAGAAATTGATGGCATGTATAGTATGGTGGCTGTGGGTAATCACTAATATAAGGAAGAATAGTCACCGTGTGGAGTGCTAAGGTCATACTCTAAAAAACAGATAGCTCATTAGGACCCTAAATGCCTCTGGTCTAACGAAGATCCTGATCCTCAGGATTATAGAGGGAAACACACATAGACCTTATGAAAAGCACCTTATAATTGTTCTTGTAAACCCTTCACCCTTTTCCCCCATTATCCCCTCCCCTCCCTCTTCTGATCACTGTCAGCCTGTTATCAATTTCAATGTCTTTGGCTATACTTTGCTTGCTTGTTAGTTTTGTTGATTAGGTTCCTGTTAATGGTGAGATCATATAAGAACAATTATAAAGGACATATGGATAACAACAAGGGGGAGTGGAATGGGGGAGGGAGGCAGGGAGGACTGGGGTGGTGGGGAGGGGTTGGGGGAAAAGACAGAAAACTATACTTGAAAAAATTTTAATGTAAATTAATTAATTAAAAAAGAAAAGCACCTTAAATGCTTCACCCCACCCCTCTTAAAGAGACAGGACACCATTACCTCACTGGATAATTGTAAAATGAACAACAACAAAAAAAACTATGTCTTCTACTGAGTGCCACAGCTGATGAATATGCCAAGAGGTTAATTCAAACTTACCTTAAGCCCAGAGTCTCCAGACAATAATTGCTTTGAGAAAAGTCCTTAACTGTGAGTTATAACCAAGATGGAGGTGTAGGTAAAAACACTTTGGTTCCTTGCACAACCAAAAGAAGGATAACAACAAATCTAAAAACAATATACAACCAGAAGTGCCAGAAAATCAAACTGCATGGAACTCTGAAAACCAAGGAGTTAAAGAAACATTCATTCAGAATGGTAGGAGATGGGCAGTCAAGTGGAGAAGATGTGCGGTAAGGTGGTGGACTACATGAGTGAGACAGAACTGGCTGAGGACTTCCGGCCAAGATGGAGGCGTAGGCGGACACACTGTGCCTCCTCTCACAACCAAAATTAAGGACAACAAATATTTAGAAACAAGAAAACAACCAGAAATGATAGAAAATTGAACTGTACAGAAGTCCAACAACCATTCATCCAGACCGGTAAGAAGGGCGGAGTCGCGGTAGGAAAAAGTGGAGGTGCGGACCCAGGAACGCAAGTAGCAGTGGCTCGCAGTTCCCAGGTGCACGGGTGGTGGCTGGCAGTCCTGGGCGCACAGGCGGCAACTGGCAGACCCCGGGAACAGGGGGGCAACTGTGCAGACCCAGTGAGGATGCACAAGGCGGCT
This sequence comes from Glossophaga mutica, assembly GCA_039655065.1. Lineage (NCBI taxonomy): Eukaryota > Metazoa > Chordata > Mammalia > Chiroptera > Phyllostomidae > Glossophaga > Glossophaga mutica. The sequence continues at coordinate 21,646,187 of CM077318.1, forward strand.
GGCTGACCAGGGGTTCCACATTCGCGCACACAGACGGTCCAGGCAGAGGGGAAGTGGTGGAAGGGACTGGAATCCAGGAGAGAGCGGAGCAGGCGCCATTGTTCCCTCTCAGACCCCGCCCCCACATACAGCGTCACAACCCAGCGACTGGGCTGCCCCACACTGGGGAGTGCCTGAGGCTCCACCCCTCACTATGTAACAGCACGTGCGCGTGCGCAGATAATCCAGGTGAAGGGGAAGCAGCGTAAGGGACCGGAGTCCAGAAAAGAGCGGAATAGACGCCATTCTTCCCTCTCGAACCCCGCCCCCACCTAAAGTGTCACAACCCAGCGACTGGGCTGCCCCACCCTGAGGAACACCTAACGCTCCACCCCTCACTACGTAATAGCTGCGACCAGACTAAAACCAAAACAAAACAAAACAAAAAAACCCCACCAAAAATGGCTCAAACTGGAGAAAAAATGAAAACCCCGGAGTCAATTCCTCTAAGCAACGGAGAGATAGCCAACCTATCAGATGCACAGTTCAAAGCACTGGTCATCAAAATGCTCACAGAATTGGTTGATTTTGCTCATAAATTAGATGAGAAAATGCAGGCTACAATACGTGAAATGAAGGAAGACGCATGGGGAACCAATAGAGATGGAAGGAAAACTGGGACTCAAATCAATGGAGTGAACCAGAAGGAAGAAACTAACAACCAAACAGAAAACGAGGAAGAAACGAGAATTCAAAAAAATGAGGAGAGGCTTAGGAACCTCCGGGACATCATTAAACGTCCCAACATCCGAATTATAGGGGTCCCAGAAGGGGAAGAAGAGCAACAAGTAGAAAACTTATTTGAACACATAATAAAGGAGAACTTCTTCAATATGGCAAAGGAAATAGACTACCAGGAAGTCCAGGAAGCTCAGAGAGTCCCAAAGAAGTTGGGCCCAAGGAGGAACACATCAAGGCACATCGTAATTACATTAGCCAAGATTCAAATGAAGGAAAGAATTCTAGAAGTAGCAAGGGATAAGGGGACAGTCACCTACAAAGGAGTTCCCATCAGACTGTCAGCTGATTTCTCAAAAGAGACCTTCCAGGCAAGAAGGGGCTGGAAAGAAATATTTGAAATCTTGAAAAGCAGGGACCTACATCCAAAATTGCTCTTTCCAGAAAAGCTGTCCTTTAGAATGGAAGGGAAGATCAAGTGCTTCTCAGATAAGGTCAAGTTCAAGGAGTTCATCATCACCAAGCTCTTATTATATGAAATGTTAAAGGGACTTATCTAAGAAAAAGAAGATCAAAAATATGACAATGAAAAGACAGCAAACTCACAGCTATTAAGAACCACACCTAAAACAAAAGCAAACTAAGCAAGCAGCTAGAACAGGAACAGAACCACAGAAATGGAGATCATATTGAGAGTTAGCAACAGGGGCGTGGGAGGAGGTGGGGGGAAGGTACAGAGAATGAGTAGCATAGATAGTGGGTAGAAAATAGACAGGAGCAGGGTAAGAATAGTATGGGAAATGTAGAAGCTAAAGAACTTATGACACAAGGACATGAACTAAAGGGGGGAATGTGGGTGGGAGAGGGTGTGCAGGGTGGGGGGAATGATGGGGGAGAAACGGGACAACTGTAATAGCATAATCAATAAAATATATTTTAAAAAAAAGAAAAAAAAAAGAACTGGCTGAAAGGACCCATGGCAATTGTGGCAGACTATGTGGGCAAAGCAGGGCTGGCTGAACACGAAACTAAAAATTCAAAGCTAGCTGTAAACTACTTCGGGGGTTGCCATGGCAGGAAAAACTCCCAGTCTGACATAAGAGAGTTCATTGCAAAGTAGGGCTAGAGCAGAGCAAGCAAGCCACATTGTTCCATCTCTGACCCGTCCCCCACAGGCAGTGCCACAACATAGCAAAGAGGGTTGCCACAACCAGGTGAATACCTAAGGCCCCGCCCCCTTACAACATAACAGGTATGCCAAGACAAAGAAATACAGCCCAAATGAAAGAACAGAACAAAACTCTATAAAAAGCCTGGTTGGTGTGGCTCAGTGGGTTGAGTGCTGGTATGCAAATGAAATAGTTGCTGGTTTGATGCCCAGTCAGGGCACATGCCTGTGTTGTGGGCCAGGTCCCCAGTGGGGGCTGTGTGGGAGGCAACCACATGTTGATGTTTCTCTCACTCTCTTTCTCCCTCCCTAGACCTCTCTCTAAAAATAAATAAAGAAAATCTAAAAAACAAAACCTCCAGATAAAGAGCTAAGCAATGAGGAGATGGCCAACCTATCTGATGCAGAGCTCAAAACACAGTAATCAGGATGCTCATAGAACTGATTGAGCTCAGTCACAAAATGAAGGAACAAATGAAAGACACCCAAAGTGAAATAAAGCAAAATATACAGGGAACCAACAGTTAAGGGAAGGAAACCAGGACTCAAATGATTTGGAACAAATGGAAGAAATAAATATCCAACTGGAACAGAATAAAGAAACAAGAATTAAAAAAAAAAAATGAGGAGAGGCTTAGGATCCTCTGGGACAACTCTCAATGCTCTAACATCAGAATTATAGGGGTGTCAGAAGGAGAAGATCAAGAGCAAGAAGTTGAAAACTTATTTGAACAAATAATGAAGGAGAACTTCCCCAATCTGGAAAAGGAAATAAACTTCCAAGAAGTCCAAGAAGCCCAGAGAGTCCCAAAGAAATTGGACCCAAATAGAAACACACCAACGCACATGATCATTAAGTTACCCAAGATCAAAGATAAAGAGAGAATCTTAAAAGCAGCAAGAGAAAAGGAGACAGTTACCTCCAAAGGAGTGCCCGTAAGACTATCGCTGACTTCTCAAAAGAAACCTTGCAGGCAAGAAGGGGCTGGAAAGAAGTATTTGAAGTCATGAAAGGCAAGGACCTACATCCAAGATTACTCTACCCAGCAAAGCTTTCATTTAGAATGGAAGGGCAGATAAAGTGCTTCCCAGATAAGGTCAAGTTAAAGGAGTTCATCATCACCAAGCCCCTATTATATGAAATGTTAAAGGGACTTATCTAAGAAATAGAAGATCAAAAACTATGAACAGTAAAATGACAACAAACTCACAACTATCAACAACTGAATCTAAAAAAATGAAAACAAGAACAGGAACAGCATTAGAAAATTGGGTAGCAGGTGGAGGTTTTTCAATGGGGAGGAGAGGGGAAGAATGGGGGAGAAAGGTACAGGGAAAAGAAGCATAATCGGTAGGCATAGAATAGATGGGGAGAGGTTAAGAATGGTAAAGGAAACAGATAAGTCAAAGAACTTATATGTACAACCCATGGATGTGAACTAAGAGGGAGAATGCTGGAGGGTTGGGGGGTGCAGGGAAGATAGAGGGAGGGAAATGGGAAAACTGTAATAGCATAATCAATAAAATATTCTTAAAAATGAAAGAAAAGAAAAGTCCTTAACTCTAATAATACTGATTTGGAAATCTCTGGAGGAAGAAACTTATAAACATGACCAGGGTAGAGAAGACTCTTCCAACATGAGGTATACACAGTAACCGCCAAAAAAAAAAAAAAAAAAAATGAAGCAAGACAACATCGACCAAAAAAACTTAGTGGGGTGGGGAAGAAACTGAAACAAAGGTCTCTATTTGACACAATTGTATATCAAAATTTTACTGAAATAATCTACATTTCAGAAACACAAATAGAAATGGGTGCTAACTGGCATTTGAACTTCTAAAACATAGGTCCTAAGTTAACTTTAACATCTTTCAAAAAGCACAAATTGGCAAACTTTAATGGTCTTAATTGATACTGGAACTCAAATTACAGTTATACCTGGCAGTCTCACTAAATTTAAAGAAAGTATCCTCTATGCTCTTAGGAAAGTTACCAAACATAAAATAGAAGACAAACAAGTATGCCTCAACTTAATCATCAGAATTACTACCTTGGCTAAAGTCCCCATGGTCATAGTGCCTTTGTCATAAATATCCCATAGTGTGCATGGAGGCTCCAACCCAATGGATAATAAATTAAAATTAAATTAAATATTTAGCATTTACAATTGGCTTGACAAAAATGAAACCACATGGACCACCTCCTTGCTGTTTAAAAATCATCAATATGATCCAATATTGATCATTTAAAACAAGCACTAAATAAGATTAAAACAAGGACTAAAGGAAATAAAACCAACTACTGAAGTAAGACATCCTGAAAAAAGAGATCATTGTTCCTACTTCCTTCCTGATTAGCCCAATTTGTCCAAAACTCAAGCCAGATTTTTTTTAAGATTTTATTTATTTATTTTTAGAGAGGGGAAGGGAGGGAGAAAGAGAGAGACACATCAATGTGTGGATGCCTCTTACATGGCCCCCACTGGGGACCTGGCCTGCAACCCAGGCATGTGCCCTGACTGGGAACCGAACCTGCAACACTTTGGTTCGCAGTCCGCGCTCAATCCACTGAGCTACGCCAGCCAGGGCAAGCCAGATTTTTTTTTTTTAAATGAATAATGCCACCCGAGTTGGGGTAGCTCAGTTGATTGGAGCACTGTCCAGTCCACAAAAAGGTTTTTGGTTTAATTCCCAGTCAGGGCAAATACCTAGGTTGTGGGTTTGATCCTTAATCAGGGAGTGTATGGGAGGCAACAGATGGATCTTTCTCTCTCACAGTGATGTTTCTCTCCTCTGCCTTCTGTCTATAAAATCAACAAACATATCATCAGGTAAGGGTTTAAAAAAAAGAATAATGACTAACAGTTGGTTACTTCAATCTTAATTATACATACTCCCAATTGAGGCCCCTCCAAAGTTAGAGGGAGCATGGCCCACAATATCTCCTTCATTTCTGACACCAATTGCAAGTTTAGGGTTCTCAAGACTACACTCAGCTCTGATAATTCATTAGAAGGACTCATAGCACTTATAATTGTCATATTCACAGTTATAGTTGATTACAGTGAAAGGACACTAATTAAACTAGCCAAAGGGAAAAATACATGGGGCAAAGTCCAGAAAAGTTCTAAAATTTAGAACTTTTAGAATCTAAATGTTCAGTTTCCAGTCGTTTTCTCCCCATAGAGTTATGGGCAGCATTACTTTCTTGGTATTTATATGTGTTAATGGACATTGAATATTGTCAATCCCTAAGCCTTGAATCCAGAGTCTTTGGGGGTTTGACTATATAAACCTGGTTGACTGTCCATGTGGCTGACCTCAGTCTCCAAAGGACAACTGATACCCTATGACCAAAAGCCCCTACCCTAAATCACATTGTTGGTATGGGCCAAGGTGCTGAAGCAACCAAAGACATTCCTATCAGGCATAGCATCTCAAGGGCTTAGATATTACCTCCAAAAAAGCCAAGAACAAAGGCTGGATCTGTCTTTGGGCAAGATTTAATTCTTTACTGACTCCATCCAAATGACAACTGGCAAATGGTTTGCTTTAATGGATTTGATGAATATGCTCTATTCAGTGCCCTGGTCTTCAGAGAGAACAATACACCTTTACCCAGCTAACACATGGAGTATCTCAACAACCATATCACTGCTCACAATCTTTGCAAGTAAGATCTAAATTGCATCCAACTTTCCCTAAGAAGACAGGTATGACATCACACTGATGACATCTTCCTCTGAGGAGATTCGTTTGACACACTCATTTGGAACATGCAAATATTCACAAAGGAGCTAAAAAAAAGGGGGGGTGAGCCATTGTTCTACACAGAGTACAAGGCCCCACCTTTTGGTTAAATTCCTAGGAGGCATTTGACCATCCAAAGACCACTCCATCCCTGATACTGGCAAGAAACAACTATTGACATTCTTAGCACCCATATCATTAAAACAAGCCAAACATCTTTTAGAAATTCTTTGGTTTCTAGAGGCAACATAGTCTTTGTTTACAAGTTTTACTTAATCCCACTTATGATGTTACTTCCTAATCAGCACATGTTGAATAAGTCTTCCTCCAACAAAAGGTCCTAGAATCTGTCTAAACTGCATGACAATAGGCATACCCATTAGTATCTTCCAGAGATTTCTTCACTGTAGAGACTTTAGCAATGTACTTTCATGCCTTTTGGAGTTTGTGGACCATCTATGATAGCTAAAAATTGTTTATGGCAAAAAAAAACTGGTGAAAAAGAAACTATTCTCTTCAGTCCTACACTATATGCCATTAGAGGAACAACTGCTTGCTACATATGGAGCCCTTCTGAAGATGAAAACTCTCAACAGGTGACTCTGAACCCAATTGCTTAATATTCTTTTGATCATGGGGGTGACATCCTGCATAATTGAAATGAAAATGATACCTTCATGATGGAGCCAAACATGGGCTCTCTGGCATATGGTACTTACAGGAATGGGTGGCCTCCTTCTCCTCTCAGTCCCTAGACAAATCAAATGATGCTGAAGAATATTACCCCTCACAGACCACCTGAGGAGCCCCTTGGGATCAACTAAGTAATCATAATAAGGTGTTTAAACACTTTACACACAAGGGTGCTGCTGTAGAGCTTTGCTGTCTATTGTCTAACCTGGATGTCCCTAATCAAGGACAGGATCAAAGTGTCAGCAAAATTGGCCAAACTTCATGCAATCATCTTAGCACTAGAGGATATCCTGAGAGCAGCAATAGGCCCCATATGCATATTTTTACAGACTCTTTGGCTACTGCCACTTTTCTGGCCATCTGGTCTAACAAATGGCAACAATGTTTTATCCAAGGTTGCCCTTTTGGAGTAAAAATCTCTGGGAATTTATTGCCTCACAGATACCTAAAATATCTATCAAAGTCACACATTTAGCACGTATTTAATGTCACAATACAAGATCTCAGGAAGGTACTTCTTATCCTATTCAGAGTTCCAAACATCATTGATAGTGAACAACGTATTCATTTTACTTCTCAGAATACACAATGATGGGTTCACTAAAAACATATTCAACAGAATGTCCACTTGGCCAGTCAAGGGTCTTACTGGTCTCTAGTTGCAAGCTTCATAGAGCAACATAATGGATTACCTTTAAAAGTTCAGATTTAATTAAATATTGCATGGCACAACTCAGCCACCAATGAAACATCAGAGGTGAATTGTAATAGAGTCTGACTCCATTTTTCACATTTGATCACTAACAGCTTCCAAGCCCCACTCCCTCTTTCCTTTTACCCCACATTTAAGCAAGCCCATAAGAAAACAGTTATAACCCCTCTCTTGGTGAGAGCTGGGAAGTTTAAACCATCAAAATCTCGGTCTATGCATGGGAACCCTCACCCTAATCCCTTCCCCATGCCCTAACCACAGTAAAACCAAAACCACTAGCCCTTTCTTTTGTTCAAATTAAATGGACCTGTTTTGGAGTTTGCCCTGCTCTTCCTAGGAAGCCTCATGGTGTAATAATTTCTTGATACCATTTTGGTGCATTTGAGACATCATCAACCTTGACCTCAAAACCAATTTGAGGTGAAGAGTTGATCCTACCCTTTTCAGGGCAACCACAAAACAGAGATTCTATGAATTGATAACTAATATGAAACATTCCGTCACATTTCTAATGAAAGCTAACACCACCTCCAGAAGAAATTGACTGTTAGTCACAAAAGAGGATTTCTGCAATTGTACCCATCAGGGAAGAAGACATTTTAGAAACTTATATAACATGTCACATACCTCTCCCACTCCCATTTAGCCACAATTTAATTTCCCCGTAAATACATTTGGAAAAGCTTACTTTTCTAGCCAGGCAGAAAAGAATGCAACATTCAAAGTCATCATCTGTACAGAACTGCAATGTCACAGTCACCCTGGTATTGTTAATCCTTGAAAAGAGGAGTTCAGCATTGCCCAAGAAAGCTTTGTTAATACTATAATTGTCACACATCCGAGCAGCGAAAAAAGTAGCAGCAGTAGGATTTAAATCCTCAGTAGGTTTTATAGAAATGAAGGGCGTATAAGAGGTAAAATAGTGACAATGATATTGACAAGTATCATAGCAACCAAAACTGCTTGTTACCTTGTGAAATTTAAAGTCTTCTTGATGGTCAGATATTAGGTTTGTGTCTGTAAATGGGTGTATGAATAAAAAGCTTCCCAGGAATAAAAGCCATTCCAAGGATGCTAATACTGTTCAAAAAAGGGGGAATTTTGATTCTGGAAATCTCTTTTTTCAGTCCATCCTACACAGAAGATATAAATTTCAGCTTCCAGTGAAAAGACAAAAAAAATTGGTATTTATTTGAGAATGTGGAGCAAAAGGGCACTTTCAGAGACATCCACTGCACTGCCTGCCCACCAAGGTTGTGCTCCTAGGTGGGGCTCTTCAGAAATTCTGTATTTCTACAGAACAAAATTTCATTTTCTCCCTTTCTGAACACTGATCATGGCCCTCACGGAGTTCTCTTTTGGGTCAAACTTCCATTCTTCTTGCCCTGGTTACAGTGCTTCTCATTGTTTTGGACATTGTTTTCCTTATACCTTATTGGTAGATTTGATGATGGTTCAGCATCCCGTCAGCTTTGGGATAAGTCAACTCTTTAACCCAGCTTTGTCTGCAGGTTTATAAACTCAGATATATTCCCATTCTATGACAATGCTCACTCTGCCATTAATCCATCTTGAATATGCATGTTCCTCTCTCTCTCCTATGAGTCACTGTGCCTCACTATTCTTATGTGACAACAATTCACAACAATTCTAACTGAAAGCTTTTTCTCTCCCTCTGCCCTCTTTTCTTATACATACATGCCCACAATTTCTCAGGATTCACAATCTCAACAAAGCAGAAAAGATAACAATAACTTGAACTCTTCCTATGAGCTACTTTTTTTTAATATATTTTATTGATTATGCTATTACAGTTGTCCCATTTCTCCCCCATCATTCCCCTCCACCCTGTGCACCCTCTCCCACCCACATTCCCCCCTTTAGTTCATGTCCATGTGTCATAAGTTCTTTAGCTTCTGCATTTCCCACACTATTATTGCCCTCCCCCTGTCTATTTTCTACCCACCATCTATGCCACTCATTTTCTGTACCTTTTCCCCCTCTCTCCTCCTCCCACGCCCCTGTTGCTAACCCTCCATATGATCTCCATTTCTGTGGTTCTGTTCCTGTTCTAGCTGTTTGCGTATTTGCTTTTGTTTTAGGTGTGGTTCTTAATAGCTGTGAGTTTGCTGTCTTTTCACTGTCATATTTTTACCTTCTTTTTATTAGATAAGTCCCTTTAACATTTCATATAATAAAGGCTTGGTGATGATGAACTCCTTCAACTTGACCTTATCTGAGAAGCACTTTATCTTCCCTTCCATTCTAAATGACAGCTTTGCTGGATAGAGCAATTTTGGATGTAGGTCCCTGCTTTTCAAGATTTCAAATATTTCTTTCCAGCCCCTTCTTGCCTGGAAGGTCTCTTTTGAGAAATCAGCTGACAGTCTGATGGGAACTCCTTTGTAGGTGACTGTCCCCTTATCCCTTGCTGCTTCTAGAATTCTCTGCTTCATTTTAATCTTGGCTAATGTAATTACGATGTGCCTTCGTGTGTTCCTCCTTGGGTCCAACCTCTTTGGGACTCTCTGAGCTTCCTGGACGTCCTGGAAGTCTATTTCCTTTGCCAGATTGGGGAAGTTCTCCTTTATTATTTGTTCAAATAAGTTTTCCACCTGTTGCTCTTCTTCTTCCCCTTCTGGGACCCCTATAATTCGGATGTTGGGACGTTTAACGATGTCCCGGAGGTTCCTAAGCCTCTCCTCATTTTTTTGAATTCTCGTTTCTTCCTCATTTTCTGTTTGGTTGTTAGTTTCTTCCTTCTGGTCCACTCCATTGATTTGAGTCCCAGTTTTCCTTCCATCTCTATCAGTTCCCCATGCATCTTCCTTCATTTCACGTATTGTAGCCTGCATTTTTTCATCTAGTTTGTGAGCAAAATCAACCAATTCTGTGAGCATTTTGATGACCAGTGCTTTGAACTGTGCATCTGATAGGTTGGCTATCTCTTCACTGCTTAGAGGAATTGGCTCTGGGGCTTTTATTTGTTTTCCGGTTTGAGCCATTTTTGGTGGGGTTTTTTTGTTGTTGTTTTTGTTTTAGTCTGGTCGCAGCTATTACGTAGTGAGGGGTGGAGCCTTAGGTGTTCCTCAGGGCAGGCAGCCCAGTCGCCGGGTTGTGACGCTATAGGTGGGGGCGGGGTCTGAGAGGGAGCAATGGTGCCTGCTCTGCTCTCTCCTGGACTCCGGCCCTTTCCGCCGCTTCCCCTTCACCTGGATTATCTGCGCACTCTGGAGTGTTGTTACGTAGTGAAGAGTGGAGCCTCTGGCACTCCCCAGTGCGGGGCAGCCCAGTCGCTGGGTTGTGACGCTGTATGTGGGGGGCAGGGCCTGAGAGGGAGCAATGGCGCCTGCTCTGCTCTCTCCTGGATTCAGTCCCTTCCGCCACTTCCCCTCTGCCTGGACCGTCTGTGCGCGTGAATGTGAGACCACCTGGTCAGCCAGCCACCTTGTGTGGCCTCACTGGGTCTGCACAGTTGCCCCCCTGTGCCCAGGGTCCGCCAGCTGCCGCCTGTGGGCCCGGGGACCGCCAGCCGCCGCCTGTGCACCTGGGAACTGCAAGCCGCTGCTGCTTGCGTTCCCGGGTCTGCACCTCCACTTTTTCCTGCCACGACTCCGCCCCCTTACCGGTCTGGATGAATGGTTGTTGGACTTCCGTACAGTTCAATTTTCTATAAGTTTTAGTTGTTTTCTTGTTTCTAAATATTTGTTGTCCTTAATTTTGGTTGTTATAGGAGGCACAGTGTGTCCACCTACGCCTCCATCCTGGCCGGAAGTCCTTCCTATGAGCTATTTTTTAAAAGATATTATTTATTTTTAGGGAGAGGGGAAGGGAGGGAAAACTAGAGGAAGAGAAACATCAGTATGTGGTTGCCTCTCCCATGCCCGCTACTGGGGACCTGGCCTGCAACCCAGGCATCTGCCCTGACTGGGAATCAAACCAGGGACCCTTTGGTTCACAGGCCTGTGCTCAGTCCACTGAGCCACACCAGCCAGAGTTATGAGCTGAACACTTGATGAACCCCTTTCATCTCCACTCAGCCCTATAAGAAGAAACTGTAGCTCAGAATCAGAGGGTGCCCTGGCTAGATAGTTCAGTTAATGAAAGCACCATTGTGACACACCAAGGTTCTGGGTTTGATCCCCTGTCGGGCACATACAAGAATCAACCAATGAATGCATCAATAAGTGGAACAACAAATCGATAATTCTTTCTCCCTTCCTCTCTAAGATCAATAAATAAAAAAAATTTAAGGAATCAGAGGGGAACACTTGCAGTACTAGAACTTAGCAGAACTGAGATTCCAACTTTTTGGCAGAACTGAGATTCTAAGCTTTAACTCTTAGATGTCCCCAGCACCCCCAGCAGCCTCAGGCTGGCCTAGCTCCCCACAATTGGGCCTGGAGATCAAGGCCTGGGACACAGTGTGCCAGGCCACTTCCTTCATCCCTCCCACCTTAAAAAGTGCTGCTAACACCATGAAAATATCCAAAGGCTTTTTCTGGAAGACTAGTCTGATATCCACCAACCAACCCAATTTTCCCAGAAAACCAAGTACACAAAAAAAACCAAGGAAGCAGAGTTTTACCCTTTGGGTTCTCTGCCTACTTCTCTCAGGGGTCCTGCCCACGTCCCTCTAAATCAAAGGTGCATGGGTCTCTGCTGAGTCTTAAACAGAAAGAATCTTCTTCTATACTTAGCCTGATATCCCCTCCCAGCTTTTCTCTTTCTACAGTTACAAACGGAAACAGGCATTTGAATACTGGCTAAAGTTTGAACTTTGAATTTTGCATATATACAACAACAAAATTAAAAATAATGTAGAAATGTCAGGAGAAAAGAAAAAGGAGAAAAACACATTTAAGAAACCCCACACAATGTGAATACTTCCATAAGCTTTGCGTTTTCTTAAAGGTGACAAGCAATTATATTTCTCTTATCATTTTCCCTCTCCAATTTATTATAGATCTGCCTTTCACAGGAAACATATTTGGTAATGGGTACTGAATTGGAACATTCTACTTGTAATAAACCTGTCCTGCCTACTTTATATAAAAAGAGAGGGGAGGGGGAAGTAAGAGAACATAATGCCATAATTAAGACACTAACAATTCTCTTCTTACTTTCACCATTAAAAACATTTTAACATTTGAAGTGATGAATAACATCCTCACAGTCTCTACTATTCAATGATACAACTCCTTAGGAGAGAGCAGAGAGAAATCTCATGAGCATTAAGAACACCAAGCAAGGGGGAAATGAAGGCCTGTGTTACAAGCCCCTGGCCAAAATCAGAAATGAACGATAATTAGATTGTCACTCAAAATTCACAGACCATTCAGACACACATTTTGTTGTTTTTTTTTTTTTTATAGCATTTTAGGGGTTTTTTTTTCTTTTAGATTTTATTTATTTATCTTTAGAGGGGAAGGGAAGGAGAGAGGGAGAGAAACATCAATGTGCGGTTGCCTCTTGTATGTCCCCTGCCGGGAACTGGCCTGGCAACCCAGGCATTTGCCCTGATTGGGAATCGAACCGCGATCCTTCGGTTCGCAGGCCCGCGCTCAAACCACTGAGCTACACCAGCCAAGGCCAGACACACATTTTGAATCCTATCTACATTTCCAGAAGAAAGAAGTAGACAATGCCTGAAATCTTGTCTTTCAAAAGTGTTAATGATGCACTATAAATTTTTGTCCACGTATTAATGATAATTCAGTCCTCATTAAGCATCAATGCTGATAGCAACCCACATTTCAGCACAGCAGGACCTGGTAAATTTATTTTTCTTTTGTTAAATCCACTTTACTTTCATAGTACTGAGCAACAGAAGCTGTGTGGCAGTGGAAATCAATTTCTACCTCTCATCCAACACAGGGTGTTTTAAATGGCAGTGCCCGCGTCCAAGCGTCATGTGGGCAGCTTCCTGGTTTCAGAAGAGATGGAACAGTAGATGGAGCTGTGCCACCTGGGGCTGCAGATTACGTTTAGTTATGAATAGGCTGTCAAAGAAATGAGTCCCCCTTTCTCCTTTGAGTGCTTCCCAAAACAAAAATCACGGCAGGATGGTGCTGTAAAATATAGCATAGGAAATACATTAAATAATATTGTAATGACTATGTATGGTATCAGATGAGTACTAAGTCTAACCAGAGTGATCACTTCATAATTTACATACATGTACACCTGAAACTAATATAATATTGTACATCAACTGCAATTGAAATTTTTAAAATTATTCTTTAAAAACAAAATGGTAGCAGGAAAGCAGATGGAAGATACTAGCTCACTGAGAGGTGGGGCCTGGCAGTGGCAATGTCTAAAGGGGGACCCGCACCTGCGTTTCAGTTAAGGCATGGTGGTACCCTTGGCTAGATTGTGTCACAGGCACAGGAGACAGAACTCTGGGGGACAGGTGTGGCAAAGCCAAATGCCCATTTTAGGCAATTTTGCTAAAGAAATAAGACATAAAGTGGCTCCGAGTTCTTCATCCTCTGGGTCAAGCCAGGACACCTAGAAGTGGAGGTGGAGGTGTGCTGCCATGACAGGAATCTTCACAATCACCTTCAGTTGGTCGAGGCGAGCTGGGGACGTGAGCACAAACGCAGTGACAGCTCTGGGGCACCAGAGGGCGCCTTGCGCACAGCTTGCTTTCCTCTCAAGTCGCTCACAGGCGGGGAGTTGGGGGCCTCGGGGAGGGTGGAGACTGGGGCAAGACTTAACTAACCTGCTCAAACTGCAACCCACAGGGAGGAACCTATACTTCTCAAAAACATCGATTAGGTAAGATCTGATGACAACTTAGCAAAATGCAAATGAAAGTGGGGGAAGCATTCATAACACCTATGTGAAGCTCAACCAAATGTCATTTTTTAACTGCGGAGGATGAGAAATTGCCAACAGACCCTATTCTGGGGCACCTCACAATTCCAGAGGTGGCTATGTCCTGAGGTACACCTCACATCAGGGATGCAAAGGTGCCACATATCAAGGGTTCTTCCTGTATGGACTGTCACAGAACTTCATCATAACCATCAAAATAGCACCTACTACTGCCATCGCTGTTCTGAGTACCTTCGCATCTGTCATCTCAGCCTCACTTTACAGATGGGGAAACTGAGGCTCAGAGGAGTTATAGAATCTGGTCAAGTTCACACAGATTATTTTCTTTTCACAGTCTGCACAGCCTCCCTGATGTGGAGCACAGCTGTCCAACTGCCTTACAGAGTTCTTCAAGCCAGCAGGGAATATCGAAGTTAAATATTTAAGCCAGCAACTCTCACAGAGTTAAAACAATGCATATGAGTTTGTAAAAATAACCTGGGCTCTAATTCTTTTTCACTTTGGAAATAACCCGCAAGCCTTCCTCTGGTGTCCTTTGAATGCTGTATCTCAGACTGGTTAAAGAAAGCCTTCCTCACTTGAGTTAGAAGATGATTGCATACAATATGAGTCACAGACACCCAGAGCCTTTTCTTTCAGACTCTTGGGCATGGATTCTTGTTAGCATTTGAGAGATCTGCTTGCTGTGCACAGAAGGATGGAAAAGTGTGCAGTAGCTCAGAGGTATCACTAAGCACACTTATATTAAATGCCAGTTCAGACCTCCTTCCAGAAGCCTGTTCCAGTTCCTTCAGCCCACATTAGCTTCTCTTGTCTGAACCTCCCCCCAGCACTTACTGTAGGAGACATCCTGTAGTAACTTGCATGTTTCCATCTCCTGTTCTCTGATATCCCACACCCTGCCATGTGTGTGTGTGTGTGTGTGTGTGTGTGTGTGTGTGTGTCCCCAGTAAGCTGCTAAGAACCACTAGAACAGAGGCCTTGTCATCACTGGGCTTGTAACAGCTCTCAGGAAGTTGTAAAATTGAATTATGGCTTGCAACATCTATCACTTTCCACCAATTAAACCAGGTGGTCCTTTGGCTTTTTCCTCTGGCTTTTAGGTTTGTTTATTTGAAACAGTGAGGCCTGCTGACAGGTATAGTTTATTAAAAGACAACAGAAAATGTGTACATGTGAATCAATGCATGATCACTGCATCCTCTCTTCTTGTTTCAATCCCTGTTTCATTTCTTTTGTATCTGTATTTTTATAACAGGTACTTATCTATTCTACAGAAAACCAATACAAATTAATACTAATAGAAAACACTGCCATCTGGAAAATTCCCATCTTTCTGTCATTTGCTAGAATGTGCTGGGCTGAATATCTCTCCCTCCTCCCCATGATGCAGTACCCAAACTGTCTATTACTGATAAGGAATGGAAAGATGGGCAGTTAGGGTAAGGAAGTAAAGATTGGTGAGGAAACATGATGAAAAAGGCAGACTGTGAGAGGGAGTTGGAGATTGGGAAAGCAGCAAGACAGTATGGATATTTCAGGTAACTGGAGAGATGGAATGTTATAGACTGAATGTTTGTGTTCTACCAAAATTCATATGTTGAAATCCTAATCCTCAATGTGATGGCATTAGGAGGTGGAGCTTTTTGAGAGGTGATTATGTTATTAGCATGGAGCCATTATGAATGGGATTAGTGCCCTTATGAAAGAGACCTTAGAGAGTGTTCTCATCCCTTCTGCCATGTGAAGATACAGTGAGAAGACAGCCATCTATTAATCAGGAAGTGGGTCCTCACCAGCAACTGAACCTGTTAGTTTATTGATCTTGAGCTTCCCAGCTTCCAGAAATGGGAAATAAATTTCTGCTGTTTAATTTCTGTTTTGTTATAGCAGCCCATAACTGACTAAGACATAGTACAAAGCCTAAAGATTTGGGGCTTCTTGCTAGACCATGAAAGCCACCCAAGTATCTCCATCCAAGGTACAAATATCTGCAGAAGCTCCAGTATTTCCAGATCCACCCCAACATGCTGAGCTGCTGCCTCAGGTTGAATATGAGTTCCAAGCTAGCTATCTGCTTTGGGTTGAAAAGGACAGTCTCATTCAAGATCCATTCAGAAAGGGTCTACCTTATGAATAAATGAATATAGTTAATGAACCCCAGTAGCTGCTAACATCACAAAGAAAGAGACAACCAGACACCACACATCTCCTAATGGAAGCACATAGCACCATCTCTGAAAAAATCTTGTCAAAAGGCAAACATGAATCTTATAAGCATTGATCTAACCACCAATTTACAAAGGACAAAGCAGCATGTTAAAAAAACATCACAGGAATGAAATCAGTAAGATGCAGACTCTGGAATATTACATAGAACAAATTATCTCATTTTTAAGAAATAAATTGGAGAGAGAGAAAATGGGGGAACCTGTAAATTAAAAAAGGCTTAGCTATATATCAAGCAAATATCAATATGTAGACCTTATTTAGATAACGATTCTATCAAACTGTATAACTTAAAAAATCCTATGGCATCTAAGAAATAATCAGAAATTATAATATCCATTGGATAATTTATGGTATTAAAGAATTATTATTATTATTACTTATTTTACATGTAGTAATGGTGTTGTGTTTATGGTTGTTTTTTAAAGCTCTTGTGCTTAATTTAGAGATACATATTGTAGTATTTACAGATGAAATGATATCAGAGGTTTGCTTCAAAACATTCTAGAGGTGCATATTAATAGCAGCATTATTCATAATAGCCAAAAAGTATAAACAACCCAAATTTCCATCAACTATTGAATAGATAAACAAAATGTGGTATGCCTATACAATGGAATATTATTCAACAATATTTTTAAAATTTACAAACTACTGAGAGGGATCCCATATGGTGGCAGAGTAGGTGGAAGCTACACTAATCACCTCACAGGAACAAATTGGAATTACAACTAAATTGTAGAGAAATAATCCTGAATAACCAACTAAAGAGTAGCCTAAGAGAAGCCTTATAACCAAGGATTTTGGAAGAACACATTTCACCACAATGAGAATAGAAGGGACTGTGTAGGAGGCACAAGAGGGCTAGCTGGGGTCTAACAGGCAGCAGCTCAAACTGCAGAAGGCTATTTCAGCATGTAGGAGTTTCCCCTGAGAAGTCTGGTGTCTAAACCCCAAGTTGGGCTTCCCAGACTAGACACCAGAACTGGGGAAGGAACCCAAATAACATCTGGCTATGAAAAGCAGCAGAGATTCTGTCCACTGCTAGAGATGCAGAGATCATCTTAAAGGATCAACACAAAAAATTTCATTTGTGGTGACTTACCTTGGGCTCAGCAGAGGTGGGGCAGATGGAGCTAGAGACTCATGAGGAGAGTCTGGTTTGGTGACTCTGGGGAGAGACCTGATGGGTCAGCTGCCAGGATCACTGTGCTGTGTCATTCCCCATACTGCAGAGGACATCTCTTCCTGGCAGAACACTCTCTTTCATGTGCCATCACCCTGGGGGGAAGCAACAGCCCTGCTGTCAGGAATCCCTCTCACATCTCCCTGTGGTCTTAAGCCCAGCTGCTGAGGAGCACACCTGGAGGCATTTTCAATAATTAACCTGAACAGAAAGCTTGCAGGCAGGGCGGATCCCAGGGAGATTTGAGACTTCAGCTGACCACCTCCCCTGCCCAGGCCTGGTGCTGGTCAAAGCCAACATGGTGTACAGCTTGGTTCCTTCTGCACACATTGAGGCCCAGCAGATGGAGCAACAAGCTGTGAATAGATGATCACTCTGAATGGTTGCCCAGAGCAGTCACAGGCAGTGTCTGAAATAGACCTGAACCAGTCTTTGCATATCTACCTAACACATAGAAGTAAACACAGAGAGGCAGCTGGAATGAGAAGGAAGACAAAGAAGCAGACCCAAAATGAAAGAACAAGAAAATTCAGGGACTTTGGGCCAAGATGGAGGCACAGGTGGACACACTGTGCCTCCTCTCACAACCAAAATTAAGGACAGCAAAAATTTAGAACCAAACAAATAACCCAAACAGATAGAAAATTGAATTTTATGGAAGTCCGACAACGAATCACCCAGACCTGTAAGAGGGGCAGAGTTGGCGGCCAGCGGAGAGGGATTGTGGCAGGAAAAAGCAGTGGCTAGTGGTCCGGGATGCACAGGCAGCAGTTACCGGGTGCAAGGAGGCAACAAGCAGACCAAGCAAGGCACACAAGGCGGCTGACCTCAGTCACACATTCGAGCACAGATAAACCAGGCAAAAACAGGCAGCGAGACAGACTGTGTAACCCAGGGCCCCAGCACCGGGAAATAAAGCCTAAAAGCACCCATTGAGAACACTTGTGGGAGTTGAAGTGCCAGGAGAGACTCGCAGCCTCACAGGAGAGATTGTTGGAGAGACCCACAGGGTTCTAGAACATACGCAAGCCCACCCACATGGAAATCAACACCAGAAGGGCCCAATTTGCTTGGGGAAAGTGGCGGAAGGGACAGGAATCCGAGAGAGCGTGGAGCAAGCGCCATTGTTCCATCTTGGACCCCACCCCCACAAACAGTGTCACTACCCAGCAACTGGGCTGCCCCACCCTGGGGAACACCTAAGGCTCCGCCCCTCACTATGTAACAGCCACGGCCAGACCAAAAAAACAAAAACAAAAACAAAAATGGCTCAAACGGGAGAAGAGATAAAAGCCCCAGAGCCAATTCATTTAAGCAACCAAGAGATAGACAACCTATCAGATGCACAGCTCAAAGCACTGGTAATCAGGATGCTCACAGAATAGGTTAATTTTGCTCACAAATTAGATGAACAAATGAAGGCTACAATAAGTGAAATGAAGGAAAATGCACAAGGAACCAATAGCGATGAGAGGAAAACTGGATCTCAAATCAATGGAGTGGACCAGAATGAAGAAAGAAACAAACAAACAGAAAAGAATGAAGAAACAAGAATTCAAAAAAATGAAGAGAGGCTTAGGAACCTCCAGGACATCTTTAAACATCCCAACATCCGAATTATAGGGGTACCAGAAGGAAAAGAGGAAGAAAAACAAGTGAAAAACTCATGTGAACAAATCATAAAGGAGAACTTCCCCAATCTGGCAAAGGAAATAGACTACCAGGAAGTCCAGGAAGCCCAGAGAGTCCCAAAGAAGGTGGACACAAGGAGGAACACACCAAGGCACACCATAATTCCATTAGCCAAGATTCAAATGAAGGAGAGAATTCTAGAAGCAGCAAGGGATAAGGGGACAGTCACCTACAAAGGAGTTCCCATTAGACTGGCAGCTGATTTCTCAAAAGAGACCTTACAGGCAAGAAGGGGCTGGAAAGAAGTATTCCAAGTCATGAAAGGCAAGGACCTCTAACCAAGATTGCTCTATCCAGCAAAGCTGTCATTTAGAATGGAAGGGAAGATAAAGTGCTTCTCAGATAAGGTCAAGTTCAAGGAGTTCATCATTACCAAGCCCTTATTATATGAAATGTTAAAGGGACTTATCTAAGAAAAAGAAGATAAAAATATGACAGTGAAAAGACAGCAAACTCACAGCTATTAAGAACCACACCTAAAACAAAAGCAAACTAAGCAAACAGCTAGAACAGGAACAGAACCACAGAAATGGAGATCATATGGAGGGTTAGCAACAGGGGCGTGGGAGGGGGAGAGAGGGGGAAAAGGTACAGAGAATAAGTAGCATAGACGGTGGATGGAAAATAGACAGGGGGAGGGCAAGAATAGTGTGGGAAATGTAGAAGATAAAGAGCTTATGACATATGGACATGAACTAAAGCGGGGGAATGTGGGTGGGAGGGGGTGTGCAGGGTGGAGGGGACTGATGGGGGAGAAATGGAACAACTGTAATAGCATAATCAATAAAATATATTAAAAAAGAAAAAAGATTCCCTCCTTATCTTTAATCTTGAGGAATGTAATTATGATGTGTCTTGCTATGGTCCTCTTTGGATCCATATTGTTTGGGACTCTCTGAGCTTCCTGGACTTCTGTGTCTATTTCCTTTGCTGGATTGGGAAAGTCTTCTTTCTTTATTTTTTCACATGAGTTTTCAATTTCTTGCTCTTCCTCTTCTCCTTCATACACCCTTATGATTCAGATGTTGACACATTTAAAGTTGTCTCAGAGGTTTCTAAGCCTCTCCTAATTTTTTTGAATTATTATTCCTTCATTCTGTTCTTGTTGAATGTTGAATTCCTCCTTTTGTTCCAAATCATTGATTTGAATCCCAGTTCCTTTCCCTTCACTGTTGGTTCCCTGTATATTTTTCTTTATTTCACTTTGCATAGCCTTCACTTCTCCCATTATTTTGTGGCTGTGCTCAACCATTTCTGTGAGCATCCTGATTACCAGTGTTTTGAACTCTGTATCTGATCAGTTGGCTATCTCCTCATCGTTTAGTTCTTTTTCTTGAGTTTTGACCTGTTCCTTCATTTGGGCCATATTTCTTTTTTTTTTTTTTTCAGAGAAAAAATGCATTTTTTTTTAGTTTTCATTGTCAGCTTTATGTTTTATTTTGTTTTGTTTTTTGGACACATGGACAAAGCCAAAGGGGAGTAGGATCAAGGATGGGAGGTGGGGATTTGGGGTGGGAGTGGTGGGCCATATTTATTTGTCTGTGCACACCTGTAACATTGTAAGGGGTGAAGCCT
This sequence comes from Glossophaga mutica, assembly GCA_039655065.1. NCBI lineage: Eukaryota > Metazoa > Chordata > Mammalia > Chiroptera > Phyllostomidae > Glossophaga > Glossophaga mutica. Next base: position 21,666,752 of record CM077318.1, read on the forward strand.
TAGATATTTGCCAGGGTGGGGTTACCCACTTTGCTGCTTTATGGCTCTGTATGTGGGGGAGTGGTCAGAGAGGGAACAATGCCACTTGCTCGGCTCTTGCCCACTTTTGTTCCCTTTCCTCACTTCCCACAAGCAAATGTGCACTTCTAGGTGCTGCTCTGGTGCTGATTCCTGGGTGGGTGGGCTTGTATACATTCTAGGATGCCATAGGTCTCTCCAACAGACTTTCTGTGAGACTGGGAGTTTCACACACCAGCGCAGCTCCCACAGGTGTTTACAGCCAGAGGTTTTGAGGCTTTATTTGCTTGGTGCTGGAATCCTGCATTGCGCAGTCTGTCTCATTCCACAGTTGTCCCTCCTAGTTTATCCACGCATGAATGTAGGACCACCTGGTCTGCCAGCTGTTCCCTCGCCCACTTGGCCCACCAGCCACCATCTTGCTGCACATCCTCTCCACCCCGGCTTCCTGTCTCTGCCCCTCCTAACAGTCTGAGTGAATGTTTCTTCTTTAACTCCTTGTTAGATTTCCATACAGTTCAATATATTGGCAATTTAATTCTGGTTGTTTTTGTTTTTAAGTCAGTTGTTATTTTTCTTTTGGTTGTGTGAGGAAGCAAAGCATATCTACTTATGCCTCCATCTTGGCCAGAAGTCTGGAATAATTTGATTGTAGCCATTCCAATAGGTGTGAGGTGATATCTCATTGTGGTTTTGATTCTGATTTTTCTAATAATTAGTGATATTGAGCATCTTTTCATTCACCTTTTTTCCATCTGCACATCTTCTTTGGAATAATGTCTTTTCAGATCCTCTGTCCATTTGTTAATTGAATTGTTTGTTTTTGTTGAGTTGTGTGAGTTCTTTGTATATTTTGATATTAACCCCTAGATTTTTCTCATCCTGTAGGTTGCTTTTCACTTTGACAATGGTTTCTTTTGCTCTGCTGAAGCTTTTCAGTTTGCTATAGTAGCTCTTATATATTTTTTATCTTGTTGCTTATGCTTTACTTGTTATATCCAAAGAAATCATTACCAAGACCTGTATCAAGGAGATTGATTCTTATGTTTTCTTCTAGGATTTTCATAGTTTCAAGTCTTACATTTAAGTCTTTAAACCATTTCAAGTTAATTTTCATGAGTGATATAAAAATATAGGTCCATTTTCACTCTTTTACATGTGAATATCCAATTATCCCAGCACCATTTATTGAAGAGCCTGTATTTTCTCCCTTGAATAACACTCTTTTTAAAGAAATTTACATGAGCATATTTACAAATGTGCCATCCTTTCTTTGCACTGTTCTGGACAAGAACTCAAAAATGTACATGGCCATTACAGTCTGGCTTGAAGAGATTGATTTTCTCCCACTAATGCTAAAATCTGAGCATAGGAGAAATATTTTCCTAAATGTAGAAACATAATCCTATTTTCTTTTTTAAAAAATATTTTATTTATTTTTAGACACAGGGGAAGAGAGGGAGAAAGAGAAGAGAAACATCAATGTGTGGTTGCCTCTCATACGCCTCCTACTGAGGACCTGACCCACAAGCAGGCATGTGCCCTGACAGGGAATCAGAACTTTGACCTTTTGGTTCAAAGGCCACCACTCAATCCACTGAGCCACACTGACCAGGGCATAATCCTATTTTCTATAGACTCTATTTTGATGCATTTTGCCAATACCTCTATAGTCAATAAGCAACACTAACAGTTCAAGGGAGACACATGAGCTCACTTAAAAAATTGCCTTTCGCTGGTCAAACCACTGGGTCTAGGGCTCCTTTCTGATTCTTTTTTTAAAGATTTTATTTATTTTTAGAGAGGGGGAAAAGAAGGAGAAAGAGAGGGAGAGAAACATCAATGTGTGGTTGCCTCTCACACACTCCCCACTGGGGAACTGGCTTGCAACCCAGGAATGTGCCCTGACTGGGAATCAAACCAGCATCCCTTTGGTTCACAGACCCCCTCTCAATCCACTGAGCTATACCAACCAGAGCTCTTTTCTGATTCTTAACTGTCATCAAGCTCAATGTTTGTACTGTTTATAAAGTCAAACTTCCAAACATCTTAATTCAGTGGCAAACAAAACATAAATTAACCTTTGAAATCTCCACAGACCCTGATATTTAACACAGAACTATCAGAGGTTTGGAATGTTTGGTATGTTTAATATTTATTACTAATTAGCAATATATATCAGTTGTATTGCTAATTACAACTGATATATTAAAAGTTGTAATGTATCAACTCAAGCCCTCCACTCAAGGAATACATGTTGTAGAATTGGATAGGCTGTTCCAATGATCCAGGCACCTGATACTGCACCAGAGTAATATCGTGAAACTGTTGAGTCTCTGGGCAAGTTGACTCAAGAAGAGTAAGTGTGATTCCAAAGATGAAAGCATTTAAGTCTTTCCTGCCCTGGGAGGGGGGCTGACAGTGAGCAAAGCAACTACAGAGAGGGAACTCTGATGTTATCCATATGCTGTTGAGGTGGATTTGAGTAAATCATTTAGCTTTTCTGAGCCTGTTAATATTAACAATGCTCATCTCATAAAATTGTTTAAGAATTAGATGATATAAAGTGTATAAAGTTTCTTGCACAGCAATAATACCTTTTTCTAAAATTGCTTAGGATGGGGAAACAAAATAGTGTAGTAGCTAAGAATCCAGGCTGTAAAATAAGAGTGAGTCCTAAATTCCAATTCCAGTTCTGCCAGTTCCTGAGTGACTATGAATAAGTCATGACTCCTTTCTAAGCCTTTGGTTCCCAGTCTATTAAAAGGGGTTAATGATAGCACATATCTCATAGCGTTCATTAAATGAGCTAGGAGAGGTCAAGTGTTAGGTATACTGAAATTCTCAGTAAATGGGAGCTGTTAGCCTGCCATGAAGGGATGGATACAATTCTTTAAGCATTTGGGAAGAATTCACATTGTGTTCCCATTAGAGAGAGAAGGTGGATCAAGGACACTGATCACTAGAACACAAGTGTGGACTGATGAGAACCAAGATAGGTGCTGGGTGGTCAGATGGTTCCCTCAAGGAAAAGGCAGCTCTAATGTTGGAAGTGGAATGCTGGACACACAAACCATTGGCTTTGGGTTTTCTACCCACCAGGGACTCCTTTTTATGTACATCTTTATTTATATGTAATACATGCAGATTAAACTAAACATACCTGAAAAGTACAATTTGATGAGTTTTGACATAAGTATATACCATGTACCATGTACCACTAAAAAGGTAATGAACATTTGCATCACTTCCAAAAAAATTTTTATACCCCTTTTGTAATTGATTCCCTTTCTCTCTCTTGCCCTATACCAAGGCAAACACTGATCTGCTTTATTGCTCTTTAAATTTATTTGTATTTCTGGAATTTTACGTACAAGGAACCATGCAGCATACTCTTTTTAGAGTGTGGTTTCTTTCACTCAGCATAATTATTTTTATTCATCCATGTTTCCATATATATCACTAATTTGTTCTCTTTTTGAATGAATAGTATTCCTACATGTGAATAAACCATTTACATATTGATAGACATTAGAGTTCTTTCCAGTTTTTACCTATTACAAATAAAGGGGCTATAAATATTCATGTACATCTTTGCATGGTCAAATGCATGCATTTCTTTTGTTAGTGAAAAACTAGGACATCCTGTAGGTGTATATTTAACCTTTTTTTCTTTTAAAATATATTTTATTTTTTATGCTATTACAGTTGTCCCATTTCCTCCCTTCACTCCCCTCCACCCTGCAAACCCTTTCACACCCACATTCCCCCCTTTATTTATTTTTTTCATTTTTTTCATTTTTATTTTAATTGTTGATCTTGTACAGTTTTCTGTCTTTTATTCTCACCCCAACCCACCACCCCAGCCCTCCCCACCTCCCTCCCAATTCCACCCCCCATAGTTTTTGTCCATGTGTCCTTTATACTTGTTCCTGTAAATCCTTCCCCTTTTCCCCTGAAATTCCCTCCCCTCTCCCAAACTATTTTCCAGTGACTGTCAATTTTTCATTCCACAGCAGTAATGAAAGGATGAAAGTTATAGTTTATCCAAATATCCTTGCCAACTATATGGTGAGGATTTACAGAGAAACAATGAGCATTATAATGTGCCTTGATATGATTTTCTTCATATTTCTTGTGCTTGAGTTTTGTTGAGGTTCTTCGACCTGTGGGTTTATAGTTTTTATTATATTTAGAAAAGTTTTGGCCATTATTTCTTCAAATATTTCTGTCTCACCAACTCCTTTAGGGATTTTAATTACATATACAACATCTGTCCTGAAAAAGTCCAGCCATTTTTTTACTATAATGAGAACAGTTTGCATGACATCCATGTAACCTGGAACCAAAGGAGAGTGGACTGGAACGCACATTCATGAAAATTAATGACTTCACTGTAGTAGTCAGTGGGGGCAGTAGATGCCATTTAGTACCATGTGTACTATGTAGCCATTGCAATCAAAATGACTGAGTGACCAGAGCAATGAATCCATATCAAATTTCACATTAAGCTTCAACATTCCTCCATGGAAAATTTTTGGATGATTCAGAAGGTGATAACTATGGACAACTGGTAATTAGCAGTTTCATCATGACAATATACCTGCTCATGCATCATGTATTGTGCAGAGTTTTTTGGCAAAACATCAAATCACCCAGGTGACTCAGTCCCTTACAGACCAGGATTGGTGCCCTGTGACTTCTGACTTTTATGAAAACTAAAATCACCTTTGAAAGGAAAGAGATTTCAGACTTCCAGTGAGATTCAGGAAAATGTGACAGGGTAGCTGATGGTGATTGGGAAAACTGCGTGAGGTCCCAAGGTGCCTACTTTGAAGGAGACTGAGGCATCATTGTCCTATGTACAATGTTTATTCTATCCTCATCAATAAATGTCTCTATTTTTCATATTACGTGGCTGGATACCTTCTGACCAGACTTCATATATTAGGCCATTTGGGAATTGTTCCAAAGCAACTGTTGTTCTACTCATATTTTTCTACCTTTTCTCTGTTTCATTTTGGACAGTATTTTAATTATAACTGTGCTTTATTATATGTACTATAAAAATTAATAATTCACTTCTGGCCAAGATGGAGGTGTAGGTAGGTATACTTTGCCTCCTCACAAAACCAAAAGGACAACAACAAATTTAAAAATGAAAATAACCAGACCTTCCAGAAAATTGAACTGTATGGAAGTCCAACAACCAAGGAGTTAAAGAAGAAACATTCATCCAAACTGCTAGGAGGGGCAGAGATGGGCAGACAAGATGGAGAGGACATGCAGCAAGGCAGTGGCTGGGGGACCTGGCAGGCCAGGCACTGGCTTATGGACTGGGTGGTCCCACATTTGTGTGCAGATAAACCAGAAGGAAACTCTGGGGAGCAAGACATACTGTACAACCCAGGGTTCCAGCATGGGAGAAGAAAGCCTCAAAACCTCTGGCTGTAAAAACCTGTGGGAATTTCAGCAACAGAAGAAACTCCCAGCCTCACAGGAGAGTTCAGTGGACAGACCCACAGAGTCCTAGAACATACAAAATCCCACTTACCTGGGAATCATAACCAGAAGGGCCCAATTTGTTTGTGGGTGGCAGGGGAAGTGACTGAAAGCCTGCCCAGAGACAAGCAAGTGGTATTGTTCCTTCCCTGACCCATTCCTCACATATAGTGCCAAAACACAGCAACATGGGTTGCCCTACCGTGGAGAATACCTAGTGCTCCACCCCTTACAACATAATAGGTGCACCAAGACAAAAAATATAGACCAAATGAAATAACAGATCAAAGCTCCAAAAATAGAACTAAGCGAAGAAGAGATAACCAACTTAGGAGATTCATAGTTCAAAATACTGGTAATCAGGATGCTCACAGAAATGGGTGAGCACAGCCACAAAATAGAGGAAAAAGTGAAGGCAATGCAAAGTGAAATAAAGAAAACATACAGGGAACCAACAGTGAAGGGAAGGAAACTGGGACTCAAATCAATGACTTAGAGCAGAAGGAAAAAATAAACATTAAACTTGAACAGAATGAAGAAACAAGAATCCAAAAAAAAAAAAAAAAAAATGAGGAGAGGCTTAGGAACCTCTGGGACAACTTTAAATGTGCTAACATTCAAATCATAGGGATGCCAGAAGGAGAAGAGAAAGAGCAAGAAATTGAAAACATGTGAAAAAATAAAGAAGGAGATCTCCCCCAATCTGGTAAAGGAAATAGACTTCTTGGAAATTCAGGAAGCTCAGAGAGTCCCAAAGAAGTTGGACCCAAGGAAGCACACACCAAGGCACATCATAATTACATTAGCCAAGATGAAAGACAAGGAGAAGGACTTCCGGCCAAGATGGAGGCGTAGGCGGACACACTGTGCCTCCTCTCACAACCAAAATTAAGGACAACAAATACTTAGAAACAAGAAAACAACCAGAACTTATAGAAAATTGAACTGTACGGAAGTCCAACAACCATTCATCCAGACCGGTAAGGGGGCGGAGTCGCGGCAGGAGAAAGTGGAGGTGCAGACCCAGGAACGCAAGCAGCAGCGGCTTGCAGCTCCCAGGTGCACAGGCGGTGGCTGGCAGTCCCCAACACAGGGGGGCAACTGTGCAGAACCAGTGAGGCCACACAAGGTGGCTGGCTGACCAGGTGGTCCCACATTCGCGCGCACAGACGGTCCAGGCAGACGGGAAGTGGTGGAAGGGACTGGAATCCAGGAGAGAGCGGAGCAGGCGCCATTATTAGCTCTCAGACCCCGCCCCCACATACAGCGTCACAACCCAGCAACTGGGCTGCCCCGCACTGGGGAACGCCAGAGGCTCCACTCCTCATATGTAATAGCCGTTACCAGACCAAAACCAAACCAAAACAAAACAAAACAAAAAAACCCACCGAAAATGGCTCAAATCGGAAAACAAATAAAAGCTCCAGAGCCAATTCCTCTAAGCAGTGAAGAGATAGCCAACCTATCAGATGCACAGTTCAAAGCACTGGTCATCAAAATGCTCACAGAATTGGTTGATTTTGCTCACAAACTAGATGAAAAAAATGCAGGCTACAATACGTGAAATGAAGGAAGATGCATGGGGAACTGATAGAGATGGAAAGAAAACTGGGACTCAAATCAATGGAGTGGACCAGAAGGAGGAAACTAACAACCAAACAGAAAACGAGGAAGAAATGAGAATTTAAAAAAATGAGGAGAGGCTTAGGAACCTCCGGGACATCGTTAAACGTCCCAACATCCGAATTATAGGGGTCCCAGAAGGGGAAGAAGAAGAGCAACAAGTGGAAAACTTATTTGAACAAATCATAAAGGAGAACTTCCCCAATCTGGCAAAGGAAATAGACTACCAGGACGTCCAGGAAGCTCAGAGAGTTCCAAAGAAGCTGGACCCAAGGAGGAACACACCAAGGCACATTGTAATTACATTAGCCAAGATTCAAATGAAGCAGAGAATTCTAGAAGCAGCAAGGGATAAGGGGACAGTCACCTACAAGGGAGTTTCCATCAGACTGTCAGCTGATTTCTCAAAAGAGACCTTCCAGGCAAGAAGGGGCTGGAAAGAAAGATTTGAAGTCTTGAAAAGCAGGGACCTACATCCAAAATTGCTCTATCCAGCAAAGCTGTCATTTAGAACGGATGGACAGATAAAGCGCTTCTCAGATAAGGTCAAGTTGAAGGAGTTCATCATCACCAAGCCTTTATTATATGAAATGTTAAAGGGACTTATCTAAGAAAAAGAAGATAAAAATATGACAGTGAAAAGACAGCAAACTCACAGCTATTAAGAACCACACCTAAAACAAAAGCAAACTAAGCAAACAGCTAGAACAGGAACAGAACCACAGAAATGGAGATCATATGGAGGGTTAGCAACAGGCGTGTGGGAGGAGGAGAGAGGGGGGAAAAGGTACAGAGAATGAGTATCATAGATAGTGGGTAGAAAATAGACAGGGGGAGGGCAAGAATAGTGTGGGAAATGTAGAAGCTAAAGAACTTATGACACATGAACATGAACTAAAGGGGGGAATGTGGGTGGGAGAGGGTGTGGGGTGGAGGGGAATGATGGGGGAGAAATAGGACAACTGTAATAGCATAATCAATAAAATATATTAAAAAAACAAAAAATAATAATAATAAATACCTAAGAGAAGGAAAAAAAAAAAAGACAAGGAGAAAATCTTAAAAGCAGTGAGAGGAAAGGAGATAGTTACTTACAAGATAGTTCCCATAAGACTATCAGTTGATTTCTCAAAAGAAACCTTACAGGCAAGAAGGGGCTGGAAAGAAGTATTCAAAGTCATGAAAGGCAAGGACCTACATCCAAGATCACTCTATCCAGCAAAGCTATCATTTGGAATGGAAGGGCAGATAAAGTGCTTCCCAGATAAGGTCAGTTAAAGGAGTTTATCATCACCAAGCCCTTATTATATGAAATGTTAAAAGGACTTATCTAAGAAATAGAAGAAGATAAAAAACTATGAACAGTAAAATGACAACAAACTCACAACTATTAACAACTGAACCTAAAAAATATAAAAAAACAAACTAAGCAAACAACTAGAACAGGAACAGAATCACAAAAATGGAGATTACATGGAAGGTTATCAGTGGGAAGTGGGAGGGGCAGTATGGCGGAAAAGTTTCAGGGAATAAGAAGCATAAATGGTATGTACAAAACAGACAGAGGGAAGTTAAGAATAGTACAGGAAATGTAGAAGCCAAAAACTTATATGTATGACCCATTAACATGAACTAAGACAGGTTCGGGGGTAATGTTGGTAGGAGGGGTGGTGCAGGGTGGAGGGGAATAAAGGGGAGAAAAAATGGGACAACTCTAATAGCATAATTAATAAAATATATATTTTAAAATTAACAATTCATGAGAACATTAGTATAATTCCTAAGGATAGTTATATTACACTTTTTAAAATTTTTATTGAATTTATTGGGGTAATATTGGTTAATAAACCCTCTATAGTTTCAGGTGTACAATTCTTTTTTTTAGTGCCTTTGTAAAAATTTTTTTATTGTTGTTCAGGTACAGTTGTCTCCATTTTCCCACCACCACTCCCCTCCCATCCCAGCCATCCCCACTTCCCACCCTTGATCCTACCCCCCTTTGGTTTTGTCCATGTGTCCTTTATACATGTTCCTAAAAACCTTTCCCCGTTTCCTCTCCATCACCCCCTTCCACCTCCCCTCTAGTTACTGTCAGTTTGTTCTTAATTTCAATGTCTCTTGTTATATTTTACTTGCTTGTTTGTTTTCTTGATTAGGTTCTAGCTAAATGTGAGATCATATGGTATTTGTCCCTCACTGCCTGGCTTATTTCACTTAGCATAATGCTCTCCAGTTCCATCCATTCTGTCCCAAATGGTAGGAGCTCCTTCTTTCTTTCTGCTGCATAGTATTCCATCATGTAAATGTACCACAGTTGTTTGATCCACTCATTTGCTGATGGGCACTTAGGTTGCTTCCAGAACTTGGCTATTGTAAATTGTGCTGCTATGAACATTGGGGTGCATAAGTTCTTTTGGATTGGTTTTTCAGGGCTCTTAGGGTATAATCACAGCAGTGAATTACTGGGTCAAAAGATAGGTCCATTTTTAGTTTTCTGAGGAAATTCCATACTGTTTTCCACAGTGGCTACACCAATCTGCATTCCCACCAACAGTGCACTAAAAATCAGGTGTACAATTCTATAACACATCATCTGTATAATGTATTGTGTGTTCACCATCCAAGTCAACTCTCCTTCCATCATCATTTACCCTTCTTTACCCTCTTCTACCTCCCCCCAGACCCCCCTCTTTCCCTCTGGTAATCACCATACTGTTATCTGAGTCTAGGAGGTTTGTTTTGTTTTGTTTGCTTAATCCGTTCACCTTTTTCCCCTAGTTCCCCAAACTTTCTCCCCTCTGACAGCTGTCAATCTCTTCTAACTATATATGAGTCTGTTTCTATTTTGCTTGTTAGTGTATTTTGTTCATTAGATTCCACATATAAGTTGAATCTCATGGTACTTCTCTTTCTCTGACTGGCTCATTTCAGGTAGCATAATGTTCTTTAGGTCCATCCATGCAGTCACAAAAAGTAAGATTTCCTTCTTTTTTATGGCTGTGTAGACTCCATTGTGTACATGTATCACAGCTTTTTTTATTCATCTACTGATGGGCACTTGGGCTGCTTCCAAATCCTAGCTATTGTAAATAACGCTGCCATGAACATAGGGGTGCAAATATTCCTTTGGATTAGAGTTTTAGGTTTTTTAGGATATATTCCCAGGAGTGGAATAGCTGGGCCATGAGGCAGTTATATTTTCAGTTTTTTGAAATAACTCCATACTACTTTTCACAGTGTCTGCGCCAATCTGTATTCCCACAAAAGGTGCACAAGGGTTCCATTTCTCCACATCCTTGTCAACTTGTTTGTTGATTTATTGATGATAGTCACTCTGATAGCTATAAGGTGATATCTCATCGTGGTTTTAATTTGCACTGATCTGATGATTAGTGACATTGAGCATTTTTTCTTATGGTTATTGGCCATTTGTATATCTCCTTTGGAAAAATATCTATTCAGGTCCTTTGCTCATTTTTTTTATCGGATTGTTTGTTTTTTTTGTGTTGAGTTGTATGAGTTTTTTAATAAATTTTAGTTGTTAACCCCTTATCAAATATATCACTGCCAGAAATCATCTCCCATTCACTGAGTTCTCTTTTTCTTTTGTTGATAGTTTCCTTTGTTATACAAAAACTTTTTAGTTTGATGTAGTCCCATTTGTTTGTTTTTTTTTATTTTGTTCCCTTGCTCAGGGAGATATATTAGAAAAAATATTGCTAAGAGAAATGTCTGAGATTTTACTGTCCATGTTTTCTTCTAGGATTTATATGGTCTCAAGTATAACATTTAACTCTTTAATTCATTTTCAGTTTATTCTTGTGTATGGTGTAAGAAGTTGGTCTAGTTTCATTTTTCAGCATGTATTTGTCCAATTTTCCCTACAACATTTATTAAATAATCTTTACCTTTTGCCTCCTTTGTCAAATATTAATTAACCATAAAGGTGTGAGTTTATTTCTAGGCTCTCTATTCTGTTCCATAGATCTATATGTCTGGTTTTATGCCAGTATTATGTTATTTTGATTACTGTGGCTTTACAGTATAGTTTGATATCAGATAGCATGATTCCTCTAGCTTTGTTCGTCTTTCTCAAGATTAGTGTAGCTATTCAGTGTCTTTTGTTGTTCCATATATAGTTTTGGAATATTTGTCCTAGTTCTGTGAAATACACCATTGGTATCTTGATATGAATTGCATTGAATCTATAGACCAATTTTGTTAGTACAAACATTTTAATGATGTTAATTCTTCATGTCCATGAACATGGTATATACTTCCACTTATTTGTATCTTTTCAACTTCTTTTTTCTGTGTTTTGTGGACCGTTCAGCCTGGTTTCAGGAGCTGTAACCTTAACCCCATGGTGGGCTGTGTAAGAGCCCAAGGGACCCACTTCATCTGGGTCTGTTCTGTCACAAGGACGTGACCTACTAAGGAGACAAAGCTTATCTCCCTGGCAGGAGTGCTGCTTCTGCCTCACTCATCTCTGGCCCCAATGCTTGGTTGGCAGTCAATGACGGGTAAGACTCCTCATGGGAGGGGCAACCTAAGCCAGACACAACCACTTGGGAGGCCTCATGGAAGGACTCGGGGGGTTGCAGCAAAGAGGATGTGATGGACCCTTGCCCCCCGGCTATTCTGACATAGCCCGAGTCCTCATTTCCATCTGGGAGATGTCTCCTGCTTCCTAATTGCCCTAAAGCCTGAAACTGTGGGGGTGAGTGGTGCAGCCCTGTGCTGGCCAGGACGGCTCCCTGGGTGATCGGGCATAAGAAAGAATTCCTAAAGTCCTGTGAAACCTGCTTTGCTAAAAGTGTTCTTCCTTAGGTGATAAGTGTCCCAGGAGGAAATGAGTATGTCTCCCAAAGTCTGGCAACCCCCTTTCCTGACAAACACTGGTTCAGATTAAGCCCTCAGATTGCTTTGAAATGTTAACCATTGTTTGATCCTTGTTGCCTGACATACCTGTATTCCCGTGTATTTGAGCCCAATAGAAGCCTAGTGAGGAAGGGGCTCTGGGTCATTCTCCTCTGAGAGTTTGACCCCTTTCCTCCCCAAGCAGAAGATGTCTTGGTAATTTCTATTTTCATCCATGACGGAGTGATGGGGCTCTGCAGGCGGAGCCCCCCCACATCTGGCGCCCAGGACAGGGGCCCCCGCACTGTCTCTTATACTTTTCTGAGTACTTGTCTTTTACATCCTTGGTTAAATTTATTTCTAGGTATTTTATTTTATTTTTTGATGTAATTGTAAATGGGATTGTTTTCTTAGTTTCCTTTTCTGATAATTCATTATTGGCATATAAAAATGCAACTGATTTCTGGATAATTATTTTATATCCTACTACTTTACTGAATTGATTTATGAGTAGTTTTTTGTGGAATCTTTAGGGTTTTCTATATATAGTATCACATCATCTGCTGGACAGTTTCTATTGCTTTGTCTTCAAGTTCAATAAACTTGTTCCTACAGTGTCTATTATGCTAATAATATCATCCAGTATATTTTTATCTCAGATATCATATTCTTTTTTCTAGAAGTAAGTAATATTTGAGTCTACATTTTATCGTACAATATATCTCTCTCCTTAACATGCCCATGCTTTTCTGTACCTTCTTGAACAAATGAAGTATATATTCTAAAGCCATTTTAATGTATTTCTCTACTAATTCTATCATCTGTATCTATTTCTATCTTTATTTTCATTATGGGTCATATTTTCCTGTTTTGTATGTCTTATAATGTTTTATTTGATTATTCAACCCTTCTCACTATGTGGGATGAGAATGAACTTTAGACTAAGGTTGTTCCACTACTGAAGTAACCTTTTTTTGAGTACTCAATCTGATATATTATGAAGTTTCTTCTTTCTGGTGTTGGGAAACTGAGCTGTTTCTGGTCCCCCCTCTCTTCATCTTTCCTTTTTTTTATTTTTTTTTATTTTTAATAGTTTGTTTTATTTTATTTTTCCATTACCATTTATCCCTTTTATTCCCTCTTCCTCCTCCACCCTCACCCTCCATCTCCCCAAACCCCCCCTGCAATCACCACACTGTTGTCCATGACCATGAGTCCTTTTTCTTTATTGATCAATCCCTCCACCTCCAAACCCTGGCTCACAGCTGTCAGCCTGCTCTTCATCCAGTCTTATGTGAGCTCTAGAAATCACTTCATCTATTTCTTTTGAGTCATTTCGAAACCCTCCAAGCCTTAGTTTGCTCATATGTATGTGCTAATCAGTATTCAAAGATTTGAGGGGTACCTTTTACAAATTTCTGGAGCACTCTCTGGGAAGCTCCTCTCTGGTACATTATCTTGTAAATTCTAGCCACCCTCATCTCCCTGAATTTTGAACTCTGTCTCCTCAATTTAGGCAGACTTGCAGGTTCAGCCTAGATTTCCAGCCTAGAAACTCTAAGTAGTAAACTGCAGCAATTGTAGGGCTCACTTAATTTGTTTACTTTTTCTTGAGGATCACTATCCTGTACTTACTGTTTTCCAATGTTTGACATCCATTATTTCTTATATTTCGTCCACTTTTTTAGTTGTTTAAGGTGGAACTATAAATCCAGTCCTTGTTAGTTTTTCATGGCCAGAAGGAGAAGTCCAAGTTTCAGTTTTTAAATATTTGGATTGACCTAATGAGACAATGCTCCAACCAACTGAGCCACGCCAGACAGGAAATAGTTTGGTTGTATTAGTTTTGGAATTTTTAATAACAGCCAGATGGAATCAAAAGTCATTAACTGACAGAGATTACCTAATACTCCTCTACCTCATTTGCTGGATTAACACAGATGAGATCATAGAGAGAAGGGGATCTTCCCAAAGTTATACAACAAGTTAACTTCATTATTGGGACTATAAATCAAGTCTCCTAGTCTTCATTTGTAGTCTATCCAGTTATTTTTTACAGATTTTCACTTCCAAACCATTTAATTTGGATATACATAGCTTTGAAATCTAGACTTTCTGCGTTCCCCAAGCCAACAGAGTGGGCATTATTAACTCACACCCAGAATGTACTTAATTGCACTTGAATTTTGCAAACATAATCCCTAGGGTTGGCCTAAAGTGAATACCAGAGTAGCTCATAACACAGAAAAACCTAAAACAACTCCATGGGTAGGCACTCCAGAACAAAAGTATATATTTTTCCTCATTGACTTATTGTGAACTCACTAAGCAAGAAGGAGTGACAGTATTTAGATGACTAATTTACTCATTTTACCACCTATGGGAATCATGTATCCTACAAAAAGAAGTTTTTATCACTGATTGCTTTTATATTGTCACAATCCTAACACTCTGGATTCAAAATTGTTTTTCTGGGCTGATCTCTGGGAGCCTTTTTCTGTCTTGCCTCTTGACCCTTCCTAGAAGCAGCCTAGGAAATTCCCCAGTGCTGGAGACAGAACAGGTTTTAATTCTCAGCTCCAACACTTGCTGTGTGACCTTGGATAAGTTACTTAACCTGTCTGTAAGGATGGAAGTGGTATTATAATACATTGAGTCTAATGTACATTTTTTTTTTATTTTAGCATCTTTGAAATTAAGATGATATTGCTACTACTAATGTGATGGTTAAATTAGCAGCTTTTAAAAAATGGTATGTGATGTCTTGGATTCTAAAAATACTGTACTAATTTCTAACTTGCAGAGCTCCTTCAAAGATTATATAGAATAAAGCAAGTATAGGGCTTGGCATATGGTATGTACTCAAGGACTCTTGCACCCTGCATTGTTACTAGAACCAGTACCTGGCTGGGTCATAGGCCTCTGACTTCCCTTACTGGGCAGTTGGTACATCCCCTAGGCTAGTCTAGCCCAGTGAACAAATCTGGGAAGATCAGCCTGGCACAGTGGCTAGCATTGAAGTTGTGATTATCATCAAGCCCTAGAACCCTTTCTAGTAGCTTCTTGCACTTCATCCCTGCCCCATGCCCCATTAATACCATTAGCTCCATCTTACCTCTGCTGTTATAGAATTACGAAGGTAGGGATATGTACTAGGTGAGCTCTTATATCATCATCCCAAACTCTCCCTGTCTCATACCAAAATACCTCCTCTTAATCTAGAAGTTTGTTAGTCGAAGGGCTCTTCCAAGGCCATCAGAATCAGAGCCTGCATGGCCTGAAGCCAAATTCACATTCCCCAAGGCCCCCCCACATACATCTATTTGGGATGCTGATACTTGCATGCCTTTGAAATTCAAGGACAGCAACTCTGTTCAAGCCTGGAAGAAAAAAGAAGAAATAGGCACCTGAGGATTGCATTTCTTTCCCAGCATTTCCTTGGCTTTCTTACTGTCTCCTGTAGGCAAACTAGCCTTGGTTGCAGTCCACTCTCCATCATTCCCCTTAGCATTAGGAAGCAGCTTCAGGCTCTATGAGGCTGCCTTTCTTAGGCACCTACCTTTAACATGTACCTAGATGACTTTCCCTGTCTCCTACTGGACCCCAGGAGTCCAAGGAACTCTCAGGATCACAGTGAAAAGGAAGAAAGGATAGGATGGACTGGGCCAGCCTTTGTCTCTGGTCATTTCTCACAATTTGCCTCCCAAGTCACTCCAAAATATCAAATCTGAGTGAACTGCTAATTGACAGTGCATGACACCCAGGATACTGCACCATGGCCACAGTGAGGTTAGAAATGTATAACTGTGAGCAATTATCATGGAAACTGTCTGCAGGAAAATGACTAGGTTTATACCATTCAACCATGGGAAGATAAAATCAGGCCTAGCAAAAAAACAAAAACAAAAACAAAAGCTAATGATCTATAGCAAATGTAGGGCTTGAAATCCAAAGAGCATCTTGGGGCATCATATACCTGCCTTGTCTCCCTGTCCAGGAGGCATGGGGTGCAGTGGAAGGGTGAGATCTCCATCCAGCCTATCAACCAACTCAGAATATTCTGTTCATCCTAGACCCTGCTCAACACCTCCTTGCCCTTATCCCTCTGCAGTGTTAATTTGGTCTCTCTTTGGGTCTCTGCTCAGTGCCCTCTGTATGATATGTTGAGAACCTCTTTGTCTCCTGCCACAGCCTCCTTTCTGTTCTTTGTCCACTCAATACCTTATCCACCCCCATCCCAGCCCTACTTCTAGGTGATCCTAGAAAAACAGAAATCTCATCACATCTCCCTGCATAAATACCATCACTGAACAATAATGGCAAAATATTTATTATCATTAAAGTTGGATGGCAGTTTATTTTGTTATTATCATTATATTTGTGTATGTTTGAAATTGTTTATGATAGAACAAATCCTCAATTGGTCCTCCAGAGGTTTCAGGATAATGTCCAAAGTCCCAAGACAGGCATTCAAGGCTAGTCAGGATCTTCCCCTACACCCTTTCCCCAGCTCACCTGCTGGCACTCACCCTGCTACAACCTCTCTTTGTACCCAGCTCTTTCCTGCACACTTTCCCTTCCTTCCTGCCTAGAAAACATACTTTTCCTTTGGAAACCAGACACAAATGACCCCTTGTCTGGAACACCTTCCTAGACCTCACCCTCCCTTCTGAGGGAAAGGAGCTTATGCCCTGGTGTCTGCCCACGTGTGATACAGAGAAAACACCCAAAATATGTTGGAGAGAGACAAGAATGTCTTGGTTAGTACTGCAGGTGCAACATTTGCTTGAACTTGGACAAGTGGGGTAATCTCTCTTGGCTTCTGCTTCTGTCTCTATAAAATGAAAATAATAGTAGTACTTACCTCACAAGATTGGGGTAAGGATTTGGCAGTATTTTCTGTGTAAACAGCTTAACACAGTACCTGGCAGAGAGAGAGGGAGTGGAGGAAAAAAGAGGAGTTACAGACATACAATACTTCAGTAAAATAATACAGTGGATAATTAAGTGGCTTGGACATTAAATTCTCGCAAAAACCTACAGGAAAGGAACTGCTGTTTACTTCTTGCTGGGAGCTAGAGAAAATTGTGGAAAATCGGTGATACTAAAGTCAGGATTCCTCTCTCAGGTCTAAGAGTGGCTCATACTTTAGGGGGGTGGGGGTGAGGGTCTTCAAAGGTCGAGGCCTGAGGCCCGGGCCTAGATTTCTGCTTCTCTTCGGAAGAACTGTGCAGGTCTGTGACTCGAACCGGCCCGAAATCCGAGAAGTAGGAAGTCATAAGGTTTGTATGAAAATCAGCCTTGGGGACCACCCACAGTCTGTGAGGTCTCAGTGAGATTGGACCTAATGAGGTGGAGACGCAGGATGAGAGAGTAAGAACATCTGAGTGGGGTCCATTGCAGTATCCCCCACCCGCCAGCACTGCTCCTCCAGGCGCCTGCAGCCTAGTGCGTCACCAACGCGGGGGGTGGGGGGTGGCAAGGGGCGGGAGCCCCCCCCCCACTCCGCAAGGTGAGGGCTCCGCGCTGCCTTAAGACGCCGTGAGTCCCAGCCGCCACTCAGAGCTTGCAGCACCGTGCCAGCAGGATTTGCGGGCACAGGCGCCCAGCTCCTGCCACTCTCGCCGCCCAGTTCCTGGTGTCCGGTGCTCCATGTGAGCCCGCATCCGCCGGTGCCTCTGGATGCAGCCCAGACAACACAGCTAGTCCCAAAGGCCCCGCACGCCGCTTCCGTGGCACAGCGCCTCCAGCAGCAACAGGTAAGCGGCCGGCACTGCTCCAGATACAGCGGCCCCAGAGCCATACTGGATCCTGCGCTCCGGAGTCCGAAACGCCTGGTCCCCCACTACCCGACGGCAGTGGTGTGGCCGTTTCTCGAAGTCCCTAGGCCGTTCTCTTGACATGCGGTTTCCCCTCGCACTTTCTCTCATGCGTTCTCCCCATCGCTAACAAAATTCTCTTGTTGGTTCTTTGTCCCTTCTCTCATTCTCGGATTCTCATCTTCTCTTTTCTTACTCTTCTTCAATTTCACTGTCCCATCTCTCCCTGTCCTCAGTCTCTCTCTTTGGCTCTCATTCTCTTTCTTTCTGTCTCCCAATTCCTGTCACTATGTCTCTCTCAGACTCCCCACCAGTTCAGCACTCCCACCTCCTATCCCACTCTTCCCAGCTCACTCATCCCAAGACCCGCCGCCTCTGATACCGGGTGGGCTGGAGAGTGCAGAGAGGATGCCGAATTGGGAGGGGGGCGCAATAGGCATTTCCCCTGCATTCAGCCACAGCTGTGCTGCTAAGAAACTAGATTTATCTGTCAGAGCCCACGGTGGCCAAGGCGGCAGCTGGTTTACATGGCAAAATAAAATCGACAGAGATAGAGATCGGAGACAGAGATCCAACCAGAGAAAAATCGAGGTGAGGGATCATTGGAGAAAAATGGAGACAGAGATGCACCCACACTGATACATACACAGTAAATGTTTAGCTAGAGTATCAGGGAGAGAGTGAGAGACACAGAAACTGACTCTAAGTGCATGCACTAGTGAGAGAGCCTAAGCAACGGGGGTGCTGCAGGTTACAGACACAAGCAAGAGAGACAAGCAGTGGAGATTCAGAGAGCAATGGAAAGAAACTGGCAGACGGTGATAAAGAGAGAATTTAACGCAGGGAGAGACAAACCACAAAGGGAGAGGCACAAACATGAGAGGATTCAGGAAAGAACAAGAAGAGCGAGAGGCAAAAAGTGACACACAGAGAAAGGACCCAAGGGGGACAGGAAACAAGAGAATTATAGAGACATGGAGACAGAGTGATACTGAGCAGGTGCACTAGGGACCCACACAGATTGTCAGGTAAATAGAGAAAAATGGAGAGAGAAAACAACATCAGGAAAAGACCTGGAAGCTTGCACTCTAGTGAGCGACAGTCAGTGAGAGGCAGAGACACAGAGAAAAACAAGAGCACATTAGAAAGAGGAAAGGAGCAATGAGGACAAGTCCAAGGGAAAGAGGAAAAAAGACAGAGACACACATACACGGCTGCAGAAAAAGTCTGCTAGTGAGAGACACAGAGAGACAGAGAAATTGACTGAAAGTGGAAGAGACTGGAGTAAACAAGAGGAAAATGGAAGAGAGAGAGAGAGAACCACAGACTGACAGACCTACAGACAGTGCACACGTCCTAGTAACAGACTAAGAAATAGAGACTAATGGCCGAATGAGAACCAGGGATGAGAGAGTTTGGGGAAAACTGAGACATGTGTACACACCCTGGGGATACAGAAAAAAAATGTGCTACAGAGAAACACTAGAGAGAAATAATTCAACAAACATAAACAGGCTGGGAAACAGAATGTGTGCATGAGCTAGAGGAAAAGACAGCTGGGAAAATCACTCTGAGAAACCCAAACTCTGAGACTCAAAGATAGCACAGAGCTCATGTGCATGTACCAGCATGATGGATGGGAGGGACTCAGAGACCCCTAGAGGAAGGCGGATTGACCCAGAGAGGAAGAGAAGGATTCAGAGAAAGTGTTCTTTTGTTCGGATCTCAGAGAGTGGCTGCATGGGGACCCCGGGGAGAGGATCCTGTAGCACTGCTGCCCAGCTTGAAAGCAGTGCTTCCTCAACGGGGTGACTAACGCGGTCTATGTGTTTGTTTTGTCCCCAGCATAAGAGTAAGTGTGGTCAGTGCGATCCTTCGCCCCCCACTTGGTGCCTCTTCCAAGCCTGCACCCTGTGTCATTTCCACCCGCCATCCCACCATTGCCATGACGTCCACCTGCACCAACAGCACACAGGAAAGCAACAGCAGCCACACGTGCATACCGCTCTCCAAAATGCCCATCAGCCTGGCTCATGGCATCATCCGGTCCAGCGTACTGCTCATCTTCCTCACTGCCTCATTCATTGGCAACGTAGTACTGGCACTTGCATTGCAGCGCAAGCCACAGCTTCTGCAGGTGACCAACCGCTTCATCTTTAACCTCCTCATCACTGACCTGCTGCAGGTTTCACTCGTGGCCCCCTGGGTAGTGGCCACCTCCGTGCCTTTCTTCTGGCCCCTCAACGGCCACTTCTGTACTGCCCTGGTTAGCCTCACTCACCTGTTCGCCTTTGCCAGTGTCAACACCATTGTTGTGGTGTCAGTGGATCGCTACCTGTCCATCTTCCACCCTCTCTCCTACCCAGCCAAGATGACTCCACGCCGGGGTTACATACTCCTCTATGGCACCTGGATCATGGCCATCCTGCAGAGCACACCCCCACTCTATGGCTGGGGTCAGGCTGCGTTTGATGAGCGCAATGCTCTCTGCTCCATGATCTGGGGGGCCAGCCCCAGCTACACCATTCTCAGTGTGGTGTCCTTCATCATCATTCCACTGGTTGTCATGATTGCCTGCTACTCTGTAGTGTTTGGTGCAGCTCGGCGGCAGCATGCTCTTCTGTACAACATCAAGAGCCACAGCTTGGAAGTTCGAGCCAAGGACCATGTAGACAATGAGGATGAAGAGGGAGAAAAGAATGATGAGTTCCAGGGTGAGAGCAGGTTCCACAGCCAGAATGAAAGTGAGGTCAAGGCCAATGATGGCAGTGTGGAGGCCAAAGAGGGTAGCATGAAAACCAAGAAAGGGAGCATGGAGGCCAAGGGCAACAAGAAAGTCAAAGAAAGCAGCTTGGTAGCTAATGATGGCAGCATGGAGGGTAAGGAACGCAGCACGAAAATTGAGAGCAGCATGAAAGCACAACAGGGCCACATAGAGGTCAACCAGTGTAACATTGACTTGGGCGAAGATGACATGGAGTTTGGTGAGGATGACATCAATTTCAGTGAGGATGACATTGAGGCAGTGAATATTCCAGAGAGTGCCCCACCAAGTCGTCGAAACAGCAACAATGGCCCTCCTCTGCCCAGATGCTACCAGTGCAAAGCTGCTAAAGTGATCTTCCTCATCATTTTCTCCTATGTGCTATCTCTGGGGCCCTACTGCTTTCTAGCAGTCCTGGCTGTGTGGGTGGATGTCCAAACCAAGGTGCCCCAGTGGGTGATTACCATAATAATCTGGCTTTTCTTCCTGCAGTGTTGCATACACCCCTACATCTATGGGTACATGCACAAGACCATCAAGAAGGAAATTCAAGATATGCTGAAGAAGTCCTTCTGCAAGGAAAAGCCCCCAAGAGAAGATAGCCACCCAGATATTCCTGAAACTGAAGCTGGCACAGAAGGTGAAGGCAAGACCATTCCTTCTCATGATTCTGCCACTTCACCTTGAAGTGAGTTTTAAGGCAAACCTTGAACTGTCTGCAGTACAAAAAACAGGAGCTGCTTTCTTTTCAATGGACCACTCACAATCCCATTAATACCAACCCATACCATTCCAGGCAAAGGTATTGCACACATCCTTCTCACCACAAGATAGATAAATACATGGAAGATGTAGAAATGGGAGTCTTCTCTTAAAAGTGTGTTCCTCAAAGCACATACTTAAGGATTCTGACTGAAAGTTCCCATCCAAAATTATTAGGCTCCAAATTTCTTAGAGTAACAAGGGCTATCCATTTTGGATCTGTATTTGGTATTTGATCTGATTCCTCAGAGCTACAAGGTGTCAGCTTTCACTCTGAGGGAGAAAGAAGATGATGCCTGTGCATTGAAGGACTTTTAGGCCCTCAGGTCAAGAGGTCATAGGCAAGGTTTACAGCCTATGTTAAACTGAAAGTACAACAATGGACCATATCATTAATGGAGCCCAAGAAGCAAAACCTAACTGACTGATCAATGTATGAGACCCCCGGTCTGGTGCAAAGACTATTGTGGAAACTAAGACAAAGTCATTGTGTAGTTAAAATACCAAGGTTTCTAGATTCTCTACAGCAACCTAGAAAAGTGGAAGAAGATAATAGGGCATGTTTGAAATGGGAAGCTAGTCCAAGGGAGAAGATAGAGAAATAACACATATTCATGAGGCTAAACAGTTGACCCTTTTTTTTTGTATAAAACCCTGCGTTTGTGCATGAGCTGAGACCAAGGCCTTCCTATGCAAATGGAAAGTTATCAATTGACACTAATCTAGTTTCTGTCTCCTATTTGAATAGTAGTGGGACAGAAATTATGCCACTATTTTACAATTTTTCCTTTGTGATTGAATTGGGGTGCACAAAAGAATCCTCCAAATCTCCCCTATCAGTCACTTGTGTGGTGGGGCAGTGTCCAAATAGAACTTTTTGGTCAAACAGTATTTCCTCCCCAAAAAAGTAAATTCAACTAGAAGTGGCCAAAGTCCTACAAAACTCACAATGCCAATTAAGAGTGATGTGCCCATTAAAAATCTCTAGTGTCTATGAGACCCCATATGGGGAGTAAATAAGGCAAGATAAACATTTTTCTTCCTCCAGGCATACTCATATGTCTTTTCCACCTGTGGCTTTCCTCAAAGCCTTTAAGCTCTCAGAAGATGTGGAGGAGAAGTGTAACGGAGCCAGAAATAACAGTTTCTCAATACCTTGCAAGCATGTGACTTACTCCACACGATCCTAAAATCAAAGTGTTCAGGTCAGACTGATCCTAATTATTGCTGTTGAAGTATCTTATTTTGGAAAAACCTTTGCAATATATAAATTATCCCTAGATTCAATATAGATAGAGTTTTCAAATCCCAAAGACTGAAATCACTTTGGGCAGGGATACACTTATATATTTCTGAAGTCACACACCATTTTGACTTGACCAAATAGCATGGACCAATAAAACAGTCACAACAGTGTTTTTGATCCTCCTGAAGATCAAATTAAATAAATCTGTGGCCATTCAATTGCTCATGCAGAAATCCATGGAGAGAGGAGGAGGGAGTATTTGGTTGACAAATAGTTAACCAAGAAGTTGTACACAAAGATGGCCATATTCAGAGTTTAGCCTCATGCTTGTGTGAATACCATGTCTATATAGAACTCAAATTTCATTCATATAAATGCACACCTTGTTCATATTTTCTTTATCTCTTCCTCCTCACAGATTCCCACATGAGCTTCTCAGGGGAAAGGTAAATGGCAGTGTATTTGGGCTGTGAATAAGTCTACATGGTCATTTGGAATTGCCTTGTTCAGAATTTAAGAAAAGAGAGGAGATAGACCCAAATAATATTGTTCTGATCCGTCAGTTTGATATGTCCATGAAAATCTTACTAATTCCAATCCAATTAATTTAGAAGTTGTGGTAATTCAGAAAAGACATGGGGGCTGAAGTTTACCCTTCTGCAACCATTTATTTTTCTACCAAAATGTATAAATGAATTAATAGTTATAAATTTATTATACCAATTTATTGCCAAATTTTTGTATTAACCTGTCCTCAAAGGATATCTGAGTAAAGAAATATGACCAATCCTCAATGGGAGGAGGGCTTTTGTCTTGAGAATCTGTCATGGTTGAAGGAGTTCAAGGTAGCCTGTCTTTTGAGTAGAAATGCTTACCTGGGTAGGAAATAGGATTTCAAACATAAGTGTCTCCAAATACTTTGCTGAAACTGAACTTCTTGTTTTATTTTTAAAGATCAACCCCTTCAAAGTGTATCAGAGAAAATTGTTTGCCAAAATCCCAAATCAAAATGGAACCAGACCTGTACAAGTGTGGTAAGTTAATTTAACAGCACACACAACATTCTCCAGGGCACCAACACTCACCGATTTCCTTTTTAAAATTCCTCTTTTCCTTATTTTAATCATCGTCTATTCTTATGACAAAATAGATTTTTCAAAAGTGAAAATCTATTGAAAAATAGAAGACTGAAAATGAGGACCTTTGAATTAAAAGCATTCTGCTTTGCTGATATTTTCTTCTTAATAAATAATATGGCCTCTAGTTAGCTTGGAGATAGCACCACTTTAAATGTGCTATTTTGAATAAAACACTATCAACTTAATGAGGTTTTACTGCACATACTGTTTTGTCATTGGGAAATCTGAAAGAGCAGGAAAAAGTCATCGATTAGCCTCACAGAGCTTCATGTGCAATAGCTTTCCCTAAATCTTTTTAAAGGATGTATTCTTTTGCCAAGGCTACTTCATATGTGCAGTAAAAATCCCATTAAAGTACAGGGGGCAGACAACCCAGACTTTGAAATGACTTGATTTTCAATTTAATGATTTCGTTACTTAAGAATAATAGAGCATCTAGTTTGCCAAGGAATCACAGGTGCTTTGACTAGCACACCAATTTCAACAAGCTTGGAAGGGCTGTAGAAGGAGCAAGCCCTGGGTTTCTGTGACTTCTGTGATGCAAGGGTCCATCTTCTCTATGCTATAAGTGCCAGCTGCTGGGAAGTCCTCTGCACTTCTGGCTCCCTGCCTACCTCTTGCCATCATGTCCACTGCCTTCTCCTGCCTCACTCCCTCTTGCCCTGCTGTGCTGGCCCTTTAGGAATACCTGTTGCTTGAATCTCTGTGTGCTTACTCACTCCCATTCACTCACTCCAAACCCAGAGCTGACAGATTCACAGGGACCTGGGGCCTATGGAAGCAGGAAAGGAGAGAAGTGAACAATAGGGGTAACCAGCAGTTAAAGATGTTTTTTTCTGTCTCCTCCCTAACTCCAATCCAATTTAGAAATGACCAGGATACCTACTTCAAATTCAACAGGTAAGGAAAAGTACCATTTTATAATATAGGTGGAGGTAGACAGTTCATTTCTTACCAGAAATTTCTCAATACAACACATCTTTGGGGCACATTCAATTCTATAGACACTGTCCAATTACTTCAGAAAAAAACTAAAACAATATTTTACCTATACATTTATAAGGTGCCTAACATTCCCTTATTTTATACATAATTAGCCAATTAAGCTAGGTAAAGTTACTTCAGAAGACTTTTTCATACTATCTGAAGAATAATTTACAAGGTTAAACTAGGCTTTCTTAAACATTGCCAAAATGCTCTTTAAAATGTCTGAAATACACCATTTGGAAAAGAAAAGTTATGCATCTGGTAATCTGAACTCTCCAAGATAAAACCCTCAGAGGTTGTTGGGATGAAACAAAGAGGAACAATTTAAATTACCGGACTGCTTTTTTTTTTTTCTCATAACTGCTCCCACATATTTTGAGGAAAAAAGTGTTTTCCCCTCATGTCTTTTTTGTTTTATTCCTCTTTAAGACAACCCCATCCTGTCAGGAGAGTCTTCTCTAAGCAAAATGTCTTTTCCTCTAGAGCAGACAAAAGATTAAAGGAAGAGTTGGCTGTGAGCCAGTTACCAAGATAAGAAGAGAAAATCTGGTCAGTCATGGCTTTTAACCCTCTCCCTCCTTATCTCTGTCTCCCTCATTTTCCCTGAGCCAGACAAGAACTCTTGGTCCCCTCAAAGCCCCTCCAAGCTTAGGCATGAGGAGACAGAAGCAATGAGCTGCAATCAGTAGACCATAACCTAAAACTCAAAAAGAAGAGAAATTCTTATCATAAATTCTCTCCAGTTACTTACAATCTCTTCCTCTATGGCAAATGGCAAGTTTGCTTACAGCAGTCTTCTGCTAAAAGCAACAACACTAGCTGAAGGAAGAAATAGGAAAGTTAAAATCCACAGAAGTTGGCCACTAATTGCCAGGTCATTGGCAAGTCCGCTGCTCTTTGGTAAGTAAAATAAGAATCCTAGAGGTAAATGAAGGTTGCCAATAGGAGTCAAATGTTTCCATCATTGCCTCCCAGAGTTCTCATATTTCGAAATACATACACCAGGGGGAAACCACAGTAACTTGTACACTCACAAGAGGTTTCTATGTCTGAGAATTCATTACTAGATCTTTCTGGTTCTAAAATATAGACAAACAAGATTGGTTTTAGTTTGGTGCTTCAAAGTTGAGTGTATCCCCCCCTCTACATCTGTGCTACAATTTTAATGTTAAAAGTTTGGTATTTTTGTCTGTTTCAGAGGTGTATTTATTCCTATAGTAATTCTCCTAAATGTAAGCTGTAACTGTATGTAAAATATAAGTGTTCTTAGAGATAAGGTGCTAGATATTAGACTGTATGTGTTTGTAGATAATGTCATCCTCAAAAATAGAGAGTGTGTACATGTATTTAGTTAATAAAATGCATGCAGAGTTCTATGTGTGACCTTCACTTTGGTTAATTTCTGAAGTAGAACACAGTATATTTATTTTACATTTTAAAGTATACTACAAATGTATATATGACAAGTGAAAACTTATTCTGGTACAATTGGTCATTAATGTGAACTAATCATCTTGGCTGAAGTCCTTGCTGCAGTTCTCCACAACACACTTGGCACTGGTATGCCTGCTTTCCATTGATTGAATGTATAGAATGTAAAATCAAAAAAAGATAATCCTATCCCTCTTAAATAGCAAAGATCCCAGGATAAGCTATTAGAGTCCTATTGGCAGGATGAAAAGAATACTGTATTCTCAAGACCCAATTAGTACCTGACTGAACTGACAAGATGTGAATTTAGTAGATCTATATTGTGACCATCCCTGAATTCCTAGGGCAATACCAAAAGCCAGAAAATAGCTGCTCTGTTTTTTTGTGTTTTTTTTTTTGTTTGTTTTTTATTGGTTGCCTGAGAGATAAAATATAGCACGGATGGGTAAATAGATTAAGAGGTACTGGGACTCCACTGGGGTCACAGCCAAGGTGTATGAGAATTAAAATCATATCAATAGCATTTGCATCAGACAAGATAAAAGAACTATAAGATGGGTTTATTATCTTTTAAGAACAAAAATATTAAAACTAGAAAAGTATATATGTGTGTATATATATACATACACACACATATATATCCTCATTAAATAATTTCTAAAACTGCCTTTAGTACCTAATTTTGTGCTACTTTGTGACACAACAATAGAAATATATATTTGCTCAATAAACAGCTCTAATATTTTAAAATTTGAATTTAAAATTTTCCTTTTACTTCTAAAAAGGTATTTGTAATTTAAAAGTGCCTTTTTAAAGGATTGCCAAATTACGGTCCTGGGGCCTAGTTCCCTCTGGCACAACTTACATTCAGATGCACAAAAGGGATGGGCTTTATCCTCCTTTTCCTAGCAAGAAGAGAAACCCCTTCACACCCCAATCAAATTCATAAATTAATACTGTTACATGGCTCAGTAGTCTCAGAGAGTCTGCCCAAGGACAAGGTTTTATATAATGGTTGGCTTTAATCATATCCTTTCTAAAATGGTTAAAAGCCAATTTATTGTGGGACAGAAATAACAGACTCCTGCTTGGGAAATGCAGAGAAATTGATGTTTGTAGTTTAACTAAATATTATTAAATAAATATTATTAAGTAATGTTTGTGCTTCTTAAATAGGTTCTGTCAATCTGTCCTAGGTATATTCTTCTTAAATATGCTAAATAAAGTCTAATTTTAACCGTGTATCTGGTTATTTTGTTGAGCCCTTTGGCAAAACAGCAAGGAAGTCACATAAGTAGGTCTCCATCCCTTTTCTTTGGCTTGAACAGAAAAAAATGGGATAAACTAACTGTATTACACAATAGAATTAAATATTTGGGCTCTAATATTTCACATTGCACTATTCCAATATAAGCAATATGCAGTGGGATCGGGAGTCATCCTGATGGGCTTCCTGAAAGAGGGGCATTTGCCTAGTCATCTCGGAATGAAAAAAAATTTCAAAGTATGGGTAAGGTGGGCAGAGTGGCAAAATGGGGTCATATGGTTTATGAGACTCCCAAATTCCAATCTTAATTGTCAAGGCAAACAAGTTTGAACAGGTAGATGAGAATCAATAGCCTTTTGAGGAAACAGTACTGCCTTGCACCTGGGTCACCCCCACTGGGATCCTGCCCCTCAGGGCAAAGACACCTTCCTCAGCACAGTTCAGTCATACTCACACCCACACCCACCTCAGTTCATCCCCAACTCAGTAGGGTTTATAGAATAGGAAGGCAGAAGCTTGCTCTCTCAGCCCCAGTTTCAGAAAATTGTTATACCTCTAACACCAGCCATGACATAGGAAAACACAGGACACACATGAGGTAGGCAAATATATCTAAAACCTAAGAGCCCACTAGTTTCTCTTGAGTCAACGTGCCTGACCTACTAGTAGCTCTTCTGGTAATTTAATTGGAAGTACTGCAAGGAACTGCATGCCTCATGCTTCCAAAGTGGCAATCATGGGCCCACACTCAGAGGCTCAGGGAGTTACTCATCTCCGTTTCAATTAAAGTGCCCTTCTCCATTTTCAGTCCAAAATCAAGCTAAATACTGACTTACACACTATATTTCAAGATATCCAAAGATGGCTGCCATGAGAACTGAATATAGCAGCCTTCACCTAATCTATGAATGACATCCAGGAGGTGACATTTTCCAACTGCAGAAATAAATTTGCCTTTCTAGCAAACTACTACCATCAATGTAAATAAGAGGGCTTGTGAGCTCAGGTAGCAAACCTGGTGGAGAGAGTCCCCTGGAGCTCATAACACTATTTAGTTCAAAGTATTTAGAGGAGAATGGAATTGGTCCAGTAAATCTCTTAGCAGCAGTTATTCCTCTCAGATAGGTCTTAGGGTTCAACCTCAGATTATGAGACTAAATGGGAGACAGTTGAGAGGATCTGAAAATTTCACTGTCGAGAGATACCTTTGACCTTCTGTAGCCACTCCCTGTCCCATCAGTTTGCTTCAGGCCCCGGGTCTACTTACCAGCAGTCATATCCCTGATCATTCCAATACAGACAAAGGCATACTAGTGGCTAAGGGGTTATTTTCTTCCTCCATGAAGTAACTAGTTAACTCCTTTCCCCCACTCTCTTTCAGACTGAAACTCTGACTATTTCCCTCCTCATTCCAATTTCCTCTTCAAGGGCAACAGCGCTTCTTTGACCACTACACACACAAACAACTATCCCTCAGCTTAAGGATGGCTTTGAGAATGTTCATGAATTGAAATGTATGGATAGATTTCAAACAGTTTTCTCAATAAGACAAGACCAATATTTATCAATAAAATTTATCTCAGAAAATGTACAATATTTGTGACTGTTACCCCAAAACTTCAAGCTTGAAGAATATTTGCAATACAAATCTGCAAAATTTTGGGAGTTGTGACATGTGACTACTGCTAACTTGAGGCAAATAAATACAGGAAAATTGACTCCAAAGATTTGTTATCTATACACAGCTAAGTCAAACTTAAACATTCTCAGCCTCCAAAGGACAGAAAACAGAAAAAGACAACCAACAATCAGAAATGTGCACATTTGAGGATTAAGTTGGTGTGCAGTATATCTGTTATTTCATAAACTCTATATGCTAAACCAATGCACATTTTTAATGATCACCCAGATACAAAGGTGTAATATAGTTTGTATAACCAGCTCAAGTTATAAAATTTCACATTTCACATAAGATTTATTTGACCACAGTTCTCATGCTCTAAACAAAATGAGAAGGAAAACTTTTCCATTAGAAAAGTCAGTGTACTCAACTTTAATTTTTTAAAGAAATGTGTCTCCTTGCTCTAATGGCTTTATATTAAACCAATTTATGGTAACTTTTCAGCAAAATATGATTTAGAATAAACCTGTTTCCCAACTTGTTTTTGCACATGTAATCAGTATTTTGTATCATACAAATTGATGCCAGACAATGAAATTTTAAATTGATATATATTTAAATCATGTCATTGGAAACATACATATATACTATATAGATGTCCATATGAATATAGATATTCAAAAGCAAAGTTAATGTGTCTGAAGGCTTTTGGGAACATTCTTTAATCCACTCTCACAACCCTGCAGATTCAGGTAATAAACCAGAAGCAGGAAAAGAAAAAAAAAAAAAAACTGTCCCTGAAACAAAATGAAAAAGATCTTAGTTAACCAAACACCACAGCAAATCAAAGTTGCTGTCTCGATGACACAAAGCATGTCAGTTTTGAGGCAGGCTACTGATTCTCTAAGTCTCAAGACTTGTACATTATCATATAAAAATCACCAGGCTCTCTTGCTAAGCGAAGAGGATGATCAGCAATGCTTAAGGCGGTCACCTGCAAAAGGGTGTGAAAATCCATTCTATTGGATGCTGCAGGTCTCTAACCAAAGCAAAAAAAATAAATAAATAAAAGTGAGTAGCTTAAGTTCCCTATTTAAAAAAGAATACGAAGAGGTCCAAGGCTAGTTTCCAATACAATAAGCTTTGTATAGCTTGCTTCAATTTAGAAAATGTAAACAAACATTTTCATTTTATGTAGCAAAAAGCAAGAATATTTACTTGCATGCTCAGAGCATATATTAATTTTCTAAATCAAAGTTTTTAAAAGTTTTTGTTGTATTCTTTCCATTACCATTTGTCCCCCTTATGTCCCTCTATGAAATCTCCACACCATTGTCCATGTCCATGAGTCCTTTTCCTTTTTGCTTAATCCCTCCACCTCCTAACCTCCAGTCCCCCAGAGCTGTCAATCTGCTCTCTATGAGTCTGTCTCTATTTTGCTTGTTAGTTTATTTTGTTTATTAGATTCCACATATGAGTGAAATTATATTGTATTTGTCTTTCTCTGACTGGTTTCCAGGTCCATCCATGCTGTCACAAAGGGTAACATTTTCTTTTTTAAGGCTAAGTAGTTAGTATTCCATTATGTAAATGTCCCCTAATTATTTTATCCACTCATCTACTGATGGACACTTGGGCTGCTTCCATATCTTGGCCACTGTAAATAATGCTGCAATGAACATAAGGGTGCTTATGTTCTTTCAAATTGGAGTTTTGGGTTTCTTCAGATAAATTCCCAGAATCATCAGAGAAATGCAAAGTAAAACCACAATGAGATATTGCCTCACACTGGTCAGAATTGCCATCATCAATAAATCAACAAACAACAAGTGCTGGCAAGGATGTGGAGAAAGGGGAACACTTTTGCACTGTTGGTGGGAATGCAGATTGGTGTAGCCACTATGGAATGCGGTATGGAGATACCTCAAAAACTTAAAAATGGAACTGCCTTATGACCCAGCAATTCCACTTCTGGGAATTTATCCAAAGTTTTGTATTGTAAAAATTGAGAAATATCCCATTTCTGGGGATTTATCCTAAAGAAATGACCACATAGAATGAAAAATTTATAATACTGAAAAATTATTAGCAAACCAAATGCCCCAAAATAGGTGACTAGCTAAATCATGGACTAAGTGCTCAATGAAATAAGATAGTCATCAAAATATATTAGATTCACTGTGGTGATCACTGGTAAGATATATAAATGTTGAATCACTATGTCATACACCTGAAACTAATATAATGCTG
Organism: Glossophaga mutica; assembly: GCA_039655065.1. NCBI lineage: Eukaryota > Metazoa > Chordata > Mammalia > Chiroptera > Phyllostomidae > Glossophaga > Glossophaga mutica. The sequence continues at coordinate 21,698,041 of CM077318.1, forward strand.
TATTTCAACTATAATTTAAAATAAATTAATAAAAATAAAATTTAAGAAGACAAATATAAAGACTATATAGCAGCCCTGGTTGGTGTGGCTCATAGATTGAGTGCTGGCCTGTGAACTAAAGAGTCACTGGCTAGATTCCCAGTCAGGGCACATGCCTGGGTTGTGGGCCAGGTCCCCAGTAGGGGGTGCACCAGTACAACCACACATTGACGTTTCTCCTTCTCCTCCCCTTCCCCTCTGTTAAATAATAAGTAAATAAATAAATAAAATCTTAAAAGAAAGACTATATAGCAGCCTGGGGCAATCTTTAAAATATGGCATTAGGTGAAAAAAGTCAGACCTTACACAACTGTCAGCATTACGCCAATGTGAATATTGCATAAGCTTAAACCCATAGTGACTAGATAGAGCAGAGCATGTACAAAAGAAGATACTTTAATATTTTAAGTTGATATTATGGGCAAATTTTTCATTAACATAGTATTTTATTGATATTCATATCATAAAAGTAATTTTCAAATGGTATTAAGGTTCGATGACTTAATTTCAGTGAATGGTAATAGGAATTCCAGATCCTATAGTCTAATGGGACACCCCAAGACAATTCAATCATCTAGAAAAACATCTTAATAACAGGATCACAGAAAGCTTTAGGCAGGGTTTGGTATCTTTTTCTTTGCCAGTTTCCATACTTAGAATAACTTTCCATCCAATATACTATCATGCCAATTTCTTCCCACCCTTCAAAGGTCCTTGTCAGGAGTTAGCGTGGTATAGTGATTAAAAGCATGGGCTCTGGCCCTAGCTAGCGTGGCTCAGTTGCTTGTAGCATCATCCTGTAAACCAAACAGTCACAGGTTCAATTCCCGGTCAGGGCACATGTCTAAGTTGGGGCTGTTTGGTCCCTGGGTGGGGCACATACTGGAAGCAACCGATCAATGTTTCCCTCATATTGATGTTTCTCTCTTTTTCTCTCATTAAAAAAAAAACAAAAACAAAAAAACAAAAAACAATACCATGGGCTCTGGGGTAACAAAAATCTACTCTGTTGGTTACTATCTGTCTAATCTTTGGCAAGTGACAATCTTGTCAAGACTCAGTTTTCTCAGCTGAAATATAGGTATGATAATATCTATTCCTACTTTAGACTTCTTTTCTCATTCTAACAACTGCAAAGGTTCAGAAAATGGGAGATGTATAGTTAACACATGTCCCTGAACATAAAACAGTCCTGATTTCAATTTGGTGTATATTATACACATAAACTATTAAAATGTCTATGAATTCTCAACTTTTTGATGTTCTACCTATGATACCCAAATTGTCTCCTACCCAAAACACAAAAATCCATCAACCCTCACATTGTTCTGTTAGTCATCTGAGTTAAGGAATATGAACCTTGGAGTCAGACAGACACTTAACTCTAGAATGTAGAGCAAGATACCTGTCTCCTCTATTCTTCACAAGAGAAAATGAATTATATCCCCACCCAACTCTCAGGCTTGACCTGAAAGAAGGCTAAGTAAGATACATTCAGGTGCTTATCATTGTGGGCTTGAAAAATATGGTCACACAAGGTTGATTTGATAGTCTTCAGCATTGCCTGTATATTGGAATCACCTGAGAAGATTTAACAAGTACCGTTGCCTGGGAAACACTCCAGAGATTCTGATTTAATTGATCTTGGATGCAGCCTGAGCACCAAGAGTTTTGAAATCTCTTCAGGTGATTCAATTCTAACATGCAAGCAGGGTTCAGAACCTCTAAACTAGTCTGCCTTTTCTTCCTTTCTTTATTTTTTTCTTTTCTTTCTTTCTTTTTCTTTCTTTCTTTCCTTTCTTTCTCTCTTTCTTTCTTTCTTTCTTTCTTTCTTTCTTTCTTTCTTTCTTTCTTTCTTTCTTTCCTGTCTCTCTTTTTTCCCTTTGCTTCATTCTTTTTTACATGTAAACAAACACAAATATGAAGAGAGGTGGATAAACTTCCCTTCTAAGGGCCATTGAACCACACACTTAGAAACAAATTAAAGGGTGTGAAGAAATTAAAATAATTACAGCTCAAATACTTGTAGTACAACTTAGAAAAAGGGATATGGGACCAAAAAAAAAAAAGACAGTTATCACTTTGGTGTCTTTACCTACTTTTGCCTCAGGTCAGAGAAAGTACTAAGCCAGTACCAGAAATGTCCTAGTTTCTTTCTAAGCTTCATAATATGTTATCAATGGATCAGGAGATATATAACAAAAAGACAATCCTATCACAGGATCTTAATAAGGCAATGCAAGATAAGTAGAGTAGACATTTTACCCCCGTCCTTTCTCTGGTTACAACTCTAGAATGAAAATAATTCACAGCCTGATTGTAGGGCTGGCATCCAATACACATTTCTTCAAAAGCCTTTTCAAAGTAGTCATATATGCACACTTGAAAAAGAATAAATTAGCTAAATAAAACATTTTGAAAGTCTACCACATTCTATTCAATATAATGTCAACAGTCACTGTGAGACTTAAATTCCAATACACATTAATTTCATAATTTGCACCAATGAACAAGGCATGCAAAAAGATTTTCCTAAAGTTTGAATTAAAGCTATTGCACAAAGGAATAAAGAGAAAGCTTATTTGCAGAAAAGGATCTTGGTAGTCTTGTATCCCCTCAATATTCACTAAGCAATTTCTCTGGGCCTGGCACTTGCCAGGTTATGTAAATGATAGAAAAACGGTTCTTGTAGGGAACAATCTCAGTTGGTGGCTATACTATGTATCATTATTTATACAGAGATCATAGTCAGAGAACTGAAAAATGACCTTTAACTCCTTCTTCTTTTGCATAACATCTTGTCAGTCACCAAGACCTTCAAATTCCAAATACTTAATAGCTTTTGAATCCATCCCCTTCATCCATGTGTCCATGTCCACAGCTACTGGGTCTTAAGTCACACTCTTTTCATCCATCTAGAAAACTGTATCCTGGCTTGTCTCTCTACCTCAAGTCTCCTTCCTAAATCCATTCTCTGCTCTATCAGAGTGATTATCATATTTTCAAAACACAAATTTCATTCACATGCTGAAACGTGTAAACCTTTAATCGCTCCCTATCACAAAAGTAATCAAACTCTAGAGTGTAGCAGAAAGCTTTTAAGCTGTTAAAAATATATATCAGCAAGGATTCTGATTTAGGAGCTTTGGGATGCACCAAGGACAACATATTTATTGGTTTTAAATAATTTCCACAAATGAATGTGATGAACAACCATGCTTGAAAACAACTAATGTGATAAAAATTCCAACTCGTTAGTGTTGGCACACAAAGCTCTCCGGGATTGGGCATTGGTCTACTTCTTTAGGCCTTGTTCCTTCCACTCTGCCTTAAATTTTAAACTCTAGCAATGGCAAATTTCCTACAGATTCCCATATACCACATGCCTTTTTCAGTCTGTCTATTCTGCCTTCCTATTTTAAGAGTCATTCTTCCCTCAAGACTCAGTTCTATCACTTTCTACAGAAAAGCTTTCTCTGACCTCTTGGTCCCTCCCCATGAATAGGGGTAGGTGACCTTCATCTGTGCTGTCACAAAACCCTGGACTTAACTCTATTAGGTTTCTTACCATAATGCAGAGAAAGGATCTATTTAGAGGTTTTCTATCTCCAGACTATAATCTTGAGACTAGGGGTTAGGTCATACTCAATTTCATACCTCCAGTGCTTAGCATTGTATTGGGCATATTGTAGATAGACAACAAATATTTTTTAAACTGAATTGTTTAAATTAACTGCTTAGTAATGCAAGTTCCATGAGAATAGGATTCTAATCCCTTTATATAAAGTTGTGTTTGTTGCTAAAGCTCCAGTCTCTTAGGGCAGTACCTGATACACAGTAGATACTTAACATATATTGCTTGTGTGGAAGGAAGGAAGGAAGGAAGGAAGGAAGGAAGGAAGGAAGGACAGGAATTTGGAGAGGGTTTCATAAAGCAGATGCCAGAAAGCTGGATTCAGAGGTATTTCAGGGTGGGAGACAGCTATTCTCAAGAGAGGGCTTTCTTTAAGCCCTGAAACAATTAAAACCCTGGAAGTTTTAAGGAACAGTGAGAACCAATTCAAATGGTTAGAGTATTAATAGTACACAATCAGAGAATTAAGAGAACATCAAAAAGAGCACATTGGGAAAAAAGACTGAAAAAGTGGGTGGGAACCAGATGCTAAATACTTATTACATACTTGTCCCTAGGCTAAGTGCTTCACACGTACAATCACATTGAGTTAAATTCTCTGAGATAGGTAAGCACTATGATTTTCCTCATTCTATAAGGAAAAAGAGGTTGAGAGTGGTAAAGTGACTTGTCTTACAGACAATAAGCAGTAGTAGAGCTGAGATTCAAAGCCAATTCTGCCCCTGATCGTTCAAGGATGGAGATATCTATATGGACTAAGGTTAGTGCAGAAAGACCTTGAAGAACAAGCAGCAGTTGGACAGGGAAAGCTGGGGTGGGGAGTAGAAATCAATCCAGGTAGCAGATGCTAGAGAATGTAAAATGAACAATACAAGAATGCTGGAGAATGTAGCTTCTGTTTACCTTTGGGGAAAAGAAATGCTTCCCTTCCTTTGAAATGTTTTAGTATGATACTCAAAACTAGAACACTGGCTACCACAGAGTACAGATTTAGAATAGGTCTGTAACTACTTGCACTGAGAAAAACAACAGGACCTCGAGCTTTTCAATATCTTTGAGAATAGGGAGGACTGTGTCCTCTTCATTCGTACAGCACAAAGCACTTTGGTCAATAACTATAAGCTGAAATCACACTGAGGTAGAATGTGGAAAAACTTGAAGGAACCCTGGCCAGTATAGCTCAGTTGGTTGGAGTGTCATCACATCGATCAAAGGGTCATAGGCTCGATTCCCCATGGGTTTGATCCCTGGTCAGGGCACATATGAGAAGGCATGGTTTCTCTCTCGCATCTCTCTCTCTCTCCCTCTCCCTCTCCCTCTCCCTCTCTCTCTCTCTCTCTCTCCCCCCCTCCCTACTTCATCTCTCTCTAAAAGCAATGAAAAAAATTAGAGGCCAGCAGAAGTAACACCTGCTTGAGTGTGGTTGGTAAGGTAATAATATGAGTGTAATAATTTATAGTTTTAGTTTGAACATTTCATCTAAAATGTCATATGGTATACTTGAGTGTGATATTGTTATGTTACTGAATTACATGCTTATGATTTTGTAATTAAAAGATTTTGTAATAAAAAGGGGGCATTATTTGTGCTGAACCCCATAAGTCCTTGGATGAGGATAAAGAAAAGAAAAACTTGAAGGAGGTGCTTCTATTGTTTTTTAAAGAAGGGTTGAAAAGGCATGGAAAAGACTCAAGATATTGTTTTCATCATATATTCCTCAAGGTAATATTTTATTGCTTTACATGTACCAGGCTTAGTTCTCCCAATTAAGATCAGCCCACCTGATCAAACACAGGACCACAGAGCAGATTCCATTCCACAAGCATCTTTGGTTGTTGATTTGGCCCCAGGTCAAAGAAAGTGCCCCTTTGTTGAGGAGGATGTAGAGTTGTAATTAAGAGAATAATTTCTGGAGTCAGACCAGTCTCAGTTTAAATGAATCATAGCTCCAACACTTGCGACCTTGAACAAGTCCCTTAATCTCTCTGTGCCTCAGTTTCTTTATCCATGCAATGGGGGAAATATGACCTATACCTCATAATAATTAAATAATTAGGTGAAATTAAGTGAGATAAATGTATGCAAATAGTTGGCACATTGTCAACTCAATAAAAAATAAATAGTATTACATCTTATGTTTCTGTATTTCCCATTAGAATATTGCCAAGCCCATGAAACTAGCTTAATAAATATTCGTTGGTTGGTTAACAATTAGCATTAATACATCTTTATGCATTTTTTAATCTTTTTGCCTTTAGAATTGAACTTTTAATAAGTCAGAGACAATTTAATATAATAAAACAAAAATCCCATGATAACTAACATTTGTATGTTATGATAATTGGATTTTTCCTTCAGTATACTATATTTCATCTTGTACTATGTGAGAACATGGATTTTTCACTTTAATTTAGTGAAAAAATATTACACAGTAGACATTCTCAAAATACATTGAACTTCATTAGCTTCTTTTAATGAATAAAAATATATTCAAAGCACAGAAAATGAGAAAGCCAATAGAAAAGCACTCTGCATTTGACTGATTACCGCTTCTGGGTCTTAAAAGCTCTTTGTATCAAACTGGTTTCAAACACTGCAGAGTGATTGGTGGTTCAGAGTCTCAAATTCTAAACATGATCTCTTGAGATGATCGAAACTGTACAGAGGTCTCGCTTATGCTTGGTTTCACTTTCTATAGTTTAGTACCTGTGGTATACTGCAGTCTGAAAATATTAATTGGAAATTTCCAGAAATAAAAAATTTATAATTTTAGCCCTGGCTGGTGTAGCTCAGTGGATTGAGCGCGGGCCTGCGAACCAAAGGATCGCGGTTCGATTCCCAGTCAGGGCACATGCCTGGGTTGCCAGGCCAGTTCCCGGCAGGGGACATACAAGAGGCAACCACACATTGATGTTTCTCTCCCTCTCTCCTTCCCTTCCCCTCTAAAGATAAATAAATAAAATCTAAAAGAAAAAAAATCTTAAAAAAAAATTTATAATTTTAAATGTCATGCCATTCTGAGTATGATGATAAAACCTTGTCCTACCCTACTCCATCCAGCCTGGGATATGAATCATCCCTTTGTCCAGTGTATAGATGCTGTATATATTCCCTCACTCTATACACCCATTAGTCACTTAGTAATGAACTCAGTATCAGTCAGATCGACTGTTGCAGTATCTCAGTGTTTATGTTCAAATAACCCTTATTTTACCTAATATTGGCCCAAAAGCACTAGAGTAGTGATGTTCGCCCTGGCCAGTTGGTTAGAGCATCATCCCCATATGCCAAAAGTTGTGGGTTTGATCCCTGGTCAGGGCACATACAAGAAACAACCAATGAATGCATAAATAAATGGAACAATAAATCAGTTTCTTTCTCTCTGTCAGTCTGTCTGTCTGTCTCTCTCTCTCTCTCAAGTTGATAATTTAAAAAAGCAGGAAAAATGAATAATGATGCTGGCAGTTTGTATATGCCAAAGAGAAGCCTTAGAGTGCTTAAAGTGAAAAAGGTAAAAATTCTTGACCTAAAAAGGAAAGAAAAAATCATATGCTGAGGTGCCATGATATACAGTAAGAAATTAATATTCTACCCATGAGATTGTGAAGAAAGAAAAAGAAATCTTTGCTACTTGTGGTGTCACACCTCAAAGTACAAATTTATGGCCACAGTGCGTGGTAAGTGCTTAATTAAGATGGAAGAGGTGAGATCATATGGTATTTGTCCTGTAATACCTGGCTTATTTCACTTAGCATAAGACCCTCCAATTCCATCCACGCTGTCACAAAAGGTAAGAGTTGCTTCTTTTTTTCTGCTGCATAGTATTCCATTGTGTAAATGTACCACAATTTTTTAAATATATTTTATTGATTATGCTATTACAGTTGTCCCATTTCTCCCCCATAATTCCCCTCCACCCTGCACAACCTCTCCCACCCACATTCCCCCCTTTAGTTCATGTTCATGTGTCATAAGTTCTTTAGCTTGTACATTTCACACACTATTCTTGCCCTCCCCCTGTCTATTTTCTACCCACCATCTATGCTACTTATTCTCTGTACCTTTTCCCCCTCTCTCCTCCTCCCACTCCCCTGAGGTTAACTCTCCATGTGATCTTCATTTCTGTGGTTCTGTTCCTGTTCTAGCTGTTCGATTATTTGCTTTTGTTTTAGGTGTGGTTCTTAATAGCTGTGAGTTTGCTGTCTTTTCACTGTCATATTTTTATCTTCTTTTTCTTAGGTAAGTCCCTTTAACATTTCCTATAATAAGGGCTTGGTGATGATGAACTCCTTTAACTTGACCTTATCTGAGAAGTGCTTTACCTGCCCTTCCATTCTAAATGACAGCTTTGCTGGATAGAGCAATTTTGGATGTAGGTCCCTGCTTTTCAAGATTTCAAATATTTCTTTGCAGCCCCTTCTTGCCTGCAAGGTCTCTTTTGAGAAATCAGCTGACAGTCTGATGGGAACTCCTTTGTAGGTGACTGTGCCCTTATCCCTTGCTGCTTCTAGAATTCTCTCCTTCATTTTAATCTTGGCTAATGTAATTACAATGTGCCTTGGTGTGTTCCTCCTTGGGTCCAACTTCTTTGGGACTCTGTGAGCTTCCTGGATGTCCTGGTGGTCTATTTCCTTTGCCAGATTGGGGAAGTTCTCCTTGATTATTTGTTGAAATAAGTTTTCCACTTGTTGCTATTCTTCTTCCCCTTCTGGGACCCCTATAATTCGGATGTTGGGACATTTAACGATGTCCCAGAGGTTCCTAAGCCTCTCCTCATTTTTTTGAATTCTTGTTTCTTCCTAGTTTTCTGTTTGGTTGTTAGTTTCCTCCTTCTGGTCCACTCCATTGATTTGAGTCCCAGTTTTCCTTCCATCTCTATCAGTTCCCCATGCATCTTCTTTCATTTCACGTATTGTAGCCTGCATTTTTTCATCTAATTTGTGAGCAAAATCAACCAATTCTGTGAGCATCCTGATGACCAGTGCTTTGAACTGTGCATTGATAGGTTGGCTATCTCTTCACTGCTTAGAGGAATTGGGGCTTTGATTGGTTTTCCAGTTTGAGCCATTTTTGGTGGATTTTTTTGTTTGTTTGTTTGTTTTGGTTTGGTTTTAGTCTGGTCGTGGCTATTACGTATGAGGGGTGGAGCCTTAGGTGTTCCTCAGGGCGGGGCAGACCAGTCGCTGGGTTGTGATGCTATAGGTGGGGGCAGGGTTCAAGAGGGAACCATGGTGCCTGTTCCACACTCTCCTGGACTCTGGTCCTTTCCGCCGCTTCCCCTTCACCTGGATTATCTGCGCACTCTCAAGTGCTGTTACGTAGTGAGGAGTGGAGCCTCTGGCGCTCCCCAGTGCGGGGCAGCCCAGTCGCCGGGTTGTGACACTGTATGTGGGGGCGGGGTCTGAGAGGGAGCAATGGCGTCTGCTCCGCTCTCTCCTGGATTCAGTCCCTTCCGCCACTTCCCCTCTGCCTGGACTGTCTGCGAGCGCGAATGTGGGACCACCTGGCCAGCCAGCCACCCTGTGCGGCCTCACTGATTCTGCACAGTTGTCCCCCTGTGACCGGGGTCCGCCAGCTGCTGCCTGTGGGCCTGGGGACCGCCAGCCGCTGCTGCTTGCGCTCCCGCACCTCCACCTTCTCCCGCCGTGACTCTGCCCCTCCTACCAGTCTGGATGAATGGTTGTTGGACTTCCGTACAGTTCAATTTTCTATAAGTTCTGGTTGTTTACTTGTTTTTAAATATTTGTTGTCCTTAATTTTGGTTGTGAGAGGAGGCACAGTGTGTCTGCCTACGCCTCCATCTTGGCCGGAAGTCCCGTACCACAATTTTTTTGATCCACTCATTTACTAATAGGCACTTAGGTTGCTTCCAACACTTAGCTATTGTAAATTGTGCTGCTATGAACATTGGGGTGTATAGGTTCTTTTGGATTGGTGTTTCAGGGTTCTTAGGGTATAACCCTAGCAGTGGAATTACTGGATCAAAAGGTAAGTTCCATTTTTAGTGGCAAATTGCACATGATGTCACCTATAAGTGAAACCAAATGGGCAAGCAAAATAGAATCAGAGACACAGAAATAAGGAACAAACTGACAGTGACAAGAAGGGAGAGGGGAGGGGGATAATGAGGGGAAAAAGGGGAAGGGTCTAGTCAAGGAACATGTATAAAGGACCCATGGACATGGACAACAGGGAGAGGATTGACTGTGGGAGTGGGTGGGGCAGAGGAGAGGAATGGGAGAAAAATTGGGACAATTGTAATTAAACAAGAAAAAAGATGGAAAAGGAAAACATTAGTCATTTAGTGGCCATCTCAGTTATCAGATTGACTGTCCCAGAATCACGGTGCTTAATCACAGCCTAATACTGCATCACAATGTCTACATCATTTACCCCATTTCATCTAATTTCATAGACACTGTATCATCTCACATCATCACAAGGGTGAGTATAGTACAATAAGATATTTTGAAACAGACTACATTTATATAACTTTTATTACAGTATATTGTGATAATTGTTCTATTTTAGTGTTATTATTGTTAATTCTTACTGTGCTTAATTTATAACTTAAACTTTATCATAGGTATGTATATATAGGATAAAACAGTGTATATAGGGTTCAGTACTATCCATGGTTTCAGGTATCCACTGGGTGTCTTGGAATATATCCTCTGCAGATAAAGGGGGTGGGGACTACTGTATTTTGGAAATAGTATTAACTCCCAAGGAAATGTGAGGTTCAAAAATAGTTCACTCTAGACCAGGGTATATTAACAGAGGCACTACAGAGGCTTAGGGCCAGATAATTCTTTGTCGTAGAGGGCTGTTCTGTGCATTGTAAGATGTTAGCAGTATCCCTGGGTTCTGCCCACTAGATGTCATTAGCACCCTCTCAGTTGTGACCATCAAACACATCTTCAGGTATTGTTAACTGTTCCCTAGGGTGGCAAATATGTTCCTGGTTGAGAACTGCTGCTCTAGAATAATAGACTGTGGCCAAATGCAAACATTTTTATTGTTTGCCTAAAATATATATCATCATATAAAATATGTAATTTACTACTTATGACAATGCTAGCCAAGGTTTATATTCAGCTACAAACTCCATTATTATAGTACAGCACAGCATTTGAAAATTTAAGAGAAAGAATAGTAAGTATTAGATCTTAATTGCTTATCATATTCTTACTTTGACCATATCAAAATAGAAATACATTATTTCAATTAATTTTCTAAAGACTAACTCATTTTTATATATGAAACAAAACTTGATGCAAATAAAAAATCACTACCCTCCTATAAAGCTCAAGTATCCATAAGTGTGTATTCATGAGCATACATTAGAAATTGGAGTAAAGCCATCAAATTAGAAATCATAAACTATTTGGTCATGCATAGACTTAGTTTCTTTTTTAACTAGTTTAACCAACTGTTAAACTAGTTATATTAAAACTAGTTACAATTTTGAGCAAGTCATCTAACCTAACCAAAATTTATTTATCTTTGTCTATACAGTACAAAGTTTCCGTCCTGATACTCTTTGATGACATTGTTGGTATACTGTGGCTTAGTCTCCCTCTCCCTGTCTCTTGATTCCTGTTTGAACATGCCATTTACACATCTGTAACAGTTCTACCAATGAAAAATTGGGCAGAAGACCACCAGCCACAATGCACATAACTTCTTTTGGCTGAAAAAATGAGAGGAAGAAAAATGATAGGGTGCCATTTTAGTCACACTGTGTTAACAGTAACAAAAAAAAAAAAAAAAAACCACCAAATAATACTCAATGCCAGCCAAGGTTGTAGAGAAACTAATACATTCTGTTGATGGCAGAAAAGCATAAAGAACCAAAAAAAATTTGTGCTTTTTGACCCTGTTATCCCATTTCACAGACTATCTTTTTTAAAGATTTTATTTATTTATTTTTAGAGAGAGGGGAAGGGAGGTAGAAAGAGAGGGAGAGAAACATCAATTCATGGTTGCCTCTCATACACCCCCATCAAGGGGCTCAGCCCACAACCCAAGATTGTGCCCTGACTGGGAATCAAACCAACAACCCCTTTGGTTTGCAGGCCGGCACTCAATCCACTGAGCCACACCAGCCAGGGCCCATTTCACAGACTATCTTAAGGAAATAATTCAAAATAGGAAAAAACAATTTCAACAGTGAAGAAACAGTTAAGTAAAAAATCTGCTGAATGGATTAAGCAGTCATAAAAGTGATATATATATGTATAAAAGATATATAGCAACATGAAAATAGCATATTAATAAAGTGTCTTCCTATAGTCACAATATGCAATATTAAATACTGAATGTGAATATTCAAAATTCACAGCTGATAATTAAAATTAAATAGTAAATGCAAATATTCAGTCTTCACAGCTGTGAAGTTCTATACTTCTATGATGTCATGGATCAATTCAAGTACCAAAGAGGCAATGTCCTGACTACAAGGAAGAGCTTTAGATGAATGCATAATTATTTTAAGTAAGTGTGAAACTCCTCAGCATTATTCCATGAATGAATATTGCTCATTTTAAAGATGTCATTTCTAAAAAATCATTCTCAGAAACATTTTCTACAGCAAGGAAGAGTAATCAGCTATTAGTAACTACTAATCAGTGATTAATAACTACATGTGTACATCTATATTCCCAAGACTAATTATTTAATTAAGGATGTCTTCCCCAAAAGTGAAACAACATGAAGATAGGCAACAAACCTTGTTTTCTGCCGTGAACCTCAAAATATAATGATGAAATGTTAAGAAATGTCATTTAAGAGTTTGTAAGCAGACAGGGCTTCTTTATTTTTTGTTCATTGCATCATTATTTATTATTTATTTTTATTTATTTTTAAAGTATATTTTATTGATTATGCTATTACAGTTTTCCCAATTTCCCCTCTTTATCCCTTCACCCTGTACCCCACAACCCTCCAGCATCCCCCCCTTAGTTCATGTCCATGGCTTGTATGTATAAGTTCTTTGACTTCTCTGTTTCCTATACCATTTTTTACTTTCCCCCATCTATTTTATGCCCACCAATTATGCTTCTTATTCCCTGTACCTTTCCCCCCTATTCCTCCCCTCCCCCTCCCCACTGAAAACCCTCCATGTGATGTCCATTTCTCTGATTCTGTTTCTGTTCTATTGTTTGCTTAGTTTTTGTTTTCATTGTTTTTCTTTTTTTACATTTATTTGTTGATAGTTGTGAGTTTGTTGTCATTTTACTGTTCATAGTTTTTGATCTTCTTCAATTTCTTAGATAAATCCCTTTAACATTTCAAATAATAATAATTTGATGATGATGAATTCCTTTAACTTGACCTTATCTGGGAAGCAGTTTATCTGCCCTTCTATTCCAAATGACAGCTTTGTTGGATAAAGTAATCTTGGATGTAGGTCCTTGCCTTTCATGATTTTGAATACTTCCTTCCAGTCCCTTCTTGCCTGCAAGTTTTCTTTTGAGAAATCAGCTAAAAGCCTTATGGGCACTCCTTTGTAGGTAACTGTCTCCTTTTCTCTTGCTGCTTTTAAGATTCTCTCTTTATCTTTACATTGGGAACATCCTGCCTGGTTTCAGATCCCCCATGGCTAAGGCTAAGTAAAAAGACTTTGGAACCCTAAGCCACTAAGGAGACAAAGCTTATCTCCCTGGCAGGGGCACCACCTCTGCCCCCTTTATTTCACCCTGCTTGGCCCCAGGTGGATGACTGGTTAGCCAATGATGGGTAAGATTCCTCAAAGGAGGGATGACCTAAGACAGGCATGGTCACAAAGGGGCCCTCAGGGAAGGACTTGGCAGGCTATAGAGAAAGGGAGTGATGGACCCTTACCCCTAGGTTTTGACATAGCCTGAGTCCTCATTCTGTTCACAACAAGTCTCCTAATCTCTTGGCTACCTTACTACCCCTGCCCAACTTAAGCCTGAAACAATGCCTTAAGCCTGAAACAATGCCAGAGGTGGGTGCAGCTCTGTGCTGGAAAGGGTGGGTTCCCTGGGGCAATCAGGACTAAGGAAGAATGCATAAAATCCTGTGAAACCTACTTTGCTAATACCCTCAATTTAAGTGATAAGGGTCCAAGCATGAAATGAGTTTGTTCCCCAAAGTTTTATGGCCCTCTGACCCTGACTCAAAATGTCATGTTGTTTCACTTTTGAGGAAGACATTCTTAATTAAATAATTAGTCTTGAGAATATAGATGTACACATCTAGTTATTAATCACTGATTAGTAGTTATTAATATCTGCCTGACAATGATAGATGAGCTTTACCTGTACTCCTGTGTAAATTAAACCCAATAAAAGCCCATTAAGGAACAGGCTCCTGGACCTTCTCCTTTGGGAGATCAGCCACCTTTCCTTCCAAAGCAGATCATGTCTTGGTAAACTTATTCTCATCCATGGCAGATGGGGGCCCTGTGGATGGAGCCCCCCGACATCTTTAATGTTGGGTACCTTAATTATGATGTGCCTTTCTGTGTTCCTCTTCAGGTCCAACATCTTTGGGAATCTCTGGGCTTCCTATACTTCCTGGAAGTCTATTTCCTTCACCAGGTTGGGGAAGTTTTCCTTCATTATTTGTTCAAATAAGTTTTCAATCTCTTGCTCTTCCTCTTCTCCTTCTGGCAACCCTATGATTCAGATATTGGAACGTTTAAAGTTGCCCCAGAGGTTCTTAAGTTTCTCTTAATGTTTTTTTAAATTCCCATTTCTTCATTCTGTTCCTGTTGGATGTATTTCTTCCTTTTGTTCCAAATTGTTGATTTGAGTCCTGGTTTCCTTCCTGTCACTGTTGGTTCCCTGAATATTTTGCTGTATTTCACTTTGGGTATCTCTCATTTGCTCTTTCATTTTGCAACCAAACCCAATCAGTTCTATGAGCATTTTGATTACCAGGGCTTTGAACTATCCATCAGATAGGTTGTCTATCTCTTCGTTGCTTAGCTCTCTTTCTGGAGTTTTACTCTGTTTTTTAATTTGGGCCATATTTCTTTGCCTTGGCACACCTGTTAAGTTGTAAGAGGGTGGGGCCTTAGGTATTCACCAGGGCAGGGCAACCGTTGTTGCTGTGCAGAGGCACTGCCTGTGGGGGAGGGGTCAGAGAACGAACAATGTAGCTCACTAGCTCTAGCCTACTTTCCAACGAATTCTTGTGTGAGACTGGGAGTTTCTCCCACTGCAGCAACCCCCACTGTAGTCCAAAGTCAGCTCTGAGTCTCAGTTTTCCATTCATCCAGTCCCACCCACATGGTCTGCTGCCTCATCGTGGGTTCTCTCAGCCAGTGCAGACAGGACTTCTTAAAGAACAGTCCTAGAAAACAGATGTCAAAAACACACTCCATGATTTTACTATTTTTTTTCCTAATATGACAATAACCAGGATTTACTTTGGAAGTTTCTCATATCCACAATTATAAAATAGGTATGAAAACACTATATCATAATGGTATCTCTTCTTTCATACCCTATGCTTGGCACTATGAAGGATACAAAATAGACACAAGACTTAATCCTTATTCTCAAGATTTTCATCTAGTTGGGGGAAAATACTGAGAACATTGGGAGCAGACATGCCTGGACTTAGTGAATTCTGCTTTGAGAGGCTTAGAATATATGCTGAGTAGGTGGGAAAGGAGCCCAAACACCAAGGTAAGTTTAGACTTTGATAGACAAGGAAGTATGGCACTATTAAAATTTTCTAATGAGGAGAATGATATTATTACATTAGTCCCCTGTTTAGACTCCCTCAACTTCCCATTGCTCCTACAAAATCTAAATTCCTTAATGTAGTTTATAAAGACCCTTCTAAGATCTAATCATTTCTTACCTCTCTTACATCACTACTGCCACCTAGTGCCACCCTTCCTCTTTTGCCATCCTGGAATTCTTTGTGTTCTTTGAGGATGTCAAACTCTTCCCACTTCAGGACTTTTGAACATGCCATCCCCTCTGCTTGGAACACTTTACCACCCACCTCTTTTTCAATATCATTTCTTTCACAAAGTTCCTCAAACCCATACTTTCTTCTTTGCCTTCCCACCTCACAAAACAGGGGGTCTTAATTGTCCTCACCACTGTATTGCCAGCACCTAGCATAGTATCTGGTTCAACATAAACATTCTATAAATGTGCTGACATGTTAAAATTAATCTTGAATTGAATTGCATTATTATAATGGGGAAAAATGAAAGAAGTTCACCTGGCAGCAGATAGTATCCATGGTGTATTAGAAAAGGAGAGACAAGAGTCCAGCAAAATGAATAGAAGGCAGTTGGAGAGATCTAGACATAAGGGAATAAAGGCTGGAATAAAGAAATTGACAAAAATAAGAAGTTTCTGAAGAATAAATAGGAAAGTTGAGATTAATTAGCTATAAAGCTAATGAAATACTATTCAGCTGCAAAAAAAAAAAAAGAGAGAGAGAGAAATTATACATTTTGCAATAGCATGAACAGACCTGGAGAACATTATGGTAAGTGAAATAGGCCAGTCAGAGAACTACAAGTACCATATGATTTCACTCATATGTGGAATCTCATGAAGAAAATGAACTAACAAGCAAAATAGAGACAGACTCACAGATAGAGAGCAGGCTGACAGCTGTTGGTGTGGGGACTGAATAGGAGTAGTGAAGAGATTGAGCAAAAAAGATAAAAGAGAAATAATTCATGGACATGAACAATAGTGTGGTAATTGCCAGGGGCTGGGGGTAGGGAGAGGTGGAGGAGTGTATAGAAGAATAGATGGTGATGGAAGGAGACTTGACTTGGGGTGGCAAACACATAATACCATTTATAGGTGATGTGTTGTAGAATTGAGCACCTGAAACCTGTGTGATTTTGTTAAATAGTGTCACCCCAATAAATTCAATGAAAAGGAAAACATAAGGTATGATGTATGAAAAGGCTATGTTAAGAATTCTTTTTTTGTTTGTTTGTTTCTATTTTTAATATATTTTATTGATTATGCTATTACAGTTGTCCCATTTCTCCCCCATTATTCCCCTCCACCCTACACACCCTCTCCCACCCACATTCTCTCCTTTAGTTCATGTCCATGTGTCATAAGTTCTTTAGCTTCTACATTTCCCACACTATTCTTCCCCTCTCCCTGTCTATTTTCTACCCACTGTCTATGCTACTCATTCTCTGTACCTTTCCCCCCTCTCCTTCTCCCACTCCCTTGTTGCTAACCCTCCATATGATCTCCATTTCTGTGGTTCTGTTCCTGTTCTAGCTGTTTGCTTAGTTTGCTTTTGTTTTAGGTGTGGTTCTTAATAGCTGTGAGTTTGCTGTCTTTTCACTGTCATATTTTTATCTTCTTTTTCTTAGATAAGTCCCTTTAATATTTCATATAATAAGGGCTTGGTGATGATGAACTCCTTGAACTTGACCTTATCTGAGAAGTGCTTTACCTGCCCTTCCATTCTAAATGACAGCTTTGCTGGATAGAGCAATCTTAGATGTAGGTGCTTGACTTTCATGACTTGGAATACTTCCTTTCAGACACTGCTTGCCTGCAAGGTCTCTTGAGAAATCAGCTGACAGTCTGATGGGAACTCCTTTGTAGGTGACTGTCCCCTTCTCCCTTGCTGCTTCTAGAATTCTCTGCTTCATTTTAATCTTGGCTAATGTAATTATGATGTGCCTTGGGGTGTTCCTCCTTGGGTCCAACTTCTTTGGGACTCTCTGAGCTTCCTGGACATCCTGGAAGTCTATTTCCTTTGCCAGATGGGGGAAGTTCTCCTTTATTATTTGTTCAAATAAGTTTTCCACTTGTTGCTCTTCTTCCCCTTCTGGTACCCCTATAATTCAGATGTTGCGATATTTATAGATGTCTCGGAGGTTCTTAAGCCTCTCCTAATTTTTTTGAATTCTTGTTTCTTCTTCCTTTTCTGTTTGGTTGTTAGTTTCTTCCTTCTGGTCCACTCCATTGATTTGAGTCCCAGTTTTCCTTCCATCTCTATCAGTTCCCCATGCGTCCTCCTTCATTTCACATATTGTAGCCTGCATTTTTTCATCTAGTTTGTGAGCAAAATCAACCAATTCTGTGAGCATTTTGATGACCAGTGCTTTGAACTGTGCATCGATAGGTTGGCTATCTCTTCACAGCTTAGAGGAATTGACTCTGGGGTTTTCATTTTTTCTCCAGTTTGAGCCATTTTTGGTGGGTTTTTTGTTTGTTTTGTTTTGGTTTGGTTTTAGTCTGGTCGCGGCTATTACGTAGTGAGGGTGGAGCCTTAGGTGTTCCTCAGGGCGGGGCAGCCCAGTGTTGGGTTGTGATGCTATAGGTGGGGGCAGGGTCCGAGAGGGAAGAATGGTGCCCGTTCTGCTCTCTCCTGGACTCCGGTCCCTTCCGCTGCTTCCCCTTTGCCTGGATTATCTGCGCACGCAAGCGTGCTGTTACGTAGTGTGGAGTGGAGCCTCAGGCACTCCCCATTGTGGGGCAGCCCAGTCGCTGAGTTGTGATGCTGTATGTGGGGGCGGGGTCTGAGAGGGAACAATGGCGCCTGCTCCGCTCTCTCCTGGATTCAGTCCCTTCCGCCACTTCCCCTCTGCCTGGACCATCTGTGCACGTGAATGTGGGACCACCTGGTCAGCCAGCCACCTTGTGTGGCCTCACTGGGTCTGCACAGTTGCCCCTCTGTGCCCGGGGTCTGCCAGCTGCCACCTGTGCACCTGGGAAGTGCCAGCCGCTGCTGCTTGCATTACCGGGTCCTCACCTCCACTTTTTCCTATAGCGACTCCACCCCTCTTACCGGTCTAGATGAATGGTTGTTGGACTTCCGTACAGTTCAATTTTCTATAAGTTTTGGTTGTTTTCTTGTTTTTAAATATTTGTTGTCCTTAATTTTGGTTGTGAGAGGAGGCACAGTGTGTCTGCCTACACCTCCATCTTGGCCGGAAGTCCTTATTCTATGTTAAGAATTCTTACGTAATAAGACAAGGAGATCAGAGATTAGAGATGATGGTCAAAGAGAGAAAGAAAGTAAGATGAGTCAGTTTTAGGGGAAAGAAGTGCTAAAATCACTTTTTTAGGCATGCTGACTTGCCAGTACCAGTGGGACATGCAAATGTTCAGAATATTTGTAGATAGAAGTTACAGCTAGAAATGCAAACGTGGGAGCTGTCAGCATTGTGGAGATAAGTGAAGCCATGGGACTAAATGAGCTCTGAAATGAAGAGTGTAGAAAGAAAGACCCAAGCAACAAACAAGTGTTGGAGAGGTTGTGGAGAAAAGGGGTCCTAGTGCACTGTTGGTAGGGTTGCAGACTGGTACAACCACTATGGAAAACAGTATGGAATTTTCTCAGAAAACTAAAAATGGATCTGCCTTTTGACCCAGTAATTCCACTGCTTGGATTATATCCTAAGAACCCTGAAACACCAATCCAAAAGAACATATGCACCCCTATGTTCATAGCAGTACAATTTACAATAGCTAAGTGTTGGAAGCAACCTAGGTGCCCATCAGTAAATGAATGGATCAAAAAATTATGGTTCATTTACACAATGGAATATTACACAGCAGAAAGAAAGAAGGAGCTCCTATCCTTTGCAACAGCATGGATGGAACTGGAGAGCATCATGCTAAGCGAAATAAGCCAGGTGGTGAAAGACAAATACCATATGATCTCACCTTTAACAGAAGCTAATCAACAAAACAAACAAACAAGCAAAATATAACCAAAGACACTGAAATAGAGAACAGGCTGATGTTGACCAGAGGGGAGAGGGGAAGGAATTTCAGGGGAAAAGGGGAAGGATTTGCAGGAACAAGTATAAAGGACACATGGACAATAACAAGGGCAGGTGGAAATGGGAGGGAGGAGGGGAAAGCTGAGGGTGGGCTGGGATGGGGGTAAAAGGCAGAAAACTTTATTTGAACAGCAACTAAAATTAAAAAAATTAATTATTTCTCTTCAAAAAAGGAAAAGAAAGAAAAACCCAAAATGGTGAAGACTGAACCTTGGATAAAGGATAGAGTTAGGTGAAGAGGAAGGAAAATAAAAGAAGGCACAATACGGTACAAGGGAAATATTGCAAATCATGTTGAGAGAATTTTACAAAATAGGTGTTGAGTAGTGTTAAATAAAAAAGGCAGGGAGGGTGAAGACTAGGGAAAGGTTATTCGATTTGGCAAGAGATCACTATGAATCTTTGAGCGTCAGTATTTAGTGTAGTGTGGTGACAGAAGCAATGCAAATAGTAGAGTCAATCAGTAGGAAAATGTTTTAGTTGGTGATGTAACCATTCAGGATCATAGCTAAATTTTAGAAGAAACTGTTACAACACGAGACTGTCAGAAAAAAAGCAAAGAATTGGGTAATGAAGAAAACATAAGCCTGAAAGTACAGTGCTCAATATATCTACTGTGCATTACAGAAATATAAAAGCTGGTGACTCACTGAGGAGAAATCCAGAACAAAAAACATTAGGGGTACACAGACTACAACTATACAAAGTGATGTGGATGAATCTCGCAAGCTATATTGAGGGAAAGAAACCAGACATGAAAGGAGCTAGATACAAAAAAGTACATTCTGTATGATTCTGTTTACAAACAATTCAAAAACACCGAAAGAATACAAGCTGTTAAAAGTCAGGATAGTGGTTGCTTTTGGGGAAGTTGAGTGGAAAGAGGCCCAACATGGCTTCTAGGGTGCTTGCCATGTACTGTTTATTGATATGGGTTCTAGTTATAAAAATATGTTCACCTTTTCATAACACATCTAGCTGTACATTTATGGTATGTGCACTTTTCTGTATGCATTTTTCAATTAAAAGTTTAAAAAAACTAAAAAACATGAGGAGACTAGTGAGTCTATGGTGAGATGCTCTTAGGCCTTCAGTTTTAAATAGAACTTTTGGAGGCTGGGAAATGATAGGAGGTCTGTATAGTCTTCTCTGTACTTAGGAGTTGAGCAGCACATACGTACTGCTATATCAAAAAGGAGCCACCACTAAGGTACACTGTTTCTCAGGTAATGTTTGCATGTGTCTTAAGACTTTGATTTTTGACTGGCTTCTTTTGTTAATTTTTACATATTTGTTGAACCTGAACATTAAAATTAGAGAAAAAACTTGAAATTTCCAAACCAACCTACATCAGTGATATGACTTTAAATAAAACCAGAACCTAAAAGTGAGGCAGGTAGAGATGAAATGCTGCTTCACTTGTGTTGAGAAGGGATTACAGATTTCCAACTATGATGTGAAGGTGATCTAGCTGCAATATCTGTTACCCCATTGATCTCCAGGGTTGATTAGACTAAACTGGCTGGCTAGGCAGGTGTCCCCTTCCTCCCTCATCAATCCATGTGTTTCCCCCCGAAGCTGCACTCTCAGTCAGAGACTGACAGGAAAAGAAAAGATTTCCAACTTCATTATTTCTCCCACTGGATCACTTTATAATCCACTCCATTTTTTCACCTGCTTTAAGCATTAATCTAAGTTGCCATTACAGATGAACAAAAATAACAACCCAAAAAGAGTAATTCTGAAAAGTATACAACTCGTTCCTCATATATAATTGATTACATGACCACATATTTACTTTATCTAATTTTATTAAATTCAAAGTTATTCAAGTCTGCTAATTTTTATGTTTGGAAGCTATTCAAAAATGATTACACATAACCTTTTCTGTGCTTTGCAACACATCCCCACTGTTTAAAAACATTCACAAGGGACAGACTTGCAGCTAAGTACATAAGGTCCCTTCAACAGTTCCCCAGGCTTTTTGATCTTTTATCCCCAATGCATAAAGATGAACATGATGACTTTGTTCCCTATTCCTTCCATTAATTGTTAATTGATGCTTATTACATTATGGCTATCTCAAGGTCTCTTTAGAGAGTCTAAAATACACGAAGTAATTCTATGGCTACCTGTAAAAAGGATGAAAATCAAGATCATGATTATCATGTACCCAAAGTACAAAATGGTGCTTGTAATGCTCATGATTTAAAGTTTGGTACAAAAAAAAGTAATAAACTGATACATAAAATGATAAACAGCTGTAAAACCACTAATAAAAAAGGTTCTCTACCACCAATGATAATCCTGTAGAAAAAGTAGGGAAAAAAAACAACTTTTTAGATGAACTTCTACCTCTAAATGGGTTAGCATTTATGGTAATAACAACATAAAGTTGGCTCTGTAAATGGATTAAAAGAAATAAAGGGAGAAGTTTTATAAGAAATTTAATATAATATGTACTGTCTGACTAATCTATGTTCCACTTGGAGTGACCTAAAAACTATAAGTTCTTTTTTTTTCTAGGACCATATCTGTGCTTGGGGACTACACTTCTAGTGTATGCATCCCCTGTATCATGATGCTGCCTCAGCTCTGGAAGCTTCCAGGTCAGTTATAATATACTAGCCAGAATTGTGCTGAGCCTGAATTAATGCCTTAAACCACGAAATAAGGGTGAGTATAGAAACTTAAGATAGTCATTTTATAGTAAATGGAATTTGTTGTAACCAGCTAAATGCGGGATCCATGGAGGCATGCCTGAGGTCAACATTCAGGTTAGTCTCACCCTGACCCATAGGCTCCTACAAATAATAGTTTTACTATAAAAGTACTGTGGTCAAGGGCCAAGAGGATAGACAGTGTAGAAAATAATTATCATAGCAGGTCTAAAGTGCTATTTTTAGAAGGGCCTTCTTGCAAGTAGACCCTTGGCTTACATCTGGAAATTTGAAATTTAATTATTCCCTGATTGATAAGACTAGTCTGCTCTACCTAGATTATACAATGTGATTTATGGTGAATACTTGCTTTCCTTTTGAGAGTGTGGAATGTTATAGTTGCTAGACAGAGGGTGCCTAACCATAGATGCTGAGTCTCTAATGGGTTTCCCTGGGCAGAAACATTGCACATATATTAGAATATTTTTTAGTGCTGGAGAAAGAAGCACACTTGGTGTGTCCCCTCGTGGGAGAGAGAAAGCATGGGAAGACTGTGCATGGATTTCTTCAGAACCCACCTGTGTCTTTTTACCTTGTTGATCCTGTTGTGCATTCTTTTGCTATAATAAACCTTAGCCATGACTGCATCTATATGTTGTGTTCCATGAGTCCTTCTAGTGAATCCTCAGACATGGGAGTAGTCTTAGGGTACCCCAAAACATTTCTAAGAAATAAAATTACAGGTATTCTATAGCTATTACTGTAGGTCTCATTAAAGACTCTTGCAGATTTTCTCTTAGAAAATTTACCATAAAATTAATAAGTAGCTAAGTATGATTTTACACAATTATAGTTTTTTACCTTTATACCTAGAGCTTGAGGAGAAAATGCTCTAAGATATTGTGTATATAATAATCATTCCCTAAACCCTCTTTGTCACCTTTAGAGAATCACTTTTAACTGTCAAAATAAGGAGGATTTAGAAGATTAAAAAAATGTTCACTCCCACCTTAGTTATCCAGGGAGATGTCAGGGAAAAAAATGAAGATGGAGTGCAGTGAAAAGAACTGTTTATGCCTATGGTAACCAAGAGGCAATGAAATTAAAGTAAAAGAAACTGCCTTTAGCGACAATCTCAAACATAAAATACAATCCTGACCTAAGCTGCAAGAAAATTTTAATTGTTGAAAATGCCATTGAACCAGATCTTTATATTTCTAAATATCAAATCAGTTTCCTATATTTTCTATGTTAATTGAGTATTATGCAGCAATTATAGTAACTAGCCAGAGAGAAATTGCTTTCTGTTTAAATTTTCCATCAAATTAGCATTAACTTGATAGCTGCATCAAAATCAAAATGTCATTAGGAATGCATAATATAAAACCAATCCCAAATTGTAGAAACCATGCATTCAATATTTATTTCATTTCTCAACACAGACTTCTAATTCCAATAATACAAGTTTAGAAAACTTAAGATGCATTAGTTTCTTACGTCTTTACCTCAGCACATAAGTGAAAAAACACAGAAAATCTCTGCCTTCTGAACAGGCAATCAGGAAAAGTATAAAGATTAAGAAAAGGAAGATAAACATAAAGTACATCTGATGACACCTGAAAATAAAAATTATAGCTCTAAAATAAACTTGAACTTAATAACAAATAAATATTAGCCCAAATCTATACAAGACACACACTTCTCTACTAACCCATAACTCTTCATTCCAAATCTTCATCTCTCCCTCTAGTATCAAAAATATATATATCCCCTTACCTATGAAGCTTCAAGGTTTGGCCATGTCTTCCCTAGTCAGAATCAGTGTTTCTACTTACCT
Source organism: Glossophaga mutica (assembly GCA_039655065.1). Lineage (NCBI taxonomy): Eukaryota > Metazoa > Chordata > Mammalia > Chiroptera > Phyllostomidae > Glossophaga > Glossophaga mutica. Next base: position 21,721,983 of record CM077318.1, read on the forward strand.
ATATTCTTTGGCTCATATAATTTAATTTTGACTTAAGACCTGAATAATATCTCTATAATTTTCTCAATACACAATTTTAAATATTTTATTTATTTATTTTTTAAAAAGGGAAGGGAGGGAGAAAGAGGGGGAGAGAAACATCAATGTGTGGTTGCCTCTCCCACACCCCCTGCTTGGGACCTGGCCTGCAACCCAGGCATGTGCCTTAGACTGGGAATCAAACTGGTAACCCTTTAATTCACAGGCCAGCACTCAATCCACTGAGCCACACCAGCCAGGGCTCAATACACATTTTAAAACATGCTTTCTCTTTTGAAATGGAAGGCTGTAAATGCCATAAATATGTGTGGCCACATTACATAACAGAAAACCAGAGACTCAAATGCCACCTTGCCTTTGAACATCTACTGACAGGCTGCCTCCTCAAACAGGTCTTATATGATGGCACACATAATTCTATTAAATATATTTTCAAACATGCATTTTTTTTTTCAAAAATTTGTGTGTGGATTACATTTAGGCCCAACTTTGGTTGTTTTTTGTTCTTTTGTTTTGTTTTGGCTGGGTACAGTGAACTTTATTGATGGTGCATGACAAGGCAGGGCTCCCTAAGCCCTTCCCCTTCTTCAGGGGGTCTGGAATGGAAACTGGAGGTCAGGAGATTCTCAGTGTGTTGAGGGATCGATTTGGGACAAGGACATCCCAGCAGCTGAGAACCTCTCTTCCTGTTGCTTGTTCTGGTAGTCCAGGAGGCTCTTACTCCTTGGAGGTCATGTGCACCATAAGGTCAACCACCCTGTTGCTGAAGCCAAGTTCATTGTCATACCTGGAACTGAACTTGACAAAGTGGTCATTGAGGATGATGCAAGCCCCAGCATCAAAAGTAAGGAGTTGGTGTCACTATTAAAGTTGCAGGAGATGACCTGGTCCTCAGTATGACTCAGGATGCCCTTGAGAGGGCCCTCTGATGTCTGCTTAACTGCTTTGTTCATGTTATTATATTTGAAGGCTTTCCCTAGGCAACAGGTCAGATGACACACTGGGGGTGAGGACACGGAAGGCCATGTCAGTGAGCTTCCCATTCAGCTCAGGGATGACCTTGCCCACAGCCTTGGCAGCACCAGTAGAAGCACTGATGGTGTTTTAGGCAGCCCCTTAGCCACTACACCACAACTTCCCAGAGGAACCATCCATGGTCTTCTGGGTGGCAGTGATGGCATGGACTGTGGTCATGAATCCCTCCACAATACCAAAGTTGTCATGGATGGCCATGGCCGGGGGGGCCAAGCAGTTGGTGGTGCAGGAAGCATTGCTGACAATCTTCATGGAGTTGTCATACTTGTCATGGTTCATACCCATCACAAACGTGGGGGCATCCACAGAAGGAGCAGAGATGATGACCCTCTTGGCTCCACCCTTTAAGTGATCCCCAGCTTTCTCCATAGTAGTCCAGATACCAGTGGACTCCACAACATATTCAGCACCAGCATTGCCCCTTTTGTTGGCGAGATCTTGCTCCTAGGAGAAGGAGATTGACTTTCCATTGATGATAAGTTTCCTATTCCCCTCATTGACTGTGCCTTTGAACTTGCCATGAGTACAATCAGACTGGAACATGTAGACCATGTAGTTGAGGTCAATGAAGGGGTCATTGATGGTGACAATATCCATTTTCCCAGAGTTAAAAACAGGCCTGGAGACCAGGCACCCAATACGACCAAATCTATTCATTCACCATCGTGTCTCAGGGCTGCAGCTGGTACTGAGCAGGAAGGCATGGCTGTCAAAGTGGAGGAGCAGAGAGCCTAGGTACAACTTTGAAGAAATAAAGTAACTTCTTTTATTATTATAGAGCTAAGCTGACTAAATTGGGTTGAGCAATATACTTTTAAAAAAGCCTTCTGAAGATAAGAAGAAACTGATGAAGCAATCAATACCCTATTTTGAAATCTCATCTTAAACATATAGTTGGGTGTGATAATGAAAGATGGGAATTGGGGAGAATTATTTCTATAGATAATAAATATATACAAAGTTTCACACAACAAGCACACTGTTCCTCACTAAAACAAAAATTAATTTGTCTTTTAATTTTCATTTTAAATTACTTTTCCATTAAAATACCTGGAAAATATGGTTACTAGAATCTACTTTGCATCATGCTAAATATTTAGTTGCTGACAAGGTGACACATTTCACTGGTTAGCTTTCGAACAAATTTGACATCATGCTGTTTAAAAAGTGAGCAATTAATGTGCATGATTAAGTCTAATTTCTTTTTGTTTTAATCTACGATTTAATTTTTATTATCTTTTTAATATATTGTATTGATTATGCTATTACAGTTGTCCCATTTCTCCCCTTAATTCCCCTCTACCCTGCACACCCTCTCCCACCCACATTCCCCACTTTAGTTCATGTCCATGTGTCATAAGTTCTTTAGCTTCTACATTTCCCACACGATTCTTGCCCTCCCCCTATTTACTACCTACCGTCTATGCTACTTTATCTCTGTACCTTCCCCCCCTCTCCTCCTCCCACTTCTCTGTTGCTAACCCTCCATGTGATCTCCATTCTGTGCTTCTGTTCCTGTTCTAGCTGTTTGCTTAGTTTGCTTTTGTTTTGTTTTAGGTGTGGTTGTTAATACCTGTGAGTTTGCTGTCTTTTTACTGTATATGTTTTTTATCTTCTTTTTCTTAGATAAGTCCCTTTAACATTTCATATAATAAGGGCTTGGTGATGATGAACTCCTTGAACTTGACCTTATCTGAGAAGTATTTTATCTTCCCTTCCATTCTAAAGGAAAGCTTTGCTGGATAGAGCAATCTTGAATATAGGTGCTTGACTTTCATGCCTTGGGATACTTCTTTCCAGCCCCTTCTTGCCTGGAAGGTCTCTTTTGAGAAATCAGCTGACAGTCTGATGGGAACTCCTTTGTAGGTAACTACCTCCTTTTCTCTTGCTGTTTTTAAGACTCTCTCCTTATCTTTAATCTTGGGTAATGTAATTATGATGTGCCTTGGTGTGTTCCTCCTTGGGTCCAACTTCTTTGGGACTCTCTGAGCTTCCTGGACTTCCTGGTAGTCTATTTCCTTTGCCAAATTGGAGAAGTTCTCCTTTATTATTTGTTCAAATAAGTTTTCCACTTGTTGCTCTTCTTCTTCCCCTTCTGGTACCCCTATCATTCAGATGTTGGGATGTTTAAAGATGTCCTGGAGGTTCCTAAGCCTCTCTTCATTTTTTTGAATTCTTGTTTCCTCATTCTTTTCTGTTTGGTTGTTTCTTTCTTCCTTCTGGTCCACTCCATTGATTTGAGTCCCAGTTTTCTTCCCATCACTATTGGTTCCCTGTGTATTTTCCTTCATTTCACTTAGCATAGCCTTCATTTTTTAATCTAATTTGTGACCAAATTCAACATTCTGTAAGCATCCTGATAACCGTGCTTTGAACTGTGCATCTGATAGGTTAGCTATCTCTTGGTCGCTTAGTTGTATTTGCTCTGGAGCTTTGATCTGTTCTTCCATTTGGGCCATTTTTTTGTCTTGTTGCCCCTGTTATATAGTGAGGGGAAGAGCCTTAGGTGTTCACCCAGGCGGGGCAAGCCAGTAGCTGGGTTGTGATGCTGTATGTGGGGGCAGGGTCCGAAAGGGAACAATGGTGCTGGCTCCACTCTCTGTCAGATTTCAGTCCCTTCTGCCACTTCCCCCAAGCAAACTGGGCCTTTCTGGTGCTGATTCCCATGTGGGTGGGTTTGTGTACATTCTAGGACCCTGTGGGTCTCTCCAACAAACTCTCCTGTGAGGCTGGGAGTCTCTCTCGGCACCTTAACCCCCACAGATGTTTTCAACTGGTGTTTTGAGGCTTTATTCCCCTGTGCTGGTACTGTCTCACTCTCCAGTATCACCTGGTTTATCTGCACATGAATGTGGGACTGCCCAGTCAGGCAGTGCCTTGTGCGCTGTACCCAGCTTCACAATCACCACCACGCTGGGTCTGGCCGTTGCTACCCTGTGCTTGAGGTCCGCCCACTGCCATCCTGCAGGCCTGGAGTTTGTCAGCTGCTGCCTTGCCTGCCTGGTGCCACCACTTTTTTTGCTGCAACCCCTCTCTGTCTGGCCACCCACCGCACCCGACTCTGCCTTCCTACCGGTCTGGATGAATGTGTCTATTTTAATTCCTTGGTTGTCAGACTTCCATCCAGTTCAAAATTCTGTAAGTTCTGGTTGTTATTTTATTTCTGAATTGTCATTGCCCTTATTTGGATGTGTGAGGAGGCACAGTGTATCTACCTATGCCTCCATCTTGGCGGGAAGTCAATTAAGCCTAATTTTTGAGGACTTAAAAGTTTTGTCTGAAAGATTCCTTTGGGACAAAATTGTTATAAACACACACAATTGGCTACTGAATTATATTTTATGGTGCTTTTGCCCTATTTCCAAAAAATCCCTTCATGGTAACTCCCCAATTGATCAGCTCCTAAAACCAGAATGCAGTCAAGAATCAGGAAGTAACCAGAGACATTGAAATTAAGAACAAACTAACAGTAACCAGAGGGAAGATGGGAGGGCATAATGGAGGGAAAGAAGGGAAGTGTTGTCAGGAACATGTATAAAGGGCACATGGACAAACCAAAGGGGGTAGGATTGAGGGTAGGAGTTGGGAATTGCTGTGGTTGGGGGGAGTGAAGGGGGGAAATGGAGACAACTGTACTGGAACAATAAGAAAAAATAATTAGGAAGTAAGAAAAAAGGAACTCAGAGCAACTAAACTACCTGTCAAAAAGCTCAGGCACTAAAGCTGTTGAACTTTAATTAGAGAGCACTGATTCTTACTTTACATGCTTTTGAACTATCTTGGTTATTAAAATTCATTTTTTAAATTTTATTTATTTGTTTTTAGACAGAGGGGAAGGGAGGGAAAAAGAGAGGGAGAGAAACATCAATGTGTGGTTGCCTCTTGAGTGCCCCACTGGGGACCTGGCTGGCAACCCAGGTATATGCCCTGACTGTGAATCAAGCCAGCAACGCTTTGGGTTGCAGGCCAGCACTCAATCCACTGAGCCACACTAGCCAGGGCTGGTTATTAAAATTCTTGAACCATGACAAATAAATAAAAAGAGGAAAGCTTCAAAGAGCAGGCATCCTGATACACAGAACTAACTGCTGATGGAAAGGAACACAGAAAAACTTTATTTACAGCTCAATACAGATAAAGATCCAAAGTCAGGTGACTTCCAGCCAAGATGGAGGCGTAGGCGGACACACTGTGCCTCCTCTTACAACCAAAATTAAGGACAACAAATATTTAGAAACAAGAAAACAACCAGAACTTATAGAAAATTGAACTGTACAGAAGTCCAACAACCATTCATCCAGACTGGTAAGGGGAGGGAGTCGTGGCAGGAGAAAGTGGAGGTGTGGGCCTGGAACGCAAGCAGCAGCGGCTTGCAGTTCCCGGGTGCACAGGCGGCGGCTGGCGGTCCCTGGGCCCACAGGCAGCAGCTGGCAGACCCCGGGCACAGGGGGGAAACTGTGCAGACCCAGTGAGGCCGCACAGGGTGGCTGGCTGACCAGGTGGTCCCACATTCGCGCGCGCAGACCATCCAGGCAGAGGGGAAGTGGTGGAAGGGACTGAATCCAGGAGAGAGCGGAGCAGGCGCCATTGTTCCCTCTCAGACCCCGGCCCCACATACAGCGTTACAACCCAGTGACTGGGCTGCCCCACACTGGGGAGCGCCTGAGGCTCCACTCCTCACTACGTAACAGCACGCGCACGTGGGCAGATAATCCAGGTAAAGGGGAAGCAGTGGAAAGGGCTGGAGTCCAGGAGAGAGCGGAGCAGGCGCCATTGCTCCTTCTCAGACCCCGCCCCCACATACAACGTCACAACCCGGCGACTGGGCTGCCCCGCCCTGAGGAACACCTAAGGCTCCACCCCTCGCTACGTAATAGCCGCGACCAGACTAAAACCAAACCAAAACAAACAAACAAAAAAAAAACATCAAAAATGGCTCAAACCGGAAAACAAATAAAAGCCCCAGAGCCAATTCCTCAAAGCAGTGAAGAGATAGCCAACCTATCAGATGCACAGTTCAAAGCACTGGTAATCAAGATGCTCACAGAATTGGTTGATTTTGCTCACAAACTAGATGAAAAAATGCAGGCTACAATCCGTGAAATGAAGGAAGATGCATGGGGAACTGATAGAGATGGAAGGAAAACTGGGACTTAAATCAATGGAGTAGACCAGAAGGAAGAAACTAACAACCAAACAGAAAACGAGGAAGAAACAAGAATTCAAAAAAATGAGGAGAGGCTTAGGAACCTCCAGGACATCGTTAAACGTCCCAACATCCGAATTATAGGGGTCCCAGAAGGGGAAGAAGAAGAGCAACAAGTGGAAAACTTATTGGAACAAATAATAAAGGAGAACTTCCCCAATCTGGCAAAGGAAATAGACTACCAGGATGTCCAGAAAGCTCAGAGAGTCCCAAAGAAGTTGGACCGAAGGAGGAACACACCAAGGCACATTGTAATTACATTAACCAAGGTTAAAATGAATCAGAGAATTCTAGAAGCAGCAAGGGATAAGGGGACAGTCACCTACAAGGGAGTTCCCATTAGACTGTCAGCTGATTTCTCAAAAGAGACCTTGCAGGCAAGAAGGGGCTGGAAAGAAATATTTGAAATCTTGAAAAGCAGGGACCTACATCCAAGATTGCTCTATCCAGCAAAGCTGTCATTTAGAATGGATGGACAGATAAAGTGCTTCTCAGATAAGGTCAAGTTCAAGGAGTTCATCATCACCAAGCCCTTATTATATGAATTGTTAAAGGGACTTATCTAAGAAAAAGAAGATCAAAAATATGACGGTGAAAAGACAGCAAACTCACAGCTATTAAGAATCACACCTAAAACAAAAGCAAACTAAGCAAACAGCTAGAACAGGAACAGAACCACAGAAATGGAGATCATAGGGAGGGTTAGCAACAGGGGCATGGGAGGAGGAGAGGGGGGAAAAGGTACAGAGAATAAGTAGCATAGATGGTGGGTAGAAAATAGACAGTGGTAGGGCAAGAATAGTGTGGGAAATGTAGAAGCTAAAGAACTTATGACACATGGACATGAACTAAAGGAAAGAATGTGGGTGGGAGAGGGTGTGTAGGGTGGAGGGGAATGATGGGGGAGAAATGGGACAACTGTAATAGCATAATCAATAAACTATATTAAAAAAAAAGATCCAAAGTCAGTTGACTTCAAATTATTTTTAGCAGAGGAACTCTAACTGAAATGTCATGTGGAAGGCCAGTATAGAAAACAGATATGAATCAGAACTGCCCATTCCCATCTTAGGCATCTCCCTTCAAAAAGCACCTCCACTTCACTCCCTGCAAGACCTAACACAAGTACACTTTGAGACCAACTTTCTAAGTCACTGGGAAAGGCTTTAAAAAGGTTGTTACTTTATAAAAAAAAGTAAAATTTATACAAATTCCTATCAAAAACTGGTTTTAAATTTTCGTCAATTAAGTCTTAGTTCCCGAGGAAATTCTCCCAGGTCAGATTGCTACTTGTTGTATAAAGCAGGGACAAATCAAGTTTTCCCATATCAGAATTTAACTACCTTGAATATAGTAATATTTATTTTATTAACAATTACTATTTTTAAAATTATAAAGATACAATACTCACCAAATACTGTTTAGAATAAAAAAACAGTTGGATATGCCCTGACTGGTATGGCTCAGTGGATTGAGCAATGGCCTGTGAATCAAAAGGTCTCCAGCTTGATTCCCAGTCAGGGCACATGCCTGGGTTGCCAGCCAGGTCCCTGGTAGGGGGCACTCAAGAAGCAACCATACATTGATGTTCCTCTCCCTCTCTTTCTCCCTCCCTTCCCCTGTGTCTAAAAACAAATACATAAAATTTTTAAAGAAATAGTTGAATAAGGTTTTTGGAGAAGATGGCGGCGTGGTAGGAGGGAGCAGACCCTATTTCCCCTCTATACACGGGAGAAAAACCAGGCCAATCTATGAAAGATCAGAACAGACAAGGAACAGTAACACAGCACATTGGAGAATAAGAGATCGGAAATTGTAGCGGACACTGAAAAACAAGCGGTAAGGAGAGCTCTTCGGAACAATAAGAGCCCAGGGTTCCAGCACGCGGAAAGCGGGGCGGCTGAGGCCCCGGCCTGGCGCTCCGCCAAGCCTGCCCCAGGGCCCTGGGGAGGGAGCTGGGTCAGCTGCTGAACCGGCTGGGAGATCTCAGGGGCCACCACGTGACTGCGGCCCGAGAAAAAGTGGGTGCCCCGAGAGGGAGCGAAAGTGGGTGCCCCGCACCAGGTCACTGCGCGACTTTGAACCGAGTTTTCGTGGTCGCCGGGGGACTATGAAAGCACAGGCGCCCCAACAGAGACAGAGGCGCGGGCGAAGTGAGACAGCTGCATGAAAATAGACACCCTCAGGGGACCGCACACGGTCTCGGGCTAGTGGACACTCCTGAAAACATAGGCGCAGGCCACTGGAGACAGCTGTGGAGCCAGAGGTGCCAGTTCACGGGCGGGTGCTCAAATGGGGACAGCTCAGGCCCAAGTTGCAGGCGCCGAATAGCAGCTGGAACACAGGCCCCTCTCAGGAGCAAATGCAGGCAGCTGTGCCCGAACACTGAAAGCCTCTCAGGGACAAAGGCAGGTGGCTGTGCACGTCTGGAGAACCTAGCACACACCCATAAACTTGGAGAAGTGCATACACACCAGGAGGCTCAGATCACAGGCTGGAAACCCTGTGGGGAGAGGTGCCCACTAACGCTGGGATACATAGCACAATGAGGACTGAGTTCTGAACACAGAGAAAAGCAGTAAGATCACCCCTCGGCCATTGCAGCCAGCAAGACCTGAAAAACCGGCTGGCAAGTTTGAAAACAACAAGAGGGTTTTTTTTTTTTTTCATTTTTTTATTTTATTTTTTAAATATATATATATATTTTTTAAATATTTTGTTGTGCTTTGCTTGTTCTTTTTTTTTTCCCCTTTGGCTGCTTATATTTGTGTGGGGGTGTCTGTGTGTGTGTCTCTTTTTTGTTTTGCCAGTTTGTTAGTGTCTTTTTGTTTGTAAGCCTGTCTATCTATATGAGTTTTTTTTTTAATTTTTTTTAAGATTTTATTTATTTATTTTTAGAGAGGGGAAAGGAGGGAGAAAGAGAGGGAGAGAAACATCAATGTGTGGTTGCCTCTCACGTGGCCCCCACTAGGGGCCTGGCCTGCAACCCAGGCATGTGCCCTGACTGGGAATCGAACCTGCGACCCTTTGGTTCACAGCCCGAGCTCAATCCACTGAGCTACACCAGCCAGGGCTATCAATATGAGTTTTTAACTACTCCTTCTTCATTGTTTATATCTTCTTCTTTACTCCCCAACTCCTTTTGCCTCCCTTGAATTCCTTCTTCTCTTATCCCCTCTTCCTCTCTTTTCAATTTTATCTCTTCTACCTTCCTCTTGTTTCCTCTTTCTTCTTTTTTTCATTTTCCCCCCTCTTCTTTTTGTAAATACCCACGAGTGAGACAAAACAAACAAACAAGCAAGCCTGGAACTGTGGGGAAAAAAAAAAAAAAGAGTTGGCCCCAAAAAGAGGGTATTCCAGCTGATGAGACAGTGGAAGCGGTGAACAACAGGATATCTGAAGGAGAATCCACCACTGAATCTCACAGATATTCTACCACAGAAGGTCATACCACAAACCCAGGGAGCCAGAACAGATCAATTTAAGAAGTTGAGGCTAACAACAAGAGTCTTACAAACAATGGGAAGACAAAAGAACAATCCCCAAACAAAAGGAAAGGAGGAAGCTCAAGAAAGAATGCTAAATGAAACAGAGGCAACTCAACTATCAGATATCGAGTTCAAAGCAATGGTGGTCAGGAAGCTCAATGAGCTCTCAATGAGCTACCATAAACTACAGGGAAGTTATGATGAACTCACGGCAAACTATATCAACATGAAAAAGGAAATAGAAACTATCAACAAGGGCCAAGAGGATATGAAGAATACAATCTCTGACTGAAGAACACAGTACAAGGAATGAAAAGCAGAATCGATGAAGCAGAAGATCGGATCAGCAAATTGGAGGACAAAATAGAAAAAAAACACTCAGAATGAGCAAGATAAGGAAAAGAGGCTTAGAAAGAATGAAGAGAGTTTAAGAGAAATGCAAGACAACATGAAACGGAATAATATTCGTATAATAGGGATACCAGAAGGAGAAGAACAAGAACAAGGGATAGAAAACCTGTTTGAAAAAGTAATGATGGAAAACTTCCCTCATTTGGTGAGAGAAAAAGCCACATAAATCCAGGAAACACAGAGAGTCCCAATCAAGAGGAACCCAAAAAGGCCCACTTCAAGACACATCATAATTAAAATGGCAAAATTCCAAGACAAAGAGAGAATCTTAAAGGCAGCAAGGGAGAAAAAGGAAGTAACATACAAGGGGGCCCCAATTAGGTTAGCATCTGATTTCTCAATGGAAACGCTCCAAGCCAGAAGAGAATGGCAAGAAATATTCCAAGCAATGAGAACCAAAGGCCTGCAACCCAGACTACTTTACCCAGCAAGGCTTTCAATCAAGATAGAAGGCCAAATAAGGAGCTTCCCAAACAAAAGAAGTCTAAAAGAATACACCTCTACCAAACCAAGGCTGCAAGAGATACTAAAGGGACTGCTTTAAGGGAAGAAAGGAAAAGACAGAGAGAGAAAGAGAGAGAGGAACACAGGTACGAAAATGGCAATGAATAATTACCTATCAATAATAACCTTAAATGTAAATGGATTAAATGCTCCAATCAAAAGACATAGAATAGCTGAATGGATAAGAAAGCATGACCCACACATATGCTGCCTACAAGAAACCCACCTCAGGACAAAAGACATACACAGGCTCAAAGTGAAGGGCTGGAAACAATTTTTCCAAGCAAATGGTCAGGAAAAAAAAGCTGGGGTAGCAATACTCATATCAGACAAAATAGACTTCAAAAGAAGGGCCATAAAGAGAGACCCAGAAGGTCACTTCATAATACTCAAGGGAAGAATCCACCAAGAAGACATAAATATTGTAAATATATATGCACCCAATGGTGGAGCACCTAAATACATCAAGAAAATTTTAGAGGACTTCAAGAAAGATATAGACAGCAACACAATTATAGTAGGTGATTTTAACACCCCACTGTCAAAAATGGACAGATCTTCCAAACAAAATATCAACAAAGATATTGTGGCATTGAACAACACTCTAGAGGAAATGGACTTAACTGATATATAGAGAGCCCTTCATCCCAAAGAAGCTAAATACACTTTCTTTTCAAATGCACATGGAACATTTTCAAAGATAGACCACATGATAGAACACAAATCAAGCCTCAACAAATTCAAGAAAATTGAAATCATACCAAGCATTTTCTCTGACCACAAGGGACTGAAACTAGAAACCAACCCCAAGGAGAAAAACCCAAAACCCTCAAAATCATGGAGATTGAATAGCATGCTATTAAACAATGAATGGGTCAAGAATGAAATTAGGGAGGAAATCAAAAAGTTTCTGGAAACAAATGATAATGAACTCACATCGACCCAAAACTTATGGGACACAGCAAAGGCAGTCCTCAGAGGGAAGCTAATAGCGATACAGGCCTATCTAAAGACAGAAACATCTCAAACAAACAACCTAACCCTTCGCCTACAAGAACTCGAGGAACAACAACAAAGACAGCCCAGAGCAAGTAGAAGGAAAGAAATAACCAAGATAAGAGCAGAATTAAATGACATAGAGACTAAAAGCACAATCCTAAAGATCAATGAATCCAGGAGTTGGTTCTTTGAAAAGATCAACAAAATCGACAAGCCTTTAAGCAGGCTCATCAAGAAAAAAAGAGAGAGGACTCAAATAAACACAATCAGAAATGAAAGAGGAGATATTACAACCGACACCGCAGAAATACAAAGGATTGTAAGAAATTACTATGAAGAACTGTATGCCAAGAAATTTGAAAACCTAGGTGAAATGGACAGGTTTCTGGAAAAATATAACCTTCCAAAACTCAATGAAAAAGAAACAGAAAGCCTGAACAGACCAATAACAGCTGGTGAAATTGAATCAGTAATCAAAACACACCTGACGCACAAAAGCCCTGGACCAGATGGTTTCACAGGAGAATTCTACAAAACATTTAAGGAAGAGCTAACCCCTATTGTCCACAGACTATTCCAAAAAATCCAAAATGATGGAAGACTCCCAAACTCTTTTTATGAAGCCAGCATCATCCTAATCCCAAAACCAGATAAAGACACAACAAAGAAGGAGAACTTCAGGCCAATATCGCTGATGAACATAGATGCTAAAATCCTCAACAAAATATTGGCAAACCGCATCCAACAATACATTAAAAAGATCATACACCACGACCAAGTGGGATTCATCCCAGGGATGCAAGGATGGTTTAACATTCGCAAATCAGTAAATGTAATTCATCACATAAGCAAAAGCAAAGACAAAAATCACATGATCATATCAATAGATGTGGAAAAAGCATTTGATAAGGTACAGCACCCATTTATGATTAAAACACTCAGCAAAGTGGGAATAGAGGGAGCATTCCTCAACATAATAAAGGCTATATATGAGAAACCTACAGCCAGCATCATACTCAACGGGCAAAGACTAAATTCTTTTCCACTAAAATCAGGAACAAGACAAGGCTGTCCACTCTCTCCACTTCTATTCAACATAGTATTGGAAGTATTAGCCACAGCGATTAGATAAGAAAAGCAAATAAAAGGCATCCAACTTGGAAAGGAGGAAACAAAACTATCATTGTTTGCAGATGACGTGTTAGTATACATAGAAAATCCTATAGTCTCGGCCAAAAAACTGCTCGACCTAATAAATGAATTTAGCCAAACAGCCGGATACAAAGTCCATATCCAGAAATCAAAGGCATTTTTGTATACCAACAATGAAACAACAGAAGCAGAAATCAAGAAAAAAATACCATTTGATATAGCAAAAAGAAAAATAAAGTACCTAGGAATAAACCTAACCAAGGAGGTAAAAGACCTGTGTGCAGAAAACTACACAACACTGAAGAAGGAAATCAAGGAAGACACAAATAAATGGAAACACATACCGTGTTCATGGATCGGAAGAATTAACATCATCAAAATGTCCATACTTCCCAAAGCAATCTACAGATTCAATGCAATACCTATTAAAGTACCAATGGCATATTTCACAGATATAGAACAAACTCTTCAAAAATTTATATGGAGCCATAAACGACCCAGAATAGCGGCAGCAATCTTGAGAAAGAAGAGCAAAACAGGAGGGATCACAATACCTGATACCAAAATGTATTACAAGGCCACTGTAATCAAAACAGCCTGGTACTGGCATAAAAACAGGCACGTGGACCAGTGGAATAGACCAGAGAGCCCAGAAATAAACCCTAGTCTCTATAGTCAATTAATATTCAACAAAGGGGGCAGCAACATAAAATGGAGTAAAAACAGCCTCTTCAACAAGTGGTGTTGGGAGAACTGGACAGCTTCGTGCAAGAAAATGAAACTCGAGCACCAACTTACACCATACACAAAAATAAATTCAAGGTGGATAAAAGACTTAAACATAAGCCGTAACACCATTGAAGTCCTAGAAGAGAACATAGGCAGGAAAATCTCAGATATTAAACGCAGCAACATTTTTACTGATATGTCCCCTAAAGCAAGGGACATAAAGGAAAGAATAAACAAATGGGATCTCATCAAAATAAAAAGCTTCTGCATGGCCAAGGAAAACAGTATTAAAATAAAAAGAGAACCGACTGTGTGGGAAAACATATTTGCCAATGATATCTCAGATAAGGGGTTAATCTCCAAAATATACAAAGAACTTACATGACTCCTCTCTAAGAAGACAAGCAACCCAATTAAAAAATGGGCAAAGGACTTGGGCAGACACCTCTCCAAGGAGGACATACAGAGGATCCAGAGACACATGAAAAGATGCTCGATATCGCTAGCTATCAGAGAGATGCAAATTAAAACCACAATGAGATACCACTTGACACCAGTCAGAATGGCCCTCATAAACAAAGCAACAAACAGCAAGTGTTGGAGAGGTTGTGGAGAAAAGGGGACACTAGTGCACTGCTGGTGGGAGTGCAGACTGGTACAACCACTATGGAAAACAGTATGGAATTTTCTAAAAAAACTAAAAATGGATATACCTTTTGACCCAGCAATTCCATCGCTAGGACTATATCCTAAGAACCCTGAAACACCAATCCAAAAGAACCTATGCATCCCTATGTTTATAGCAGCACAATTTACAATAGCCAAGTGTTGGAATCAACCTAGATGCCCATCAGTAAATGAATGGATCAAAAAACTGTGGTACATTTATACAATGGAATTCTATGCAGCAGAAAGAAAGAAGGAGCTCATACCCTATGCAACAGCATGGGTGGAACTTGAGAGCATCATGCTAAGCGAAGTAAGCCAGGCAGTGAAAGACAAATACCATATGATCTCACCTTTAACAGGAAGCTAATCAACAAAACAAACAAACAAGCATAATATAACCAAAGACATGGAAATTGGGAACATGCTGAAAGTCACCAGAGGGGATAGGGGAGGGAATTTCAGGGGAAAAGGGGAAGGATTTACAGGAACAAGTATAAAGGACACATGGACAAAAACTATGGGGGGGTGGAAATGGGAGGGAGGTGGGGAGGGCTGGGGTGGCGGGTTCGGGTGAGAATAAAAGACAGAAAACTGTACAAGATCAACAATTAAAATAAAAATTAAAAAAAAGAAATAGTTGAATAAAAATACAGCTAAAAGGTAAAATGCCATCTATTATGATGTCACGGTTTATGATACAAATGGTTTTATAAAGAAAGTCTGTTCAGGAATCTCATGTGTAATCTGCTTTGTGTGAACTGTACCCCCAAACTGCTCAAAAATAAATCAAGTGAAAATCAGAATGTCATAAAATCGAAGTAAATTTATACAGATATAATTATAATACAGAATCTTGAATCTTAACAGAACATGGAACATTTTCAAGAGCAGTCATGCAGACAGAGGCTGGACCAATGCTGTGTAATAGAAATTAATGCAAGTCAAATAAGCACTTTTAAATTTTTAGGAGCTATATTTTAAAAAGTAAAGAGAAACAGATGAAATTAATTTATTTCATTTTATTTACTCTAGCATGCCCAAAAAATCATTTACATTGTTAATCAGTATAAAAATTATTAATCAGAAATATTATATTCTTCTTATTTGTTGTTCTATGTGTTTGAAAACCAGTGTGTATTTTACAGTTATAACACATCTCAATTTGGACTAGCTACATTTCAAGCACTCAAAAGCCACATGTGGCTAACACACAGCTAAACAATAAGGATGTTTATCTTTTCTTGTAAATTTCAAGCGAGAGATTGGACAAAATTTACTGGTGACTATTTCAATATAAAATAATGTATGATGTCAAAACATTCTCTCTTAGAATTTGTCATACAGAGAACAAACTGATGGTCACCATATGCAAGGGGGTTTGGAAGGCTGTGTAAAAAACATGTACTACCAAAGAGTACAAAATGGTACTTACAAAACAGTCAAGGGGATGTAAAGTGTAGCATGGGCTATATAGTCAATGATATTGTAATAACTATGTATAGTGCCAGGAGGGTACTACATTTATTTGGGGTGGGTAACTTTGTAAATTATATTAGTTTCTAACCACTATTCTGTATACCTGGAAGTAATATAAAATAATATTTAATGTCCATTGTAATTGAAAAATAAAACAAAATAATAAAAAAAATTAAAGGATTTGTCTTAAAACTTAGCAATAGTTTTCCAAAATTTTCCTTTTTTCTGCTTTTTATGGAACTCCCCCTCTTGTTTTATCTTACTGATTTCTCCCCTGAAAACTCATGTTATACCTTTTTTAAAAGATTTTATTTATTTATTTTTTGGAAGAGGGGAAGGGAGGGAGAAATAACAGGGGAGAAACATTGATGTGTGAGAGAAACATCTATCAGTTACCTCTCGTACACAACTGGCCCACAACCCAGGCATGTGCCCTGACCGGGAATCAAACCAGCAAACTTTCAGTCTGTAGGACTATGCCCAGCCTGCTGAGCCACACCAGTGAGGGCTCATACCATATCTTTATATAATCCTTTTGCAGTATGAACTTATTTAGTCTTTTGGTATCATGGTTCTTTTCCCTATACAGGGAATATTAGGTTAACTTCAAATCTGTAAATTGAACAGCCCTATTTCTTGGACTATAACTTGGCTTTCTTTCCCCACTTTATAATCCTATTACTTTTCTTACTTTGTTAAAGTCAGCCTTCCTATGATATATCCTTTTAATTTTGTCCATCAGAGGTAGGGGAGAATATGAACTACCTATAAAGTGGAAAATGCATTTAGCAATGTCTTGTAAAGTATTACTGTCTTTTTTCATTCTTAAAAATTTTTAATTCCAAAATGATTATTCTTTGTAGTTTTCTCCAATGGTGCATTTTGTATTCCACGTATAGTACAAGGTCTGTCCGGAAAAAGTCCAGCCATTGTTAATATAATGAGAATGGTTTGCAAGACAGTGATGTAACCTGGCAGCCAAGGAGAGTGGTCTGGAATGTGCACATGTCAACAATCACGAAAACTTCACTATATGAGTCAATGGGGGTGGTAGATGCTGTTGAGTGAGCACATGTACTGTGTGGCCATCACATTCGAAATGACTGGGCAAGTAGAGCAATGAATCTGCATCAAATTTTGTGTTAGGCTTGAACATTCCTCCAAAGAAACTGTTCAGATGATTCGCAAGGCTGCAGCTATGGGCAGCTGATGATTGGCAGCTGCATCACAACAACACACCTGTTCATGCATCACATCCCATGCAGTGTTTTTTGGTGAAACATCAAACTACCCAGGTGACTTGGCCTCCCTACAGCCCAGATTTGGCACCCTGAGACTTCTGGCTTTTTCAAAAACTAAAATTTCCTTGAAAGGGAAGAAATTTCAGATTGTTGAAGAGATTCAGGAAAATACAATGGAGCAGCTGATGGCAACTGGGAGAACTGTGTGAGGTCCCAAAGTGCCTACTTGGAAGGGGACTGAGGGGATTGTTGTCCTATGTACAATGCCTCTTGTATCTTGTATCTTCTTTAATAAATGTTTCTATTTTCATATTACATGGCCGGATACCTTCTGGAAAGACCTCATATACACATTTGAGACATCACTCAATGGTCAAAAGCAGTATCTTAAAAGTTTACCTTCCCTTTGCTTTCAAACTTTGCACCAAAACATATCAGTGGCACTGAAATTGCAAACCACATTAAACAATGCCCAACAGAGTGCCAAAGGAGATGGCAGCCAATGACCTCTTCACCCAAAGAATTAGATTCATTTTAAAGAAGTCAGCAAAGATGATACTGGGGGGAAAAGTCATCAGAAAAAAATGTTTTCAGGAAAATGCTACAAACATGATTGATGTAAATGTCAGAACATTGTTTGTGTGGGAAGGATATAACAAATTACAATGTTAAACCCTAGGAGAATATTAAATCATACTATGTCAACCCAGTCATTGAGCTGGGACTTAAAGCCCATAAAATATAATATAATAGTTTATTATAAGACATAATTTCCACCTCCCAACTCATTTTTGTAGCATCTTCCTGAAAACATTCTAGAGTCTACAAGAAAATAAATAAGATGTGGAGTAATAGTCCATGAAAAAAACTCAATATGCAATATACTGAACACGAGAAATTGCATATATCAAAAACACATCTTAGAATCCTAGACCAAAATGGGCTTCAAGTCAGACAAGTATTCATTAAAAATGGAGTTTCAAATTATTCCCTCAAAAGCAATAGCTCAACTGCTAAGTCTACTGAATAAATCACCAGGTAAGCCCAGCTGTTGTGTCCTTATTTGTTCCAGACAAGTTAGATCAAAGCTACAGATGAATACGTGCATGGGTATGGATATGATTCTGAAAGTCTAAAAGATGAAGTTGAAAATGTGGGCAGAGGCTAGATTGTGGGAGGCTTTAAATGTCATGTTAAGGAAAGTAGACTTTCTCCTCTCAGCATCAGGGAGCAACTAAAGGGTTTTTACACTCAAAGCTGTGAAATATACAGTGCAGTTTTTCAGGAAGATGAATCTATGGCTTTGAAGAGGACAGACTAGAGATATGCTAGAGGTAGGGAGACTATATATACAGTGTCAAAAATATGTATAATGTGGTGATGGTTAAAATGTAATGGATGGATATAACAGACACAAAGAAATAAGACTTGGTTAAAGATGGCAGATTAAACTCACACATTTAGCTCTTTTCCTTCCTCAAAACTGTGATAAAATTATGGTAAAGGAATTTTGAAAGGGCAGAAATACACAAAATGGGGGATACAGGAGAGAAGACATTACCAACACATTTTGGAAACCAGATAGTAGATGGCCAAATAGTAATTGAGTTAGTAGAACTGAGAAACCTGTATCCCAAGTCATCAGAAGGAATAGCTGATAGGCAACTCAATTTACACCACAGAGCTCTGAAAAGAGCTCAGAAATTTGTGGTGCCAGATACCTCTGTAATTAGGGGGAAGAAGTTCCTAAAACTGGGAGGATTGGTTAAAAGTCAGCCTAGGACACTGATAGACCTGCAGATTTCCTCCCCAGCTCTGCAGAACAAAATAATTTTCTTTCCCCACCCTGACAGAAGATTGGAAGTCTAGTGTCTTAGAGAAGATCCCTGAAGCTCAAAGGAAAACTTATAAAAAGAAAATCTAAGATTGACATCCTCAAAGAGATTACAAGAGACATTGCAACCACAAGACAAGAGGCAATTTTAATGACCATTGAGAAAATAAAAGAGCTCTTTGGAATTAAAAATATGAAAAGCACACCTGGCTGGTGTGGTTCAATGGATTGAGCGCTAGCTTGTGGACTGAGGGGTTGCTGTTTTGATTGCCAGTCAGGGTGCATTCCTGGGTTGCAGGCTGGGTCCCTGGTTAGGGATGTGAGGGAGGCAGCCGATTGGTGTTTCTCTTGTGCATTGATGTTTCTCTCCCTCCTTTCCCCTCTCTCTAAAAATAAACAAAATATTTTTTAAAAAAAATATGACAAGTGGAATTAAAACGTCAGTAAAAACCTTGAAATATAAAGCTGAAGAAATATGTTAGAAAGCAACATTAAAAAAAGAAAGAAAGAAGCCCTGGCTGGCGTAGCTCAGTGGATTGAGCGCGGGCTGCGAACCAAAGGGTCGCAGGTTCGATTCCCAGTCAGGGCACATGCCTGGGTTGCAGGCCAGGCCCCTAGTGGGGGCCACGTGAGAGGCAACCACACATTGATGTTTCTCTCCCTCTCTTTCTCCCTCTCTTCCCCTCTCTAAAAATAAATAAATAAAATCTGAAAGAAAGAAAGAAAGAAAGAAAGAAAGAAAGAAAGAAAGAAAGAAAGAAAGAAAGAAAGAAAGAAAGAAATGGAGAGCCCTGGCTGGTGTCGCTCAGTGGATTGAGTGCCAACCTGAGAACCAAACCAAAGGGTCACTGGTTTAATTCCCAGTCAGGGCACACGCCTGGGTTGCAGGCCAGGTCCCCAGCAGAGGGCGTGCGAGAGGCAACCAATAATGTATCCCTCACACATAGATGTTTCTCTCCCTTTCTTTCTTCTTCCTTCCCCTCCCTCTAAAAATAAATTAAAAAAAAAAAAAGAAATGTAGAACAGGCAAAAAAAAAAAAAAAAAAGGAAAATTTGATCAACCAACAGTCGCATAAAAAATAGAAGTTACCTGAATAGACAGAGTTATTTCTTAATGTCTTTTAAGCATATTAAATAAACTGCTCAAGGTCAGCCAACTAATAAGAGGCAGAGCTGGGATTCTAACTCATTGTTATTACATTCTCCAATAATATAATAAAGTCTCTATGGTGAGAACCCAGCCTACCAATCACATCTACCTTCTCCTCCTCTGAATATTCTGTCAAAAAACACATAGAAGGATGTGGTTAACAAACACTTTATGATGCACCAGATTAGGCTTTGAGGTCTCCAGTTTAGGGAATCTCTGATTTAGTTCTTTAGTTCTAAGTTCTTCCACAGTCCATTCTATTTTAGAATTCTAATGCTGCCTTTGTATTTGCCATCTCTCTTCAATTTCTTATTTAGAGTCATTGTTTTTGATGCTTCCCCACCCCTTGCTAGAAATGATTTTGGTCCTTTCTAAGCCAACTTCAGTCATTTGTTACTTCATTTTACTAATTCTACTTCACCTTCCCATTTCATGTTTATGATCTCTTCTGTCTACTAAAACCTATGTCAGTAGGGATGCAAGGATGGTTCAACATTCGCAAATCAGTAAACGTAATTCATCACATAAACAAAAGCAAAGACAAAAATCACATGATCATATCAATAGATGCGGAAAAAGCATTTGATAAGGTACAGCACCCATTTATGATAAAAACACTCAGCAAAGTGGGAATAGAGGGAGCATTCCTCAACATAATAAAGGCTATATATGAGAAACCTACAGCCAGCATCATACTCAACGGGCAAAGACTAAATTCTTTTCCACTAAAATCAGGAACAAGACAAGGCTGTCCACTCTCTCCACTTCTATTCAACATAGTATTGGAAGTATTAGCCACAGCGATTAGACAAGAAAAGGAAATAAAAGGCATCCAACTTGGAAAGGAGGAAACAAAACTATCATTGTTTGCAGATGACATGTTAGTATACATAGAAAATCCTATAGTCTCGGCCAAAAAACTGCTCGACCTAATAAATGAATTTAGCCAAACAGCCGGATACAAAGTCCATATCCAGAAATCAAAGGCATTTTTGTATACCAACAATGAAACAACAGAAGCAGAAATCAAGAAAAAAATACCATTTGATATAGCAAAAAGAAAAATAAAGTACCTAGGAATAAACCTAACCAAGGAGGTAAAAGACCTGTGTGCAGAAAACTACACAACACTGAAGAAGGAAATCAAGGAAGACACAAATAAATGGAAACACATACCGTGTTCATGGATCGGAAGAATTAACATCATCAAAATGTCCATACTTCCCAAAGCAATCTACAGATTCAATGCAATACCTATTAAAGTACCAATGGCATATTTCACAGATATAGAACAAACTCTTCAAAAATTTATATGGAACCATAAACGACCCAGAATAGCGGCAGCAATCTTGAGAAAGAAGAGCAAAGTAGGAGGGATCACAATACCTGATACCAAAATGTATTACAAGGCCACTGTAATCAAAACAGCCTGGTACTGGCATAAAAACAGGCACGTGGACCAGTGGAATAGACCAGAGAGCCCAGAAATAAACCCTAGTCTCTATAGTCAATTAATATTCAACAAAGGGGGCAGCAACATAAAATGGAGTAAAAACAGCCTCTTCAACAAGTGGTGTTGGGAAAACTGGACAGCTTCGTGCAAGAAAATGAAACTCGAGCACCAACTTACACCATACACAAAAATAAATTCAAGGTGGATAAAAGACTTAAACATAAGCCGTAACACCATTAAAGTCCTAGAAGAGAACATAGGCAGGAAAATCTCAGATATTACACGCAGCAACATTTTTACTGATATGTCCCCTAAAGCAAGGGACATAAAGGAAAGAATAAACAAATGGGATCTCATCAAAATAAAAAGCTTCTGCATGGCCAAGGAAAACAGTATTAAAATAAAAAGAGAACCGACTGTGTGGGAAAACATATTTGCCAATGATATCTCAGATAAGGGTTTAATCTCCAAAATATACAAAGAACTTACACGACTCCACTCTAAGAAGACAAGCAACCCAATTAAAAAATGGGCAAAGGACTTGGGCAGACACCTCTCCAAGGAGGTTTTTCTGTTGTTTTTTAACGGCTCACATTTTGCTCCTACTGTCAATATAGTTTTGAATCATTTCAAACAACAGTACAACAAAACTTTCACCATATGTATCATCAGTTTCTGGCATCTTATTTATTTATTTATTTACTTATTTATTTATTTTCAATTACTTTGTTGTTGTTCAAGTACAGTAGTCTGCATTTCCCCCTACCACTCCCCCCAACCCCAGCCAAACCAATCTCCCTCCCTTGCATCCACCCTCCCCCTTGGTTTTGCCCATGTGTCCTTTATAGTAGTTCCTGAAAATCCTTCAAGGGAGTCTGGTTCTCATTATTTAACCATACTTCTTCAAATGGTTTTTAATACCTTTCTGCTCTAGTGAATTTGTTACTCATAATATTCCTCTACCAAATTTCCTAGCTTTAGAAAGATTCATTTCAGCTGTTATCATTCCATGATGTAATGGAAAAATTATATCTCACTCGACAAATCATAACCTCCTTTATTATACATAAGCTCAATTAACTCATCTCAACAATTTCCCCTTTGAAGTATATTCTAGAACATTAACATATGTTTCACAATTCTATAACTGTCCTTCAATTTCATGTTTTTACAGTCTAAATATTTCTTCCTTTGTTGATATCTAATTATTTCTACACCCTCCCATAGAATCTTTTTTTTTTTTATCCTTGGACAAAATTGTTATTTTATTTTATTTTTTAATATATTTTATTGATTATGCTATTACAGTTGTCCCATTTCTCCCCTTCATTCCCCTCCACCCTGCACACCCCCTCCCACCCACATTCCCCACCTTTAGTTCATGTCCATGTGTCATAAGTTCTTTAGCTTCTACTTTTCCCACACTATTCTTGCCCTCCCCCTGTCTATTTTCTCCCCATTATCTATGCTACTCATTCTCTGTACCTTTTCCCCTCTCTCCTCCTCCCACTCCCCTGTTGCTAACCCTCCATATGATCTCCATTTCTGTGGTTCTGTTCCTGTTCTAGCTGTTTGCTTAGTTTGCTTTTGTTTTAGGTGTGGTTCTTAATAGCTGTGAGTTTGCTGTCTTTTCACTGTCATATTTTTATCTTCTTTTTCTTAGATAAGTCCCTTTAACATTTCATATAATAAAGGCTTGGTGATGATGAACTCCTTGAACTTGACCTTATCTGAGAAGCACTTTATCTTCCCTTCTATTCTAAATGACAGCTTTGCTGGATAGAGCAATTTTGGATGTAGGTCCCTGCTTTTCAAGATTTCAAATCTTTCTTTCCAGCCCCTTCTTGCCTGCAAGGTCTCTTTTGAGAAATCAGCTGACAGTCTGATGGGAACTCCCTTGTAGGTGACTGTGCCCTTATCCCTTGCTACTTCTAGAATTTTCTGCTTCATTTTAATCTTGGCTAATGTAATTATGATGTGCCTTGGTGTGTTCCTCCTTGGGTCCAACTTCTCTGGGACTCTCTGAGCTTCCTGGACATCCTGGTAGTCTATTTCCTTTGCCAGATTGGGGAAGTTCTCCTTTATTATTTGTTCAAAGTTTTCCACTTGTTGCTCTTCCTTTTCCCCTTCTGGGACCCCTGTAATTTGGATGTTGGGACGTTTAACGATGTCCCGGAGGTTCCTAAGGCTCTCCTCATTTCTTTGAATTCTTGTTTCTTTCTCATTTTCTGTTTGGTTGTTAGTTTCTTCCTTCTGGTCCACTCCATTGATTTGAGTCCCAGTTTTCCTCCCATCTCTATTGGTTCCCCATGCATCTTCCTTCATTTCACGTATTGTAGCTTGCATTTTTTCATGTAGTTTGTGAGCAAAATCAACCAATTCTGTGAGCATTTTGATGACCAGTACTTTGAACTGTGCATCTGATAGGTTGGCTATCTCTTCACTGCTTATAGGAATTGGCTCTGGGGCTTTTATTTGTTTTCTGGTTTGAGCCATTTTTGGTGGGATTTTTTTTGTTGTTGTTGTTGTTTTGGTTTTAGTCTGGTCGCAGCTGTTACGTAGTGAGGAGTGGAGCCTCTGACGCTCCCCAGTGCGGGGCAGCCCAGTCGCTGGGTTGTGACGCTGTATGTGGGGGTGGGGTCTGAGAGGGAACAATGGCGCCTACTCCGCTCTCTCCTGGATTCAGTCCCTTCCGCCACTTCCCCTCTGCCTGGACCGTCTGTGTGCTCGAATGTGAGACCACCTGGTCAGCCAGCCGCCTTGTGCGGCCTCACTGGGTCTGCACAGTTGCCCCCCTGTGCCCGGGGTCCGCCAGCTGCTGCCTGTGGGCCCGGGGACCGCCAGCCGCCGCCTGTGCAACTGGGAACTGCCTGCAGATGCTGCTTGCGTTCCCGGGTCCGTACCTCCACTTTCTCCTGCCGCGACTTCGCCCCTCTTACCGGTCTGGATGAATGGTTGTTGGACTTCTGTACAGTTCAATTTTCTATAAGTTCTGGTTGTTTTCTTGTTTCTAAATATTTTTTGTCCTTAATTTTGGTTGTGAGAGGAGGCAAAGTGTGTCCGCCTACGCCTCCATCTTGGCCGGACGTCCGCCCTTCTCATAGAATCTTAAACAGAAGAACTAAAAGGAAACTTAAGAGGTCATGTGGGTTTATCTCAGACTTGAAACATTCTTTCACATATTCATCAAACATTTATTGAGCACCTATATATTAGGATCTGGTGTTCAAAGATAAATAAAACAAAAACATTTGCTCTAAAAAAGCTCAGTTTAGCCCTAGCTGATGTAGCTCAGTGGATTGAGTGCTGACCTGCAAACCAAAGGGTTGCTGGTTCGATTCCTAGTCAGGGCACATATCTGGATTACAGGCCCAGTACCCAGTGTGGGGCAAGCAAGAGGCAACCACATATTGCTGTTTCTCTCCCTCTTTCTCCCCCCCTTCCCCTCTCTCTAGAAATAAATAAATAAAGTATTTTAAATAAATTAATAATGAATGAATAAATGAATGAATGAATGAATAAGCTCAGTCTAGTGGGGAACAGAAATAAGCAAATAAATTACAATATAACATGAGAAATGAGCAGGTGATAAATATGAGAGCAGTAGAGACAGAGAAAAGAGTGGCTAAAAATGCTTCATAGCTCACAAAACAATTTCACAATCCATTAGTTCATTTAATTCTCTAAACAATTTGTGACACAAATATTACAGGCAAGGAAATGAACAATCAGAAAGGTTATAGGACTTACTCAGCATCACTTATCTATTACTGAGTGCTAGAATTCAAACTTTTTCATCTAGTATTAAAGTTTGGGTACATGCCCATCAAACTATGCTGACTCTTTTCTTAGAGGTTACATCATTTAATGATTTTATTTTCTTTAATTTCTTTTAGGGACCATTTCTTCATTTAATTTTAAATTCATCTCTTCACTGCCCACTTATATACTGCAAGGCACTGAAAGTCTTTTAAACTACCACATTCTAAGAAGTAAGAATCCCAGTACCTTATGATTCTATCTCCCATCTACCTAGGACCACCCCTAAACCACTTGAATGGAATATGTCTTTTGTATCATGCCTGATTTATTACTTTAGGATTGTAGTCAGTTCTACTAACAGAACTAGGAAACTGAATCTGTTTAGCATTTTTAATTATTCACACAATTCAATCATACAGAAGACATTCACTGAGCACTTATTCCATATAAGGCATTTATACTCCATGTAGGCACTAGGTAACACACTGTGAAAGATACACAAAAGTGATACAGTACTCATCCCTAGGAGTTTTAGAATGTAGAATGAGAGAGAAAACATATCACAAATAACCATAATCTAAGAAAGACAGCAATAAGTGTTATAATAATAGTAATAGACACTGTGCAATTTCAGAACATGGAAGTGGTGGAATTTGAGCTGGGACTTAAAAAATGAATAGAGCCTGGCTAGTGTAGCTCAGTGGATTACGTGCCAGCCTACAATCCAAGGGGTTGCTAGTTCGATTACCGATTAGGGCACATGCCTGGGTTGTAGCCCAGGTTCCCATTAGGGAGTGTGTGAGAGGTAACCACACATTGATGTTTCTCCCCTTCTCTTTCTCCTTCTCTTCTCCTCTGTCTAAAAAAATAAATAAATAAAATATTTTTAAAAGAATGAATAGACATTTTGCATTGGAAAATGAGAAATAAGGCATTAGAAATAAACAGAACAGCATGAGCATGAGCAAAGGCATGACAGTAGAAAAAAGGGTAGCTAATAACAGAAGCTACCATTTATTGAGCACTTACTATATGCTAGTTTACATAATGGAATATTACACAGCAGAAAGAAAGAAGCTCCTACCCTTCACAACACCATAGATGGAACTAGAAAGCATTATCCTGAGTGAGATTAGCCAGGTGGTGAGAGACAAATACCCTATGCTCTCACCTATAAGTGGAACCTAATCAATAAAACATTAGTATAATGTTTTATACTAAAAGTATAAACAGAGATATTGAAATAAAGAAAAAACTGACAGTAACCAAAGAGGAGGGGAAAAACAGGAAACAAAAAAGGGTCATCAAAGAACATGTATAAAGGACTCATGGACAAAGCCAAAGGGTGGAAGGACTGAGGGTGGGAGGGGGTGGGGAAAAGTGGTGGCAGGAAAATGGAGACAACTGTACTTAAACAACATTTTTTTAAAAAAGAAAGAACAGATCAAAACTCCAGAAAAAGAACTAAGCGATGAGGACATAGACAAGCTATCAGATGCAGAGTTCAAAACACTGGTAATCAGGATGTTTACAGAACGGATTGAGTTTGATGATAAAATGAAGGAAGAAAGGAAGGCTATACAAAATGAAATAAAGGAAAATATACAGGGAATCAACAGTAAAGGGAAAGAAACTGGGACTCAAAGCAATGAGTTGGAACAAAAGGAAGAAATCAACATCCAACCAGAACAAAATGAAAAAAACAAGAATTCAAAAAAAAATTAGGAGAGGCTGAGGAACCTCTGGGACAACTTTAAACACTCCAACATCTGAATCATAAAGGTGCCAGAAGGAGAAGAGGAAGAGCAAGAAATTGAAAACTTATATCAAAAAAAAATAATGAAGGAGAACTTCCCCAACCTGGAAAAGGAAATAGAATCCAGGAAGTCCAGGAAGCTGAGAGTACCAAAGAAGTTGGACCCAAGAAGGCACACACCAAGGCACATCATAATTACATTACCAAAGATTAAAGAGGAGAGAATCTTCAAAGCAGCAAGAGAAAAGGAGACAGACATCTACAAAGGAGTTCCCATAAGACTGTCAGCTGATTTCTCAAAAGAAACCTTGCAGGCAAGAAGGGGATGGAAAGAAGTATTCAAAGTCTTGAAAGGCAAGGATCTACATCCAAGATGACTCTATCCAGCAAAGCTATCATTTGGAATGGAAGGGTGTATAAAGTGCTTCCCAGATAAGGTCAAGTTAAAGGAGTTCCTCATCACCATGCTCTTATTATATGAAATGTTAAAGGGTCTGTCTAAGAAAAAGAAGAAGATCAAAACTATGAACAGTAAAATGACAACAAACTTGCAACTATGAACAACAGAACCTAAAAAACAAAAACTAAGCAAACAAGTAGAACAGGAACAGAACCACAGAAATGGAGATCACAGGGAGGGTTATCAGTGGGGATTGGGAGCGGGGAGAATGAGGAGGAAAGGTACAGGGGATAAGCAGCATAAATGGTAGGTATAAAATAGACAGAGGGAGGTTAAGAATAGTATAGGAAACGGAGAAGCCAAAGAACTTATATGTATGGCCCATGGACATGAACTAAGGGTGGGGAGTGCTAGAGAGTGGGGGGTTGCAGGATAGAGGGGGGGTAAAAAGGAGAAAAATGGGATAACTGTTATAGCATAATCAATAAAATATACTTAAAAAAGAAAATAAAACCTTTAGAGCTGAATTTTGAAACTATAATTGACATCTGAAACACTTAATAAGCCATTTTGTTAATAGCTTTGTTTATGAAAATCTCTACTCTATCAAAACCTGACAAGCTCCATTTTGGGTTTGTAAATGAAGGCAGCCAGGGTTTATTAGCCATTGTAAGCCTACTAAAGATTCCAATCTATTTATACATTTACAGACCAGCAGTTAGGCTTGCCATAGCATTTCAAAATGCTAGTCTTTGAATTATGAACACCATTAATCCACTTAAAATATTATTAAATCCACATGCTGATTTTTAAGAAAAAAAGCATCTATTAACAAAAGAACATTTATGCATGTCCCATGGACACAGACAACAATATGGGGATTGACTGAGGGAGGGGAAAGGATGGAGCTGGGTGGAGATGGACAAAGGGAAAAGTTAGGAACAACTGTAACAACCAACAATAAAATATTTAAAATATTAAAAACAAAAAGTGTTAGGGAAAAACAAAGCATTTATTTTGCAAAGCAAGTATCATGTGTATTGACATTACAATAAATTATTCAGAACTGAAGAAACTATGGAAGGTCCTTGATATAGGAACATATTCATACTCATGTCCTTACTTTGAAAACACAGAAATGTAAGTACTATAAAACACAAAATTCCTTAAACTTTTGGGTATAATTTTCAAAGTCCTTTTTTACACATGAATCAAAGTTTAACCTAATCAGCAATTCACTAAAACTATTTAAGATAATATGCATTAATCTGAGCCCACTCACATAAAGTAATAAACATCAGAATCACAACTTGTGTTCCTCAACCCAGGAAAACTGACAGCAACATTCCATTCCTTAAAGGTCTGAATATATCACCATGAACCAGCTTCCAACCAAAGTCCTCCCTGCATATGAGAAAGTCTTTAATAAACATAAAATTTACTATGATAGAAAGTTGCAAGAGCTCTGAAAGTTAGATGAAACTGAATTTTCCTTTAAAGACAGACTAACTAGAAACCAATGGCTCATTTTAGATATAACAGGTCTCTGGAAGGTGTGCAATCCTGCCATACAAATGTCATTCCACTTACTCTAAGTTTTGCATTGGAGAAAATGCATAAATTATATAAAGCACACAACTGGCTTGATTTTCATGAAGAAAGCAAAGTAAGGAATTCAACCAATTTTATAGAAATTAAAAAATCACCTACACACAAATGACTACAATAGCCAATGCAGGATAACAGATAAAAACTAAGGTTACCTAAATTGTAGTACTTTGCAATGTTTGGTACATTTATCTCATGCTCCAAATTAATGATAATCTTCAATAATGACAAAAAGTTCAGAAACACATAAAAAGAAATATGATCAAAGAGCTCGTAACAAATAACTAATAAACTTACCTGTAGTTTTTAAATTATTTTTATTAATTTTTAGAGAGAGAGGAAGGGGGAGAGACAGAGCAAAAGAGAGAGATTTGTTGTTCCACTTCATTATGCATTCATTGTTTGATTCTTGTATGTGCCCTGACCAGGGACTGAACATACAACCTAGGCATATTAGGACAATGCTCTAACCAACTGATCTACCCAGCCAGAACACATCCATAGTTTTAAAGAATCTACACAATACTATACCTTCCAATTCAGTATAATATGCAAAATTACTACATACCAGAAATGTGTTGTCTTCAAGGTGTTATTACTGTAAATAGATATATAACATCAAGAACTGGGCAGAGTAGGCACTCAAATATTTGCTGAATAAATATGTACATTTTTACTTATGGAGGAATTCATATTATTATATCTGATAATATCTCTGTGGTGAGTCCTTAATATGATCATAGCCACCATTCCAGATAAGAAAAAATAACAAAGGAATTTATAATACTAAAAAAATTAAGATTTTATTTATTTACCCTTACAGAGAGGGGAAGGGAGGGAAAAAGAGAGGGAGAGAAACATCAATGTGTGGTTGTCTCTCACATGCCCTCCACTGGGGACCAAGCTTGTGACCCAGGCATGTGCCCCAACTGGGAATTGAACCAGTGATCCTTTGGTTTACAGGCTGGCACTCAATCCAATGAGCCACACCAGCCAGGACAATACTAAAAAAAAAATTGAAAGAAGGACCTATAGCCTAGATTACTCTATCCAACAAAGCTATCCTTTAGAATGAAAGAGTGGATAAAGTGCTTCCCAGACAAGGTAAAACTAAAGGAGTTCATCATCACACAGCCATTATTACATGAAATGTTAAAGGGTCTTATTGAAGAAAAAGAAGATCAAAACTATCAACATTAAAATGGCAACAAATTCACAATGATCAACAACTGAAACTAAAAAAAAAGTAACAAACAAACTAAGCAAACAATCAGAACAGGAACAGAATCATAGGTATGGAAATTATGTGGAGAGTTATCAGCTGGGAACAGGGAGGGGGGGAAGGGGGGAAAGGTACAGGGAATAAGGAGCATAATTGGTAAGTACAAAATAGGCAGGGGAGGGTAAGAATAGTATGGGAAATGGAGAAGCCAAAGAACTTATATGTATGACCCATGGACATAAACTAAAGGGAGAATGGCCGGAGGGAAGGGGGGTACTGGGTGGAAAACTTGGGACAACTGTAATAACATAATAAAATATACTTGAAAAAATTAAATTAAATTACAAAGTGCTGGCACTTTAAAAAAAGAAAACAGACAGAAGTTAAATTTCAAAATCCTTATTTGAACAGTAAAAAGAAAATGTGTATACATGTAAAAGAAAAACATTCAAATTATCATTGTGTTGATCAATTTTGTAAAGTTAAATACAGATCAAAGGTTAAATACATCAATATACTAAATGAACTTAAAGCTCTATCAAAAAATGTATTGCAAATAAAGCAATAGAAGCAACTACTATTCTTTTTTTAAATCCTCACTCAAGACATTTTTTCATTGCTTTCAGAGAGAGAAAAAGAGAGAAAGAGAAACATCAATGCAAGAGAGAACCATCGACCAGTTGCCTCCCACACATGCCCAGACTGAAAATCATAGGCACCTGGGCTGGAAATTGAACCTGCAGCCCAAGTATGTACCCCACCTGGAAATCAAACCTGCAACCTTTTGGTTATGGATAACGTTCCAGCCAACTGAATCACACTGGCTGGGGCAGAAGAAACATGATTGTTAAGATTATATTAGACTTTTAAGAGCATATTCGCAAGAAACACAGAAAAGTGAATAAGATCAGTAATACAAAGTTAGTTCTGGAATATGGAACTGAAAATGAGTGTTCAGGAATCAAGTTTTAACTAATAATGGCTGATTGACTTCTTAACTGACAGATCATGGCTCTTACCTTTAAATTTTGTTACTCTACGAGCTTCGGAGTAAAGACCCCATGGAAAAACCTACCAACTCTTACTGTTTCTAAAATTAAAATTTAACAACTATCCCCAAATCTAAACCAATGTTTTCTGCCATCTTACCACCCAGCCAAACCTAGATACCTCAAAAAGTGTCAACAAATGCTTGTCAACAAATGAGTGGATAAAAAGAGCTGTGGTACATATACACAATTGAATACTACTCATCCATCAAAAAGAAGAAATCTGACCTTTTTCAATAGCATGGATGGACCTAGAAGGCATTATGTTAAGTGAAATAAGTCAGACAGAGAAAAACAAATGCCATATGATTTCACTTACAGGTGGTATCTAAAAAATAAAATAAACAAAATAGGAACAAACTCATATATATGGAGAACAGACTGATGGTTGACAGAGGGAAGGGCTCTTGGGGCTTGGGGAAAAGATGAAGGGATTAAGAAGCACACATTGGTAGTTCCAGAATAGTATAGAGATGTAGATTACAGCATAGGAACAAACTGACAGTAACCAGAGGGGAGGGGAGAGGGAAATAATGTGGGAAAGAAGGGAAAGGGACATAAATAAACATGGATGAGGGACCCATGGACGGATCCAAGGGAGAGTGGGATCGAGGGTGGGAGGCGGGCATGGGTAAGGTGGGGGAAAGTGGTGGTGGGAAAATGGAGACAACCATATTCAAACATCAATTAAAAAAGTAAAAAAAATAAAGAATAAAAAATGTATAGAGATGTAGATTATAGCATAGAGAATATAGTCAATAATATTGTAATAACTATGTATTGTGCTATGTAGGTACTCAAAATATCAGGGGACCACTCTGTAAAGTACATGACTGTCTTACCACTATGCTGTACACCTGAAACTAATACAAAATATAATATTGAATGTAAACTGTAATTGAATTTAAAAAATTTCACTGGAACCTATGAGAAGGCCAGCACTGTTTTAGAAAGATACCAATATGATGATTGGTGTCTACAATGTCTGTTAAACATCATAAGTAAATTATCTCATGAAAGAAACAAAAGCACATTTATTATTACATTATAAATATTTATATTACTAGAGATTAGCACCACAATCTATCGGGATGCCCTTTATTTCACAACCCTTTTGGAGAAACCTTTTAAATAAATTTTGGACTTAAGATCAAGATGGCAGCATAGGCAGACATGGCCTGCCTCTTCGTACATCCACATCAAAATTACAACTAAAATATAGAACAACCATCACTCAGAACTGTCAGAAATTGAGTTGAATGGAAGTCTGAAAAGTACAGAATCAAAGAAACCACATCCACCCAGACTGGTAGTAGTGATGCAGACATGGAACGGGCTGGTACCACACGTGTGGTAGATAAAAATTTGGGAGGTATATCTCAGGAGCAAGGAGTCCCATCCCCACACCAGGCCCCCAGCCCAGGGTTCCAGTGCCAGAAAGATAAATACCCACAATTTGCGGCTGCAAAAACCAGTGGGGACTGAGTGGGTGGAAGAAACTACAGGAGCCCCAGGCAGGTCCTCTTAAAGAACCCTCACACAGACTCACCTACTCAGACTCACTCCCTCTGAGATCTAGCACCAAAGTAGCAGCTTGAAAGCTACCAATGATGTACAGGGAGAAAATTAAGTCTGGCATCAAGGTGAGCAGAGGCCATTGTCCGTTTTCTAAACCCTCCTGCCACAGAGCCAGGAAGCTGGTGCCATATCTGAGACTCCATCAATCTAACACTGTTTGACCTGCCTTGGAGATCCCCAGAGACTCTGTCCCACACAACTTACAGGCCCACCCAGCCTGCTTTTCCATATAATTGCTGTACTTGGCTCATGCAGCACAACTTCCTAAATCCTCTCAAACAAGCAACAGCTGGTTTCAGTAAGCCCAAGGGCCAGCACTAGCAGCAACCAGCTTAGATTCACAGCTTGGCTTTGCCTGTGAATCTCAAAGCCCAGCACAAGCAGCAGCCGTCTCAGATTGCTTTATAACACAGGTAGGGTGCCCTGGGAAAAACACAGGTAGAAGCTGACTTTGGTCTGTACCACCCAGGAAACCCCAGGGCCAGAAGACCTAGTGGATAGCTACAGACTACATCAGAACACTACCACTCTATCCCTTTACAGCTGATCCTCCATGGAGGGTGGAGGGTGGTGGTCAGTGCTCACAGCCAGTCCTTGCAACTGACTGGCCTGGGTAAATCCCTCCCATTGATCTGCCAAAAGCAACCAAGCCTCAACTACAAGAAGAGGGTGTACTCGGCCCACACAAAGGGCACACCTTGAGTACCCAACTTGGGTGATAGGGGAGACTGTGCCACTGGACCCTACAGGACACCTACTACATTAGGCCATACTACCAAAACACGGAGTTAAAGTAGCCCTACCTAATACACAGAAACAAACACAGGGAGGCTGCCAAAACAAGGAGACAAAGAAACATGGCCCAAATGAAAGAACAGATCAAAACCCCAGAAAAAGAACTACACAAAATAGAGACAAGCAATCTATCAAATGCAGAGTTCAAAACACTCGTTATGGGGATGCTCAAGGAACTTAGTGAGGACCTCAACAGCATAAAAAGCATCCAGTCAGAAATGAAGGGTACACTAACTGAAATAAAGCACAATTTACAGGGAAACAACAGTGCAGTGAATAAAGTCAAGAATCAAATTAATGATTCAGGACATAAGGAACCAAAAAACCACCAATCAGAACAATAATAAGAACAAAGAATCCCAAAAAATGAGGATAGTGTAAGCATCCTCTGGGACAACTTCTAGTCTTCCTTCCCCAGATTAGAGAAGTCTTGGGTTGTCATTTCTTCAGATAGGTTCTCAATCCCTTGCTCACTCTCTTCTCCTTCTGGGAATAACAACACCTCAGACGTTTTTATGCTTCATGTAGTACAAAATGTTTCTTAAGCTCTCCTCATTTTTTTAAAAATCTTTTTTTCTTTTTGCTGGTCTGCTTGGGTGTTTTTCTCCTACCTTGTCTTCCAAATCACTGATTATATACTCCGCTTCATCTAACCTACTATTTATTCCTTCCAGTGTATTATTTCAGATACTACACTCTTTATTTCTGACTCATCCTTTTTTATGGTTTCTATGTCTTTTTTCATGCTGTTGAGTATCCTTATAATCATTACTCTAAACTCTCTATCTAATAAATTGCCTACCTCCATTTCATCTAGTTCTTCTTCTGCAGAATCCTCCCATTCTTTCATTTGGGGCCTGTTTCCTTATATTCCCATTTTGGCTGTTTCTTTGTATTCATTTCTATGTATTAGGTAGATCTGCATGGCTGGTGCACATCTAAGACAAACCCTGCCTGTGACTGGCCCTGGGCAAGCTGTTTGGAGCTATCAGTTACCCACAGCTTGTGGCTCCCTCCACTGGGCCTGAATGTGTGCAGAAAGAACTAGATTGTGCACCAAGGCCAGCTTTTATGGGTACCAGGCCTAAAGGAGGGTCAGCTACAGTCTCTGAGCTCCCAGAGATCTGCCTCTGCCTGTAGACTTTCTGTAGGGAAAAGGAGTGAAAGTGTTCCAGCTGTACTCAGCAGCAGAGCTGCAGCACCACACAGTGGGGCAAGAGTGATTCCTGTGGGCAGAACTATTGCTTCCTCTCAGGCCGATGCCCTGCCTGAAAGGAGGAGTGCTCTGCCTGAGAGAAATGGTTCCTGTAGTATATCACTCAGCGCAGGGATCCTGACAGCTGTTCCTTCAGTTCTCTACCCAGAGCCACCAACCCCAGTCTCTCCTCAAGCATCTCCAGTCAATTCTGCCCTCCCTCTGTGGGCACCCAGGACAAGTGGCTGAAAATGGGATTTTGTGTGTTGGCCCTTTAAAAGGCTCTCTGCGTCTCCAGTTGCCTCTCCCTGGTGGACAGAAACATTGCCGCTTTTCACAGCCTTATGTTATTTGGGTCCCTTTCCCAGTTTTGGTGCTGTGGACTGAGGTGCCCAACTTGGGGTTTAGACCCCACCTTTCTCAGAGGGAACCCCCTGGCCACTGAAATATCCTTCCAGAATGCCACCTGCCACCTGTGAGAGCCCAGACAGCCCTCTGGTGCCTCCTCCACACTCCCTACCAGTCTTCTTGTGGTGAAGTGGTGTCTTCTGTCTGTCAGTGGTTATAAGGTTTCTCTCCAGCTAGTGTTCAGTTGGTTATTCAGGATAATTTTTCTATGATTTAGTTGTAATTCCAGTTTCATATTGGGAGGAGTTTAGTGTAGCTTCCACTTACTTCTCCACCATGTTGGTGTGGGGATTGCCTGAAGGAGTAGGGGGCACTGGGTGGAGGAAGGCAAAGGGGGAAAAATTGGGACAACTATAATAGCATAATCAATAAATATAATCTAATAAAGAAATAAGAATAGAGGGTGCTATTCTCATTGAAAGGCAATGGGAGTATAAAGAAATCATCACCTTGCAACACCATACTCATAGTATCACACCATACAGTTTTATTTTGCTTTTTTTAAAGATTGTGTTTATTTTTAGAGAGGGGAAGGTAAGGAGAAAGAGAGGGAGAGAAAAATCAATGTGTGGTTGCCTGAGTGCCCCCTACTGGGGACCTTACCCTCAACCCAGGTATGTGCCCTGATTAGGAATCGAACAAGCAACCCTTTGGTTTGCAGGCCAGCGCTCAATTCACTGAGCCACACCAGCGAGGGCTATTTTACTATTATAGTCTTCTTCCACTAAAAATAGCTTTATTACAGGATTAACAGGAAACAAAATACTGCATATACACATTCATTTCTTTTTCATCAGCTTCCAATTGTTTTGTTACTAATATAACATCCTTGCCCACACTCAGAACTTTATTGCAGTCCCAATTATGTCCTCAAGTGGTCCATCCATCAATTTCATGTTGAGACTTCCACAGTAATGAAGGACTTCTAAATCTTTGTTTTGAACCTGTTGAAGATTACTGAGGAATCAAGTCCACTAGAATGTAAACTTCATATGGGCAGAAGTCTATCTGCTTAATCATTACTGTGTCTCAGAGCCTACCATAGTGCTTGCATCATAATAGGGATTAGAAAGAATATTTGCAGAATGAATGGCCCTTCAGTCACAGATATTATCTCTACATAATCCTCTCCTTTACATGACCTGCCTCAATTAAATGACCACTTGAAATGTTTTAGTTTCTTATATATAATCCTTTCACGTTTCTCCTGCTCTTTTCCCAGTCTTTTCTGACATCTTGATCTTTCTCCACCCCAACTGGCTACTGCTTTTCCTACTCTCTACTTTGCTCAAACATTCTGACCCCACAAACTAAAGTTTCTATTCTGTTTTCCTTCGAAATTTGCATCATGTTTGCTTCCACAGTCACATTCTGCCTACTTCCCACCCCAATATTCCTTGCATGCAGACCTAGTATTTCTTTGACATTTCAAACTTCTCTTTCCCTTCAACATAAACATTAGTATATTTAAAACACACTTTCCTATTTATTTTACTTTTTGTATGTGGAGAAGTAAGAAAGAGAAAGGAGAGGAAAAACCAGCCACAAGGAGGGGGAAAATGTCACTAAGTTAATTTCTGGTGACAAAATAATTTTAAAAATATATATGTATATATAATATACACATCTTATGTTTATAAATATATATATTTATATATATTTATACTTCCCACCCTGAAACCACTAACTCTCTTTTTTAAAGCCTTATTTTCATTTGAGAGAGAGGGAAAGGGAGAGAGAGTAACATCAATGTGGGAGAGAAACGCCAATCATCTGACCTGGGCATGTGCCCTGACCAGGAATTGAACCACTGACCTTTCAGTTACAGGATGATGCTCCAACCAACTGAACCATGCTGACCAGGGCTGAAACTACTAATTCATTATCTTACAAAGTACTTACCTCAAACGCTGAATGTTAGTGTGAAGCACTGACTCCAATACATAATCTCATCTGGAAGCCCACTTGATAAAAATCTCATGACCAAACTTTAACTGACCTTTTGCTGGTTATAATCCTAAAACAGAAAGAAAGTTATTCTCCATTACTTTACTTCTTGCTTCATGAAATCATGATATTTTTATCTTATTTACTGATACTCTACATCATTTCAGGAAGGGAATAGGGATAAAATTATTTTAGCTTACTGCTGTTCACCAGAAAGAGCACCTTTTTGTGGCTCTTTTTCTGTAACCCTAAATCCACCCCGTACTTCATTTATATTTTCCAGAACACATTGTCATCTTAATCATCATACTTACAAAGATACCTGATGATATATGTAATGAAAGTCACTGTAGTTTTCTTTGTAAATTTAAAAACCTAGACACAACCAAAAATGTCCATTAGAATGGGAATAAACTATGGTAACCCATGCTAAAATATACTATATAACCATTAAAAAAAAGAAGTGCATCTACAGGTGATAATATATCTATGTGATTGCGTTAACTGGAAAAAGAAAGGTGCAAAGATTCCATTTTCCCCAAAATGGAAATTATTTAATATACATATTTTATGGATGCAACCATTTTTCTGGAAGAATAAATAAGAAAGAATAAAGTTACACTTTTCAAAGGAGAATATAGAAATTGGGGATGGCAAGGGACCAGTGAATTTTACTTACATTGTTTCTATATAATTTGATGTCTTCATCATATACAAGTATTATCAATATTATTATTTAAATTGAATTAAAAGACAACTTACACCCTGTTTGGTGTGGCTCAGTGGGTTGAATGCCAGCCTGCAAACCAAAGGGTCACCAGTTCTATTTCTAGGCAGGACACATGCCTCGGTTACCAGCCAGGTCCCCAGTAGGGGGTGCATGAGAGTCAACCACCATTGATGTTTCTCTTCCTCTTTTTCTTCCCCCCTTACCTCCTCTAAAAATAAATAAAATCTTTTTTTAAAAAAACCCACAACTTACACCCTGGCTGGTGTGGCTCAGTGGATTGAGTGCCAGCCTGTGAACTGAAAGGTCACCAGTTCACTTCCCAGTCAGGGAACATGACTGGGTTTCAGGTCATGTCCTAGGCTGGGGGTGTGTGAGAGGTAACCGATTAATATTTCTCTCATACATTGATGTTTCTCTTCCTCTCTCACTCCTTCTTCTCCCCTCTCTCTAAAAGTACATAAATGAAATCTTTAAAAAAGAACAACTTGCTCCACTGCAAACTACTACTCCTGTAAATAAGTTTATTAGAGTATTTTTAAAGATTATCTTGGTTTCAAGTGTACAATACTTTTTAAAATTTTATTTATTTATTTTTAGAGAGAGGGGAAGGGAGAGAGAAAGAGAGGGAGAGAAACATCTATTTGCAAGAGATACATCATTTAGCTACCTGTTGCACACCCACAACTGGGGCCCTGGCCAGTAACCCAGGCTTGAACCCTGACCAGGAATTGAACCAGTGACCTTTTGGTTAGCAGGCTGGCACTCAATCCACTGAGCAACACCATCCAGGTATTAGAGTATTTTGCTTAATTATAAAACATTGTTCAACTTAAGTCATCATTTCTTGTCAAATACACTAATATTTTACATGTTTTTATGTTAAATGTTTTGAGATGTTGTAGTGACACATTTGTAAAAGATGTTTTGTTTTTAAATATTATAGTTTTGGTATTGAATAAAACACAAGAAAATACAATTACCATATTGAGCTGTTCCTGCTGATGTGTGATCAAATTCAAATTGTCAATAGCTTTCTTATAAAATATCCCCAATAGATGATGATATTAACTGGTAATACCCAATAAACACTTAAGCCATAAATGCAGTATTATTAACGTTAAAATCAATGACATGTTCTTAGGAAAAAGAAAACACTGGTACAGATTAAGCAAATTGTTTGAAATGACTTATTTAAAATGGGGCATTTTAAAGGGATATTTTGCTGAAATTTGGGCATGGGATGTGAAGAAAGTAAATGTATAGTGCTTTAAAACATTAAAAAATGGAGACTTCTGGCCAAGATGGAGGCGTAGGCAGACACACTGTGCCTCCTCTTACAACCAAAATTAAGGACAACAAATATTTAGGAACAAGAAAACAACCAGAACTTATAGAAAATTGAACTGTACGGAAGTCCAACAACCATTCATCCAGACCAGTAAGAGGGGTGGAGTCGCAGCAGGAAAAAGTGGAGGTGCGGACCTGGGAACACAAGCAGCAGCGGCTGGCAGTTCACAGGTGCACAGGCAGCGGCTGGCCGACCCCGGGCACAGGGGTCAACTGTGCAGACCCAGTGAGGCCACACAAGGCGGCTGGCTGACCAGGTGGTCCCGCATTCACACACGCAGACAATCCAGGCAGAGGGGAAGTGGCAGAAGGGACCGGAGTCCAGGAGAGAGCAGAACAGGCGCCATTGTTCCTTCTCGGAACCCGCCCCCACAAACAGAGTCACAACCCAGCGACTGGGCTGCCCCGCCCTGAGGAACACCTAAGACTCCACCCCTCACTACGTAATAGCCGCGACCAGACTAAAACCAAAACAATAACAACAAAAAAACCCCACCAAAAATGGCTCAAACCGGAAAACAAATAAAAGCCCCAGTGCCAATTCCTCTAAGCAGTGAAGAGATAGCCAACCGATCAGATGCACAGTTCAAAGCACTGGTCATCAAAATGCTCACAGAATTGGTTGATTTTGCTCACAAACTAGATGAAAAAATGCAGGCTACAATACGTGAAATGAAGGAAGATGCCTGGGGAACTAATAGAGATGGAAGCAAAACTGGGACTCAAATCAATGGAGTGGACCAGAAGGAAGAAACTAACAACCAAACAGAAAACAAGGAAGAAACAACAATTCAAAAAAATGAGGAGAGGCTTAGGAACCTCCGGGACATCGTTAAACATCCCAACATCCGAATTATAGGGGCACCAGAAGGGGAAGAAGAAGAGCAACAAGTGGAAAACTTATTGGAACAAATAATAAAGGAGAACTTCCCCAATCTGGCAAAGGAAATAGACTACCAGGACGTCCAGGAAGCTCAGAGAGTCCCAAAGAAGTTGGACCCAAGGAGGAACACACCAAGGCACATCGTAATTCCATCAGCCAAGATTAAAATGAAGCAGAGAATTCTAGAAGCAGCAAGGGATAAGGGGACAGTCACCTACAAGGGAGTTCCCATCAGACTGTCAGCTGATTTCTCAAAAGAGACCTTCTAGGCAAGAAGGGGCTGGAAAGAAATATTTGAAATCTTGAAAAGCAGGGACCTACATCCAAAATTGCTCTATCCAGCAAAGCTGTCATTTAGAATGGATGGACAGATAAAGCGCTTCTCAAATAAGGTCAAATTCAAGGAATTCATCATCACCAAGCCCTTATTATATGAAATGTTAAAGGGACTTATCTAAGAAAAAGAAGATCAAAAATATGACAGTGAAAAGACAGCAAACTCACAGCTATTAAGAACCACACCTAAAACAAAAGCAAACTAAGCAAACATCTAGAACAGGAACAGAACCACAGAAATAGAATTCATATGGAGGGTTAGCAACAGGGGAGTGGAAGGAGGAGAAAGGGGGAAAAGATACAGAGAATGAGTAGCATAGACAGTGGGTAGAAAATAGACAGGGGGAGGGCAAGAATAGCGTGGGAAATGTAGAAGCTAAAAAACTTATGACACATGGACATGAACTAAAGGGGGGGAATGTGGGTGGGAGAGGGTGTGTAGGGTGGAGGGGAATGATGGGGGAGAAATGGGACAACTGTAATAGCATAATCAATAAAATATATTTCAAAAAAAATTGAATATTATGCATTTCTTTACCAGCTTATCCATTGTGTTAAGCAATTTAACTCATCAAGTCTTTGAAAAAGGATACTTTCAGCCCTGGCTGGCATGGGTCAGTGGATTGAACTCTGTCATGTGAACCAAAAAGCCACCGGTTTGATTCTTGTCAAGGCACATGCCTAGGTTGCAGGCCAGGTCCCCAACCGGCATGTGAGAGGCAACTAATCCATGTGTCTCTCCCTCTCTTTCTTCTTCCTTCCCTCTCTCTAAAAATAAATAAAATATTTTTAAATAAATAAATAAGGATGCTTTCAAACATGCACTATGAAGTTTGGATTTTAAACACGAAGAGAGTCTTGAAAATCTACAGTTGTTAAGCCAAGTAGTTTTTGCACCAAACATTGCCATCTGCTGGAAATAATAGGCCATAATACATATTACTCTTTCCTAAGAAAATAAGAAATTATTTTAAAATCCTAAGGCACATTTCAGAACAGAATGATAAATGCAAAAATGATAAGTAAGTGGTATAATCTATTTTTAACCCACTTAAAATTAAACTCATTGTGCATTTTTATATCCTAGTTTCAATTTTTTTATAAGACATGATTCTCACAAAATCCTGAGGCAAACAGGCCTTTAATGTTGTTTATAATGAAGTCACAAGCAGTAAAAGTAGAAACAAAGATGGGACTTCTTGATTCATAACACAATAAAACCCCATGATGGGTCTCAGTTAGTAAAAATACATGGACTCAAAAGAACCAAGCAGGCAGGCAATTTAAACTTCTTCTAGTCCAGTTCTTTCAACAGAGGGAGCAGCACCCCCTAGGGGACATAATGAAAATGCCTGGGGATGCTACTGTCATTAAGCAGGATAGTAGAATGCCAGACGTGGTACATTGCAATGGGAGAACCTCACAATGAATGAAGAACTTCCAAATGTCCTATCCAACATTTGCGTGAGTTAAAAACTGCTTGAGGCTACCTGAGCCTAGATTCTGTCTTCATTTTACAGATAAACAAAGTATTTTTACACAGTTGTAATACACATTGATTTTTTTTTTTTTTCAGGAAACCACCTACCATGGAAATTGAGAGAAAATGGTACTATGTTTGACTTGAAACTTTACCAAAACTGATAAACACTTCATAAAATCATGGCATCATTTGGAAATATGTGGTATTTGAGCCACCAATGTAAACATTCTTTCATCCATCTCCATTCATAACTGTCACATTTACAATGATGATATGTATAGGTACATGTATCTGATGACTGAAATATATATTATTTTATTAAAAGTCATTTTCTTTTTTATCTGTGTTGTGCACCTGAAACTAATATGATGTATGTAAATTATAGTTTAATAAAAAACAAAAAATTAGAGAAAAGCTCCTGCAAAAAATGTTTCTTCTTATTTCTCCTTTATATCATAATTAGGGTGTTATAGTGATCTTTATTGTAACTATGTGTATAGACAGGTTTATTGCCTAGTATGTAGTAATAGAATTTTCCAATGAGAAATGGAAATTATAAAACATTTGTTATTGAAAGAGAACATCAATCTGATAGGGTTTAGAACTACTGATCCAGTTCAACTTCTTCACTTTGTAATGAAAAAACTGAGATCCAGAGAGGAAAATGAACTTGCTCAACATCACAGTATGAGTCTGAGGCAAACCAGCACCAAAATTTTCTGATTCTCAATCCATGTTGCCTGAATATCAGGAAGCCATCTTGCGGGGAGGGAAGCAACTATAAATGTGGTTAGTGGCTTAACCCAACCCACAAATAAAGCTTATATAACTCACATACATAGCTAAAATTACAGTGATTAGAGTAAAACCAAAAGACTTTGGTTGGTGGTATAAAAACAATAAGTTTCTAAAGTAATAGTATTGTGAATAAAAATACTTTAGCCTAGCATTCAAGGCCATTCAAAATCTGGCTCAAATCTATCTTTCTAACCTTTCTACCATACAATATAAACTGAACCTTTTTGACCTCAAACTGAACCTTTTTGACCTCTATATAACTCAGCACCTGACACATAGATTGCCTTTATTGTCTGTTGATGAATGAATAACCAAATGCAAAAATTTTGTTTCTATTAGACAAGTTTATTCACTGTTCCCCACATATACCATATACATTCTTACCTGGAAATCCCTAAATATAGCTCCTCTCCCAAGTCCTAAAATCTAGCCAGGTCTCTTAACTCAGTCCCTGGGCCTTCTGAACAAACCTTGCACACTTCTGTTCCTTCTATCCAAATTATCCTCAGCATCCTTCGAGAGCCAACTCAAGACCCATTTCTTATAAAGCCTTTTTGGCCCACCATAATTCCTTCCCATTGAAAACTCACACTGTATATTAAAAAGTCTCTGTTTAGAGCCTGGATTCTGAGTCAAACCCACATGACATGGGTTTATAATCCTTTACACTTGTGACCTTGAGAAAGTGACTTTATTTCTATGAGTTTCAGTTTTATTTTCTATACAATGGAGGTTTAAAATAGTACCTGCATTCAGAGAACTGTTAGACAACTAAAGTTGAACTAGGTACTTCAAAAAAATTCCCATGTTACACTCAACAAATATTTGTCACATAAATGGATGAATAAAAGGCCTTCATTGAAATGTTAATCTTTTTAAAAAAGATTTTGTTTATTCTTAAACAGAGGGGAAGGGTGGGAGAAAGGAAGGGAGAGAAACATCAGTGTGTGGTTGCTCCCTGCACATGCCACACTGGGGACCTGGCCTGCAACCCAGGCATGTACCCTGACTGGGAATTGAACCAGAGACCCTTTATTCGCAGGCTGGCACTCAATCCACTGAGCCACACCAGCCAAGGCTCATATGTTAATCTTTTTTTTTAATATATTTTATTGATTATGCTATTACAGTTGTCCCATTTCTCCCCCATCATTCCCCTCCACCCTGCACACCCCCTCACACCCACATTCCCCCCTTTAGTTCATGTCCATGTGTCATAACTTCTTTAGCTTCTACATTTCCCACACTATTCTTGCCCTCCCCATGTCTGTTTTCTACCTACCACCTATGCTACTTATGCTCTGTACCTTTTCCCCCTCTATCGTCCTTCCAATCCCCTGTTGCTAACCCTCCACGTGATCTCCATTTCTGTGTTTCTGTTCCTGTTCTAGCTGTTTGCTTAGTTTGCTTTTGTTTTGGGTGTGGTTGTTTATATCTGTGAGTTTGCTGTCCTTTTACTGTCATATTTGTATTTTCTTTTTTTAGATAAGTCCCTTTAATATTTCATATAATAAGGGCTTAGTGATGATGAACTCCTTGAACTTACCTTATCTGAGAAGCACTTTATCTTCCCTTCCATTTTAAATGAGAGCTTTGCTGGACAGAGCAATTTTGGATGTAGGTCCCTGCTTTTCAAGATTTCAAATATTTCTTTCCAGCCCCTTCTTGCCTGGAAGGTCTCTTTTGAGAAATCAGCTGACAGTCTGATGGGAACTCCTTTGTAGGT
Organism: Glossophaga mutica; assembly: GCA_039655065.1. Lineage (NCBI taxonomy): Eukaryota > Metazoa > Chordata > Mammalia > Chiroptera > Phyllostomidae > Glossophaga > Glossophaga mutica. The sequence continues at coordinate 21,766,392 of CM077318.1, forward strand.
GACTGTCCCCTTATTCCTTGCTGCTTCTAGAATTCTCTCCTTCATTTGAATCTTGGCTAATGTAATGATTATGTATCTTGGTGTGTTCCTCCTTGGGTTCAACTTCTTTGAGACTCTCTGAGCTTCCTGGACTTGCTGGAAGACTATTTCCTTTGCCAGATTGGGGAAGTTCTCCTTTATTATTTGTTCAAATAAGTTTTCCATTTGTTGCTCTTCTTCTTCCCCTTCTGGGACCCCTATAATTCGGATGTTGGGACGTTTAACGATGTCCCGGAGGTTCCTAAGCCTCTCCTCAATTTTTTTTGAATTGTTGTTTCTTCCTTGTTTTCTGTTTGATTCTTAGTTTCTTCCTTCTGGTCCACTCCATTGATTTGAGACCCAGTTTTCCTCCCATCTCTATTGGTTCTCCATGCATCTTCCTTCATTTCACATATTGTAGCTGTCATTTGTTCATGTAATTTGTGAGCAAAATCAACCAATTCTGTGAGCATCCTGATCACCAGGGCTTTGAACTGCGCATCTGATAGGTTGGCTATCTCTCGGTTGCTTAGATGAATTGGCTCTGGGGCTTTGATCTGTTCTCCCATTTCAGTCGGTTTTTTTTTGTTTTGCGGGGGCGGGGGTTAGTCTGGTCAAGGCTGTTATGTAGTAAGGGATGGAGCCTTAGGTGTTCCCCAGGGTGGGGCATCCCAGTCGCTGGGTAGTGACGCTATATGTGTGGGCGGGGTCCGAGAGGGAACAATGCTTCTTGCTTCACTCTCTCATGGATTCCAGTCCCCTCCACCCCTTCCCCTTCCCCTGAATTATCCATGTGTGAATGTGGGACCACCTGGTCAGCCAGCCACCTTGCACAGCCTCACTGGGCCTGCACCGTTGCCACCCAGTGCCCATGATCCACTAGCTACCGCCTGTATGCCTGGGGTCTGCTAACCATAGCCTGCATGCCTGGGATTTGCCAGCCACTGCTGCCTGCATTCCTGGGTCTGCCAACATCCATTTTTTTCTGATGCAACTCCACCCCTCTTACCGGTCTGGATGAATGGTTGCTGGACTTCCGTACAGTTCAATTTTCTATAAGTTCTGATTGTTTTCTTGTTTCTAAATCATTGTTGTCCTTAATTTTGGTTGTACAAGGAGGCACAGTGTATCCACCTACGCCTCCATTTTGGCTGGAAGTCCATATGTTAATCTTTAGGACCCTTCCTTCAATGACTTCTGAACAAAATTGTTATAAAAACTCCAAACTCTATACCCATTTGGGAACATGTATCATTTTCTGAATGCATAAAGTGCACAAGATAATGAAAAGTAAAAAATACAAAACTTTTTAAACTAGCCCTGGCTGGTGTGGCTCAGTGGATTGAGCACCAGACTGTGAACAAAGGGTTGCCAGGTCGATTCCCAGTCAGGTGCCATACCTGGGTGTGGGCCAGGTCTCTAGTAGGGGGCACGTGAGAGACAACCACACATGGATGTTTCTTTCATTCTCTTTCTCCTTTCCTTCCCCCTCTCTACAAATAAATACAATATTTAAAGATAGAAGAAATGTTTTAAAAAAAACTTTTTAAACAAAAAAATCATTATATTGCCTCTAAACCTTTCTGTGACCACAGCTTGGGCCCACAACTCAGCTGATAACCACAGGCTCTGCAAACAAACAGCAGTTTGCTGGTGGCTGTGCTAGGGTGGTAAAAAAGGCCCAGGAAGATGGAGCTTGCATCCCAGTTGGCTAAGGTGCCCCAGCTGCTCCCTGGCACTGACATCTGTAAGTAATTTAATGTGTGCATGGAGTTTGGCTTTCTATCCATGTCTTCTACCCCATCCCTATGTCAGGATTGTGCCTACCTCTCTCCACCCCAAGACTGTCTTTGTGTGCCAGAGGTATATGGAAGGTTTTCATCATCTGCAAAAGGGTAAGACAATATAGTTCACCCAGCCAAGGGCCTGAAATCAGTCCATGTCAGAGGACCTGGTGGGATTTTCTGTATTGAGAATGAGAGGCAGCAAAATGAAAAAACATGTAGAAGCACAGACCAAAGGGGACAGGCACTGCAAATGTAAAGGTCTAGATTTTTTGCCAAGATGGCAGCTGCTAGTTACATGTGGCTCTTCAGCACTTGAAATATGCCTAATACTGAGATAAGCTGTAAGTGTAAGATGCATGCCCGATTTTACAGAGTTGTTACAAGTAAAATAATTTAAGACATTTCTTAACTAAAAAAGTATAATACAAATATTGTATTCTAGTTAATAAATTTGTTTCTCAAATTTAGCAGTTATAACAATAGTTTGCATGTATGTTAGGGCTGAACAAATAAGTCAATATATCGGACATGATAGGGGCCAGGTTTCTCGATGCCAGAGAAATAAGTTACAAATAAGGAAAGGCAGAGGGAGAGCATGAATGCTGCAGTACTGAATTATAGTCAGAAAGATCAGCATGAACTCATTTTTATATCTACTTACTTTTATAGTTTCCCATTTAAATTAGCAAGTAATCTGTGGGGTGGTACTTTGCCACTGTGAGACTAATCAGTTTCCCCATCATTCATTCACTTACAATATTAACATCCATTGATAATATTGATTTGAATCAATTATTTACTTGGAGGGTGAAAACAATAGTGAATTTCAATTTCTATCTTTCCCACTGAGGCAATTCAATAAATAATGATTTGGTAACCACCTAGTTGACAAAATTATTCATAACCTACAATGTAGTTTAACTTATGTTATAGTTACACTTACCAACATACAAAGTTTTGCTTCTCATTTGTCCACTGAAAATTCAAACTATGTTATGGGTACAATAGGTGAGCTACACTAAGACACAACAACCATGTACACCTTGAATAACTAAAGTGGGATCTGCAACGCAATATAAATGTTATTCCATAGTCAAGTATGGTTGTAAAATGCTGAGTTAGACTCAGTCAAAAGTTTTCTTTACTCAGGAACTTTTAAATATTTCACTAACATGCTTTGTGAAGCTGATAAAGGAGACAGAAGAAAGTAGCATATTCCAAATTTATTTGACTAGTGTTCTAAGGAATGTTTTTTGGGAGACGTTGATGTGTACCATTATCACTGAGTTAAAAAAGCATTTTCAATTTAAGATAGAGAATAAAGGAACAGCACCATCACACCACTCTTCCTCAAACCTCCACTTAGAACAGCAACTTTCTAGTATTTGAAGTAAAGAATATTGTGGCTTGGTGCATTCTCACTGAGTAATTCCACTATCTGTATGCATGAGCTACAATTGTGTAAGACATTTGTAAATCAAGTGCTCCTGTATCTGAGAGAAGGAACAGGAAATACAGTGGATCTATATTGGACTAGGCATTGTGCTAAAAATTTTATGTTAGCTCACTTATCTCTGATAGCAATCACATCAGGTAACTATTTCATCCCTGTTTTACAAATTAGGAAATGGAGGCTCAAAGTAAGTTGCCCAAATTCACACAACTGGTAAATGTCAGAGCCAGGATTCAAACAGGTATGTCTGGTTCTTTCCATTGCACCACTTTTAGAAGCCAAGGGTTTTCTAAAAAACCCTAAATGAGTTTCAGAGGGAAAGAGAAATTCCTGCTTCTGGTATAGCTTCCAGGATTTAGATATGACTGTTAAGGAACAAGGGGTTAAGATCTAACCCTAAGTAAGATGATTCCCCAAATCCTCCCATTTGGTGGTATAGGTCCCTCTGAATTAGTGCTTCAGCTATTTTGCTAGCCACACTTGCTTCCTGCCAGGCAGACAGACTATTAACATCATACCATGTGGTCTCTAGTTATGAATCCAAATTTCAATTTAAATTTGCTTTCCCCTTGCTTTTATTGTTAACATAAGTGTTCCTACACTTAAAATTTTTTAATTTTATTTATTTTAGGGAGAGGGGAAGGGAGGGAGAAAGAGAGTGCAGAAAACATCAATGTGGAGGGAAACATCGATTGATTGCCTCTTGTATGCGTCCCAACTGAGGACCTGGTCTGCAACCAAGGCATGTGCCCTGACCAGGAATCGAACCAGCAACCTTTCACTTTGTGGGATGATGCTCAACCAACTGAGCCACACCAGTCAGGACTACATGTAAAATATTAATAGCCAACTAATTGATAAAAATGTAGAAAGGCTTCAGCACTTCAGTCAAATTCTGATAACAGCTTACACTTCAAATAGTATTCTCAATCATTAGGGAAAGTTTATTTTCATTTCTTCAGGGTATATTTCATTCTTTTCCAAGATTATACTTCTGTATTTCATCCAGAGCTTATAAGACTGGACTATGGATACTGGACTAGTAAATTGCCTGTTTTCACCAACTGTACTTTGGGTAAACTACAGGACATAGCATTAAGTAATCCTGACCTCTAGCTGGATGATTCAAAGTACACACAAACATTTCTAACATAAACATTTCTCATTTTCTTTACAGTAACTCTGTAGACAGAAAATATAATAGACCTTTAATATAGAAAGCCAGAATGGTATAGTGGAAAAACTATGAGTTTGGGGGTCTGACAGACCTAAGTTTGAATATCACTACCACCTCTTGCTAGCTATGATTCCAAGAAAATTACTTCAGCTCACTGGGCTTTGGTATACTCATTTATAAAATGGAGATAACAACTATAGGTGACACATAAGGACAAAAGCAAGGCATCCCCAACCTGGAATTACTTTCAGAAAAAAGATGAGGAAAAATCATGTGATTATGGCTGTTCAGGCCATCCATAGAAATGGCACAAACCAAGCACAATTTGTAAATGTTTGAAGAGATTCGACATCTAATATCAAATAAGGTGATTAGGGTTTGGTCTCGTGAAAGCACATCTAAAGCTCTAAAAAATAAGCCTTAACTTTGGCTTGTGTGGCTTATTAGAGTGAGTGCTCTCCTGAGGACTGAAAAGTTGCTGGTTGAATTCTTAGGGCACATGCCTGGATTGTGAGCCAGGCCCACAGCTGAGAGCATGCGAGAGGCAACCAATCAATATTCCTCTCACGAATCATTGTTTCTCTCCCTTTCTTTCTCCCTCTCTCTAAAAATAAATAAATAAAATATTTTTAAAAGGAAATAAGTTTTAGACAAAATCAAATACAATCAAAGTTGAATAAAAAATAACGATTGTATAAAAAAACTAAAAAAGAAAATATATAAATCTATATAGTAATAAAAGTTTTTCCCTATAAAATGAAAGCCCCAAAGTTACTCTGTTAGTGAAGCACTTCTAATACTGTCCATGGGTAAAGATAAGAACTCATAAATATAAACATCTGGTCCATGGGCAAGCATAACACTAGAGTGCTTGGTATTTTAAAAGGTGTTGTTACATGATCCAAAGGAACCTCATCATAGAATCCTTTCTTCACATAACACCTTTTTAATTAAGCAAATCAAATATGAAGCAACTAGTTTCCAGAAAACCCTTGCCAAACATGAGAGTCAGAGAGAGCTGGGAGATTATTCACCAGAATGTTAATAGTCAGTCTGTTTGTCTATCTACCAAAAATATACCCCAACTTAAAAAAAAAAAACAGTAATTCACTTCTGGCCAAGATGGAGGGGTAGGTGGACACACTGTGCCTCCCTCACAACCAAAATTAAGGACAACAAATATTTAGAAACAGGAAAACAACAAGAACTCATAGAAAATTGAACTGTACGGAAACCCAACAACCAACATCCAGACTGGTAAGAGGGGCGGAGTCGAGGCAGGAAAAAGTGGAGGTGCGGACCCGGGAACGCAGGCAGCAGTGGCTGGCAGTTCCCAGGTGCACAGGGCAGCAGCTGGTGGACTCTGGGCCCACAGGCAGCAGCTGGCAGGCCCCGGGCACGGGGTGGCAACTGTGCAGATCCAGTGAGGCCGCACAGGGTGGCTGGCTGACCAGGTGGTCCCACATTCCCGCGCACAGACAGTCCAGGTGAAGGGGAAGTGGCAGAAGGCACTGGAATCCAGGAGAGAGCAGAGTAGGCGCCATTGTTCCCTCTCGGATCCCGCCCCCACAAACAGTGTCACAACTCAGCGACTGGGCTGCCCTGCACAGGGGAACAACTAAGGCTCCACCCCTCGCTACATAACAGCTGTGACCAGACCAAAACCAAACCAAAACAAACAAACAAAGAAAACACCAAAAATGGCTCAAACCGGAGAACAAATCAAAGCCCCTGAGCCAATTCCTCTAAGTGACGAAGAGATAGCCAACCTATCAGATGCACAGTTGAAAGCACTGGTGATCAGGATGCTCACAGAATGGGTTGATTTTGCTCACAAATTAGATGAAAAAATGCAGGCTACAATACGTGAAATGAAAGAAGACACATGGGGAAACAATAGAGATGGGAGGAAAACTGGGACTCATATCAATGGAGTGGACCAGAAGGAAGAAACTAACAACCAAACAGAAAACAAGGAAGAAATAAAAAATTCAAAAAAAAAAATGAGGAGAGGCTTAGGAACCTCCAGGACATCTTTAAATGTCCCAACATCTGAATTATAGGGGTACCAGAAGGGGAAGAAGAAGAGCAACAAGTGGAAAACTTCTTTGAACAAATAATAAAGGAGAACTTCCCCAATCTGGCAAAGGAAATAGACTACCAAGAAGTCCAAGAAGCTCAGAGAGTCCCAAAGAAGTCGGACCCAAGCAGGAACACACCAAGGCACATCATAATGACATTAGCCAAGATTAAAATGAAGCAGACAATTCTAGAAGCAGCAAGAGATAAGGGGACAGTCACCTACAAAGGAGTTCCCATCAGACTGTCAGCTGTTTTCTCAAAAGAGACCTTCCAGGCAAGAAGAGGCTGGAAAGAAATATTTGAAGTCTTGAAAGGCAGGGACCTACATCCAAAATTGCTCTATCCAGCAAAGCTGTCATTTAGAATGGAAGGTCAGATAAAGCACTTCCCAGATAAGGTCAAGTTCAAGGAGTTCATCATCACCAAGCCCTTATTATAGGAAATGTTAGAGGGACTTACCTAAGAAAAAGAAGATAAAAATATGACAGTGAAAAGACAGCAAACTCACAGCTATTAACAACCACACCTAAAACAAAAGCAAACTAAGTCAACAACTAGAACAGGAACAGAACCACAGAAATGGAGATCATATGGAGGGTTAGCAACAGGGGAGTAAGAGGAGGAGAGAGGGGGAAAAGGTACAGAGAATAAATAGCATAGACGGTGGGTAGAAAATAGGGGGAGGGCAAGAATAGTATGGGAAATGTAGAAGCTAAAGAACTTATGACACATTGACATGAACTAAAGAGGGGGAATGTGGGTGGAAGAGGATGTGCACGGTGGAGGGGAATGATGGGGGAGAAATGGGACAACTGTAATAGCATAATCAATAAAATATATTTAAAAAAAAACAGTAATTCACCCCAGCTGGTATAGTTCAGTGGATTGAGTGTAGGCTGCAAAGTAAAGGGTCACTGGTTCAAATCCAAGTCAGGGCACATGCCTGGGTTGTGAGCCAGGTCCCCAGTGGAGGTCACATGAGGGGCAACCACACATTGATGTTTCTCTCCCACTCTTTCTCCCTCCCTTCCCCTCTCTCTAAATATAAATAAATATAAAATCTTTTTTAAAAAGAAGTTAAAAAACAGCAATTTATGAAAGAAAAAATTCCAGCTGTACAAATAATGACTGCCATATGTTGAGGACCTACTCTGTCATAATAAGTGTTTTATGTATTCTGAAATTTAGAATGAAATGATATGAGAAGAAATTTTGCCTCAGAGACCACATGACTTACCCTAACTCACACAGCTAGTAAGTGGCCAAGCCTCAGTTTAACTGCAGGTTCATCTGAGTGCAATATGTGTGCTCTATTGTGTTGAAAACCCTGCCTGGTTTCAGGAGCTGTAATCCCCCATGGCTAAGGCTGAGTAAAGGACCTTGGGACCATAAGTCACTTAGGAGACAAAGCTTATCTTCCTTGTAGTGGCACCACCCCTGCCCCCTTTCTCTTCACCCTGCTTGGTCCCAGGCAGATGACTGGTTAGCCAATAATGGGTAAGAGTCCTCAAAAGAAGGACAACCTAAGACAGGCATGGTTGCAATGGGCCCTCAGGGAAGGACTTTGGGGGCTATAGAGAAAGGGGGTGATGAACCCTCACCCCTTGGCTTTGATATAGCTTGAGTCCTCATTCTGTCTGCAAGAAGTCTCCTAATTTCTTGGCTACTTTATGTGCCCTGCCCGACTTAAGCCTGAAACAATGCCTTAAGCCTGAAACAATGCTGGAGGTGGGTGCGGCCCTGTGCTGGAAAGGGCGGTTTCTCTAGGGTGATCTGGCCTAAGAAAGAAGTATAAAATCCTATGAAACCTACTTTGCTAATACACTCAATTTAAATAATAAGGGTCCAACCATGAAATGAATTTGTTCCCCAAAATTTTATGGCCCCTTAACTATCTGACCCTGACCAAGAATAAGCCCTCAGAGTTCTTTGAATGTTATCTAATATTTAATAATTTCTGCATGACAATGATTAATGAGCTTTACCTATACACCCTGTATTCCTGTGCAATCTGAACCTAATAAAAGCCTTTCAAGGCAAGGGTTGAGGTGCTCTCCTCTTGAGAGAGTAGCTGAGGCACTCTGGGGTGCTCTCCCCTTGAGAGAGAAGCCACACTGTGCCTTTTCCTCCACAGGACTCAGTAGTCCATGTGAATTTGTCTTGTCTTATCCATAATGCCATGGACCCTAGGAGCTGGGATCCGTGTCACTATTGTGTCTCTTCCACAAGATATTTTTCTTTTAAGATTTGACTTGAGTAGCCAGCCACTAATACTAAAATGATTCTCAACATACTACCCAAAATGCAATACTTAACAACTGGTGGGTAGATTTTTTAAAATCCTTTTATTTACAAATGGTTTTATTTTTCATCTTTCGTTTCTATTCAATATGCTAAATAAATTAATTACCTTGTAACCTTAGCTGTATGATTAAAAATCAAGTAGATGAAGCATAAGTCATATTTACAAACATCTAGAGATTTAAGAGTCTACTGTGCATAAAATGCCATGCTTAGCAATAGCGGGTACTGAGGATATAATCTATGTGAATCTTTTGTGTTTGAAAAAGAGAATGATTATTAAGAACAGAAGATGGAAAAAACTAGAAAAGTTTGAAACTAGACAGGACTGATGAAGCCAGCAAATGCCTAGTCAGAAAAAAAGAAACTCTTATATCACTTGAAAAGTAGAAGAATAAAGGTGAGATAGAAAAATCAAAAAGGGAAACAGTTATCCAATATTTACTCAAATACAATTTATGTCTTTGCTTATAGCTGAAGAATAATATACAGTCCTTAGAGTATTGTACATATCTCCACATGTATATGAACAATAAAACCATTCACTCACAACTGTGAATGTTATTAATATGCCCTTTTTCTCTTCATTTTTGTAACCCAAGTGTCTGGAAATAATATGCCCTGACTAAGTGTTTATGGGATGAACATATTCTATTTAAAGCCAAAATATATTTTAAAACAGTTGACAATCAAACCTTAACACTAAAAAAGAAAAATAAAATAAGTGCTACATAATGCATATCAAAGTTTACTGTTTAAGTATGAATCTTGAACCCAGTACAGAAAATAGATCCATTTCATATGAGAGATTATGCAGCAAAAATTGTGTTAAGATCTGTAATCAAGACAGAAGCCCTATTTTAAACCACTAGACTTACATATGGCTTATATAAGGTCTTATAAACCATTTTCAGAACTTTGGTTTTCTCTCTAAGTGAGATGGGAAGTCACTGGAAGTTCTGAGAAGAGGATTGACATGAGCTAACATTTTAAAAGGAACGCTCTGAATGCTGTATTGAGAAAAAACTGCTAGAAGACAATAGTGGCAGCAGGCAGATCAACTACATGTTTTCAATAATCCAGGTGAGATATAATGATGTCCTAGAGCAGGTGATAGTGGTGGGGGTGATGAAAATTGATCGATTCTGAACATATTGTGAAAATGGAGCCATATGATCTGCCAAAGAATTGGACTACATATAAGTTATAAGTAAATGATAAAGAGAAATCAGGAGAAATAGCATGGTTCTGGGGCCTGAGCAACTGGAAGGATGCAACTGCCATTTACTGAGACAGAGAAGACACAGGAGAAGCATGTTTGGAGGGAAGATTAGAAGTTCACTTTTGGACATGTTAAATTTTAAATGTCTATTAGACATCAAGGTAGACATCTCAAGTAGACAGCTACATATACAAGTCTAGAAATCTAAGTCATCATGGTATCTAATGCCCTGAAACAGGATAAAAATCACCAATGTGTGAGTATAAAGGATTCTTCTATAAAAAGTTCAAACACTGAGTCCTGGAACTTCCAACATTAAGAGGATGAAAAAATGAGAAGAGTGATAAGTAAGCATCAAGATAACAGAAAAGCAAGAAAATATGGTAACCCAAAAATCAAATGAAGCCAAGTGTCTTAAGGAAAAAGAAATGCTTGTGACATCACTTGGTTGTCCACCTACCTGAACCATGTTGGGTGGCCTCCTGAAGGCACTGCACAGAGTCTCCTACGTGGAGCTGAGCCAGTACTGGAACCAGAATTTCCAGGGTGACAATGAGGAACAGGAAAAATTATTGAAGAGAAGTGATGCATTGTATGTTGGAAACCTTCCTTTCATATAACTGAAGAACAAATCTATGAACTCTTCAGCAAAAGTGGCAATATAAAGAAAATCATTTTGCACCAGGATAAAATAAAGAAAACAGCATGTGCTTTCTACTTTGTGGAAGACTATTCAAGAGAAGATGCAAAAAAAAAAAAAAAAAAAAAAAAAAAGCCATGTGGTACTTAAATGAACTGGATGACCAGATCATTCACACACACTGGAATGCAGGCTTTAAAAAGGGCTGGCAGTACAGCCATGGATGTACAAGATGAGTATTTACAAATCTATGATGCTGGCAAAGGAGGCTATAGAAAACTCACCCCAAACCAGTGAGCAATAAGAACTCCATCGCTCCTTTGGCCTGTTGAATTTTACATCCTTTATCCAATGTCTACAAACCTGCCATTTTTACCAAGCTTTGATTAATATCTCTACTGAGACAGAAGCCATTTCATGGTTTTCTCTGAAAATTATCAAAGGACAGAATCTGAAAAAATGCTTTTAATTCTAGTCTTAGAATTTTGGCCATGTGTCAGGTTACCAGGATGATTTTCTTACCAAGTTAAACACTATGTTCCTTGGAACCGATTTTATCTAAATGTTCATCTATCAGCCGTAAACACCATACTTTTCTTTCAGAAAAATTGGAAACATTTTAAATTTTGTTTGCCATATGTGTGTCTAAGTAGGTTGATGGTCTACGTTGAAGCCTAGATAACTATTTAAAAAATTTTAAGTGTCTTGAGATAAAGTTCAATAAATGGAGTTTTGTGATATTGTATAGCTTTGCTCTAAATTAGGAACAGATGTTTGACAACTGAATTTGTTCCTATGTTGAATTCTAATTTTTAAAGGCAAACTTAGAAGTCAAGAGAACCTTCTAAATAATTGCTGTAAAAGTAACCCTTACACAGTCCCATGGGATACCACCTGCTTACACACTTTATATATCAAGAAATTATCACATTTTTCAGACTCTAAGACGCACCTAGGTTTTAGAGGAAAATAGGGAAAAATTTGAAGCAAAAAGTGTGGTAAAATATTTAATAACATAAATAATATAATCTTTCACCAATGTAAATGTAAAAAGAACTCAACAGCAACATTAACAACCATTATTCCTGCAAAATTTGTGTGTGTGTGTGGGGTGTCTTATAGTCTGAAAAATATGGTAGGTACAGGACTTGAAGGGTATTTACTAACACATTTTTCAAAAGATGTGTTTTTCCTAAAGCTAAAAAAAAAAAAGCAAGGGTTGCTTTGTATTACAGAGAACCTTAAATACTCTAAGGAAAGTCAAGGACACTATTAGTAGGAAATGGGATGAAATAGAAGACAAGAGTTAAAACATTGCATCGATGTGTTGAAGGTTGCCGTGAAGGCCATTACATTTATTCTCTTCATTTTCAGAGTGATCTTGGAAATGGAGTAGGTTTTAAAAAAATTGCTTGAAGATCAAGAGAGTGACTAACAAAATGAGCAACAATGCTTCCCTCAGGAAATGTGTTTTGGCCAATTTTCAGGTTGAAGCCTGTCTTGTTTTTTTTCACTAATGTACTGAATTTCAGAGCCTCTATAGTAATGATCTCCATTGAGAGGGGAGTCTAGAATATTTATTTTGCATTTGTAAGGCAAGAGGTGATTTGTCTCTAATAGTATATTAAACTATTGCTCATTAAAAACTGCTAATCTAGGATGACAGCTAAATTGAGGGGGGAGGTTAGGGGATGGAAAGATTGAGCAAAAAGGTAAAAGGACTCATGGGCATGGACAACAGTGTGGTGATTGTTGGGGGGAGGGTGGTATAAAGGGACTAAATGGTAATGGCAAAAACACAATAAAAATTTTAAAGTAAATGCAACTGCTAATCTAGTATAATTTTCCCTTATATGAGTGACATTTTTTCATCTAGCAACAAAGTATCCCCAAACTTCCTGTAATTTATGAAATTTGCAGCTGAAGTATCTCAAAATGTGTGCATGTTTCACACTACAGTAAGTGTAGATTTTCTCATTAAATTGAAACTGGTTATTTGAAGTTTTAAAAGGGCTATAACTACATATAAGTACTTAGGGAAAAACTCATTTGCAAATATTTAATTTCAGGAGGACATACTATTCATTTTTAAATTTCTTTTTACACTATAGTTTGAACTTAATGTACTTTATATTATTTTGTAGTAGAACATAACTCAGATTTCTATGGGACTTAAAACCATATACAGTGGTTCTATTTGGAATTGTGTCTTCTGTAACATATTTCAATATATTTGGACCAACTTTAAAAATAAATAAATGAAATAAAACAATCCAATTTAAAAATGGACAGAGGACCTGAATAGACATTTCTCAAAGAAGACATACATGTCACCCCAATAAATTCAATAAAATTTTTTTTAATTTTTTTAAGATTTTTATTTATTTATCTTTAGAGGGGAAGGGTAGGAGAGAGGGAGAGAAATATCACTGTATGGTTGCCTCTTGTGTGTCCCATGCTGGGAACTGGCCTGCAACCCAGGCATGTGCCCTGACTGGGAATTGAACCACGATCCTTTGATTCGCAGGCCGGCGCTCAATCCACTGAGCTACACCAGCCAGGGCTCAATAAAAAAAAATTTTTTTTAAATATATTTTATTGATTATGCTATTACAGTTGTCCCATTTCTCCCCCATCATTCCCCTCCACCCTACCCACCCTCTCACACCCACATTCCCCCCTTTAGTTCATGTCCATGGGTCATAAGTTTTCTAGCTTCTACATTTCCCATACTATTCTTGCCCTCCCCCTGTCTATTTTTTTCCCATTATCTATGCTACTCATTCTCTGTACCTTTTACCCCTCTCTCCTCCTCCCACGCCCCTGTTGCTAACCCTCCATCTGATCTCCATTTCTGTGTTTCTGTTCCTGTTCTAGCTGTTGGCTTAGTTTGCTTTTGTTTTAGGTGTGGTTCTTGATAGCTATGAGTTTGTTGTCTTTTCACTGTCATAGTTTTATCTTCTTTTTCTTAGATAAGTCCCTTTAACATTTCATATAATAAGGGCTTGGTGATGATGAACTCCTTGAACTTGACCTTATCTGAGAAGCACTTTATCTTCCCTTCCTTTCTAAATGACAGCTTTGCTGGATAGAGCAATTTTGGATGTAGGTCCCTGCTTTTCAAGATTTCAAATATTTCTTTCCAGCCCCTTCTTGCCTGGAAGGTCTCTTTTGAGAAATCAGCTGACAGTCTGATGGGAACTCCCTTGTAGGTGACTGTCCCCTTATCCCTTGCTGCTTCTAGAATTCTCTGCTTCATTTTAATGTTGGCTAATGTAATTACAATGTGCCTTGGTGTGCTCCTCCTTGGGTCCAACTTCTTTGGGACTCTCTGAGCTTCCTGGATGTCTTGGTAGTCTATTTCCTTTGCCAGATTGGGGAAGTTCTCCTTTATTATTTGTTCAAATAAGTTTTCCACTCGTTGCTGTTCTTCTTCCCCTTCTGGGACCCCTATAATTCAGATGTTGGGACGTTTAAAGATGTCCTGGAGGTTCCTAAGCCTCTCCTCATTTTTTTGAATTCTTGTTTCTTCCTCGTCTTCTGTTTGGTTGTTCGTTTCTTCCTTCTGGTCCACTCCATTGATTTGAGTCCCAGTTTTCCTTCCATCTCTATCAGTTCCCCATGCATCTTCCTTCATTTCACGGATTGTAGCCTGCATTTTTTCATCTAGATTGTGAGCAAAATCAACCAATTCTGTGAGCATTTTGATGACCAGTGCTTTGAAGTGTGCATCTGACAGGTTGGCTATCTCTTCACTGCTTAGAGGAATTGGCTCTGGGGCTTTGATTTGTTTTCCGGTTTGAGCCATTTTTGGTGGTTTTTTTTTGTTGTTGTTCTTGTTGTTTTGGTTTTAGTCTGGTCGCGGCTATTACGTAGTGAGGGGGTGGAGCCTTAGGTGTTCCTCAGGGCGGGGCAGCCCCGTCGCTGGGTTGTGACGCTTTAGGTGGGGGCGGGGTTTGAGAAGGAGCAATGGCGCCTGCTCCACTCTCTCCTGGACTCCGGCCCTTTCCGCTGCTTCCCCTTCACCTGGATTATGTGCGCACGCGCGCGTGCTGTTACGTAGTGAAGAGTGGAGCCTCTGACGCTCCCCAGTGCGGGGCAGCCCAGTCGCTGGGGTGTGACGCTGTATGTGGGGGTGGGGTCTGAGAGGGAGCAATGGTGCCTGCTCTGCTCTCTCCTGGATTCAGTCCCCTCCACCACTTCCCCTCCGCCTGGACCGTCTGCGCGCTCGAATATGAGACCACCTGGTCAGTCAGCCAGCCGCCTTGTGCGGCCTCACTGGGTCTGCACAGTTGCCCCCTCTGCCCGGGGTCCACCAGCTGCTGCCTGTAGGCCCGGGGACCGCCAGCCGCCGCCTGTGCACCTGGGAACTGCCAGCCGCTGCTGCTTGCGTTCCTGGGTCCGCACCTCGACTCCGCCCCTCTTACCGGTCTGGATGAATGGTTGTTGGACTTCCGTACAGTTCAGTTTTTTATAAGTTCTGGTTGTTTTCTTGTTTTTAAATATTTGTTGTCCTTAATTTTGGTTGTGAGAGGAGGCACGGTGTGTCCGCCTACGCCTCCATCTTGGCCGGAAGTCCCCTCAATAAAAAATTTTTTAAAAATAAAAAAGAAGATACACAGATGGCCAACAGACACATGAAAAGATGCCCAGCATCACTAATCATCAGGGAAATGCAAACCAAACCACAAAGAGATATTACCTCAAACCTGTCAGAATGGCTATGATCAATGAATCAACTAATAACAACTATTGGTAGGAATGCAGATTGTTGCAGCCACTATGGAAAAAAGTATAGTGGTTCAAAAAATTGAAAATAGAACTACCATACAACCCAGCAATTCTACTTCTGGGTATTTATCTGAAGAAAACAAAAACACTAACTCAAAAAGATATATGAACCACAATGTACATTGCAGCATTATTTATAATCACCAAGATATGAAAGCAAACTAAGCATCCGTTGATGGATGAATAGATAAAGAAAATGTGACAGCAATTAAAGAAGAGACCATAAATAAGCAATTAAAGAAGGACACCATCAATAAATCTATTTCCTTCCAGGTCTTTCAATTCTTCCTCACATTACATAGTATTTAGATGCTTACTATACATAGAATGGAATAAAATTGTCTATTTGAACTTTCAAACTATATCACATGTGTATCCTAAAAAGGAAAATTCTAGTCAAGAACTTCTATACTTGCATTAATTTTGAACTTAATACAATGAATTAAAAAGATATTCTATAATTACCTTTTGGGATTAACTCTAGCAGTAACCTATCTGGAAATACCTCAATTTGTCTCACTTTGTCTATAATATGTTATAGTAATATTAACATGGTTGAAGAGATATATGTATTTTTGTTGAACTCAGACTGCAAAAAAAAAAAAGAAATTTTAAAGGAATTTGAAGCTTTTCCACAAACCAAAAACAATAAAATCTGATCACAGAACAAAAAAATGAGATACAATACTTCTTAAAATACTAAGCTATAAATTAAGCATAGTGAAGAGAAAATTTTGGGGGGTAATTTTTTTTATTGTTGTTCAAGTACATTTGTTGTTTACAACAAAATCAAAGTGTGTATCTCTGTTTTTCTCTCTAAAAATCAATAAATAAAACAATTAAAAATTACTCTTCAAGGAACATGTATGAAGAGTAATTTTTAAAATTATTTTATTTATTGACTTTTAGAGAGAAAAACGGAGACATACACTGTGATTTTGTTATTTCATTAATGCCTTCATTGGTTGATTCTTGTATGTGCTGACTAGAGATCAAACCTGTCACCTTGGCATATAGGGACAATGCTCTAACTAACTGAGCAACCTGGCTAGGGCTAAGAACATGTATTTTTATAAGATTACACCTGACTTCTGGCTAAGATGGAGGCGTAGGTGGACACACTGTGCCTCCTCTCACAACTAAAATTAAGGACAACAAATATTTAGAAACAAGAAAACAACCCGAACTGATAGAAAATTGAACTGTACAAAATTCCAACAACCATTCATCCAGACCGAAAGAGGGGCGGAGTCACGGCAGGAAAAAGTGGAGGTGCGGACCCAGAAATGCAAGCAGCAGCGGCTGGCAGTTCCTAGGTGCACAGGTGGCGGCTGGCAGACGCTGGGCACTGGGTGGCAACTGTGCAGACCCAGTGAGGCCAAACAAGGCGGCTGGCTGACCAGGTGGCCCCACAGTGGCACACGCAGACGGTCCAGGCGAAAGGGAAGCAGCGGAAGGGACTGGAATCCAGGAGAGAGCGGAGCAGGAGCCATTCTTCCCTCTCAGACCCCGTCCTCATATACAGCATCACAACTCAGCGACTGGGCTGCCCTGCACTGGGGAACAACTAAGGCTCCACCCCTCACTGTGTAACAGCCATGACCAGACCAAACCTAAACAAAACAAACAAACAACAAAAAAAAAAAACACCAAAAATGGCTCAAACCAGAGAGCAAATGAAAGCCCCTGAGCCAATTCCTCTAAGCCATGAAGAGATAACCAACCTATCAGATGCACAGTTCAAAGCCCTAGTGATCAGGATGCTCACAGAATTGGTTGATTTTGCTCACAAATTAGATGAACAAATGACGGCTGCAATACATGAAATGAAGGAAGACGCATGGGGAACCAATAGAGATGGGGGGGGGGGGAACTGGGACTCAAATCAATGGAGTGTACCAGAAGGAAGAAACTAACAACCAAACAGAAGACGAGGAAGAAACAAGAATTCAAAAAAATGAGGAGAGGCTTAGGAACCTCCAGGACATCTTTAAATGTCCCAACATCCAAATTATAGGGGTACCAGAAGGGGAGGAGGAAGAGCAACAAGTGGAAAACTTATTTAAACAAATAATAAAGGAGAACTTTCCCAATCTGGCAAAGGAAATAGACTTCCAGCAAGTCCAGGAAGCTCAGAGAGTCCCAAAGAAGTTGGACCCAAGGAGGAACACACCAAGGCACATCATCATTACATTAGCCAGGATTAAAATGGAGAGAATTCTAGAAGCAGCAAGGGATAAGGGAACAGTCACCTACAAAGGAGTTCCCATCAGACTGTCAGCTGATTTCTCAAAAGAGACCTTGCAGGCAAGAAGTGTCTGAAAGGAAGTATTCCAAGTCATGAAAGTCAAGCACCTACATCTAAGATTGCTCTATCCAGCAAAGCTGTCATTTAGAATGGAAGGGCAGGTAAAGCACTTCTCAGATAAGGTCAAGTTAAAGGAGTTCATCATCACCAAGCCCTTATTATAGGAAATGTTAAAGGGACTTACCTAAGAAAAAGAAGATAAAAATATGACAGTGAAAAGACAGCAAAATCACAGCTATTAAGAACCACACCTAAAACAAAAGCAAACTAAGCAAACAGCTAGAACAGGAACAGAACCACAGAAATGGAGATCATATGGAGGGTTAGCAACAGGGGAGTGGGAGGAGGAGAGAGGGGGAAAAGGTACAGAGAATAAGTAGCATAGATGGTGGGTAGAAAATAGACAAGGGGAGGGCAAGAATATGTGTGAAATGTACAAGCTAAAGAACTTATGAAACATGAACATGAACTAAAGGGGGGAATGTGGGTGGGAGAGGTTGTGCAGGGTGGCGGGGAATTATGGGGGAGAAATGGGACAACTGTAATAGCATAATCAATAAAATATATTTAAAAAAAAGATTACACCTGTAGCCATGACTACCTGGCCTAAACTTAAGATGTTAGCTAATTTTATATACTTTTTAAAATTGTTTTAATGATGTTCAAGAACAATTGTCTCTATTTTCCCTCCACCACTCTCTCCACCCCACCCATCCCCACCTCCACACCTCGATTCTACCCTCCTTTGGCTTTGTCCATGTGTCCTTCGAACATGTTCCTTGACAACCCTTGCCCTTTTTTCACCCATAGTCCCCCTCTCCCCTACCACCCTGATTAGTGTGGTTCAGTTGGTTGGGTATTATCTCATAAAGAGAAAGGTCACAGGTTCAATTCCAGGTCAGGGCATATGCTTGTATTGTGGGTTTGGTCCCTGTCAGGGCACGCAGTAACCAATCAATGTTTCTGTCTCATATCAATGTTTCTCTCTCCTTATTTTTCTCTCCCTTCCCCTCTCTCTAAAAATAAATCAATAAAATCTTTTTTAAAATATATTTTATTGATTATGCTATTACAGTTGTCCCATTTCTCCGCCATCATTCCCCTCCACCATGCACACCCCCTCCCACCCACATTCCCCTGCTTTAGTTCATGTGCATGTATCATAATTTGTTTAGCTTCTACATTTCCCACACTATTCTTGCCCTCCCCATCTATTTTCTACCCACCATCTATGCTACTTATTCTTTATACCTTCCCCCTCCCTCCTCCTCCCACATCCCTGTTGCTACCCTTCCATGTGATCTCCATTTCTGTGTTTCTGTTCCTGTTCTAGCTGTTTGCTTAGTTTGCTATTGTTTTAGGTGTGGTCATTAATAGCTGTGAGTTTGCTGTCTTTTCATTGTCATATTTTTATCTTCTTTTTCTTAGGTAAGTCCCTTTAACATTTCCTATAATAAGGGCTTGGTGATGATGAACTCCTTTAACTTGACCTTATCTGAAAGGCATTTTATCTTCCCTTCCATTCTAAATGACAGCTTCGCTGAATAGAGCAATCTTGGATGTAGCTCCTTGCCTTTCAAGACTTCAAATACTTCTTTCTAGCCCCTTCTTTCCTGGAAGGTCTCTTTTGAGAAATCAGCTGACAGTCTGATGGGAACACCTTTGTAGGTGACTATCCCCTTATCCCTTGCTGCTTCTAGAATTCTCTCCTTCATTTGAATCTTGGCTAATGGAATTATGATGTGCCTTGGCATGTTCCTCTTTGGGTCCAACTTCTTTGGGACTCTCTGAGCTTCCTGGACGTCCTGGTAGTCTATTTCCTTTGCCAGATTGGGGAAGTTCTCCTTTATTATTTGTTCAAAGAAGTTTTCCACTTGTTGCTCTTCCTCTTCCCCTTCTGGGACCCCTATAATTCAGATGTTGGGACGTTTAACGATGTCCCGGAGGTTCCTAAGCCTCTCCTCATTTTTTTGAATTCTTGTTTCTTCCTCGTCTTCTGTTTGGTTGTTAGTTTCTTCCTTCTGGTGCACTCCATTGATTTGAGTCCCAGTTTCCCCCCCATCTCTATTGGTTCCCCATGCGTCTTCCTTCATTTCACGTATTGTAGCCTGCATTTTTTCATCTAATTTGTGAGCAAAATCAACCAATTCTGTGAGCATCCTGATCACCAGGGCTTTCAACTGTGCATCTGATAGGTTGGCTATCTCTTCATGACTTAGAGTAATTGGCTCTGGTGATTTGATCTGTTCTCCCGTTTGAGCCATTTTTGGTTTTTTTGTTGTTTCATTTATTTTATCTATTTTTTTTTGGGGGGGTGTCTGGTCACAGCTGTTAGATCGTGAGGAGCGGAGCCTTAGGTGTTCCCTAGGGCACGGCAGCCCAGTCACTGGGTAGTGACTATGTATGTGGGGGTGGGGTCCAAGACGGAACAATGGCGCTTTCTCTGCTCTCTCTCAGATTCCAGTCCCTTCCAGCACTTCCGCCAAGCAAATTGGGCCCTTCTAGTGCTGATTTCCATGTGGGTGGGCTTGTGTACGTTCTAGGACCCTGTGGGTCTCTCCAACAAACTCTCTTGTGAGGCTGGGAGTCTCTCCTGGCACCTCAGGTGTTTTCAATTGGTGGTTTTAGGTTTTATTTCCTGGTTCAGGGGCCCTGGGTTGCAAGGTTTTTCTCGCTCGCTGTTTTGCCTGGATTATCTGCACATGAATGTGGGACCACCTGGTCAGCCACCCACCTGGCATGGCCTCACTGGGTCTGCCCGTTGCCACCCTGTGCCCAGGGTCTGCTAGCTGCCGCCTGCATGCCTGGGTCTGCCAACCTCCACTTTTTCCTGCTGTGACTTCTCCCCTCTTAGTGGTCTGAATGAATGGTTGTTGGACTTCCATCCAGTTCAATTTTCTCTCAGTTCAGGTTGTTTTCTTATTTCTGAATTGTTATTGTCCTTAATTTTGGTTGTGTGAGGAAGCACAGTGTGTCCACCTACACTTCCATCTTGGCTGGAAGTCTAAATTCTTTTGAAAAAAATAGTGATTATCTTGCCCTGGCTAGTGTAGCTCAGTGGATTGAGTGTGGGCCTGTGAACTAAAGGGTCGCTGGTTTGATTCCCAGTCAGGGCATCCCAGTGCAGGATGCATGAGAGGAAGCCACATATTGATGTTTCTCTCCTTCTCTTTCTCCCTCCCTTCCTTTCTCTCTAAGGATAAAGGAATAAAATCTTCTAAAAAATAGTGATTATCTCTATATCCTTAAACAGTTGTTACAAAACTGTAAAATTCATAGATGCAGCTCTCTTTGCATTTATTTATTTATTTGTTTTGAGAGAGAGGGGAAGGGAAGGACAAAGAGAGAAAGAGAAACATCAATGTGTGGTTGCCTCCCACGTGGCCCCCACTGAGGACCTGGCCCACAACCCAGGCATGTGCCCTGACTGGGAATCAAACCAGCGAGCCTTTGGTTCACAGCCCACACTCAATCCACTGACCTACATCAGCCAGGGCATCTCTTTGCATTTTTAACCACACAAAAACTATGAAGTAATACAAGTTATTTTATATTGCATTGTGTGCTCACCACCCAAAGTCAAATCTTCTTCCATCACCATATAGTTGACCCCCTTCAAGTTTATGTATATCAAGAGTTTGGGGCTTATTTTTGACAAAATTAATGTAGCAAGGAAAAAATAGCGGATGTGTTTCAGAATGTTAACAGTGGTTCCTCTGGGTAGTGAGATTATAAGCAATAATTTTTTGCTACTTCTTTATACTTTTCTGTACTTTCTAAATTTTCTATAATGAAAGAGTATTTACATTTATAATCATGAGCATCAAACACACAAAAAGTGAATTAAAGTCTCCCTACCTGCCAAGTATCCGCTACTTTACTCCCTAACAGCACATCTATCTGAAGGTAATTATCCAAGCTCCCTAGATCAATGCTTCTTAAACTTGAAATTTATACAAATCACACAGGGATCCAGTTAAAATACAGATTCTGATTTACTAGGCTTAGAGTAAGACCTGAGATTCTGTATGTCCTACACACTCCCACAGGATGCCAGTACTGCTGGTCCTAGAACACACTTTGATAACCACTGCTATAATCCAGAAGAAAACATTTGACCACTCTTTTCTGTAGAAGTCATTAAGAGAACGTGAATGACTAATTTTACTAGGGGATTTGGGATCAATTTTTTGTATGAGACTTGTTATGAGTTGGATTGTGTCCCTCCAAAAGAAATGCTGAAGTACTAATTCCTAGTACCATGAATGTGACCTTATTTGGAAATAGGATCTTTGCAGACAAAATCAAGTTAACATGAGGCCATTAGGATGAGCTTTAATGCAACATGACTGGTGTCTTTATAAGAACAGGAAAAGGCATATGAAGACAGAGTAACATAGGGAGAATGCTATGTGATGACAGAGACAAAGATTGGAGTAACAGAGCTACAAGCCACAGAACACCAATGATGCTGGCCATCACCAGAGGCTAGTAGGGAGGCATGGAACAAAGTTTTGCTCATAGCCCTCAGAATGAACCAACAATGCTGACACCTTTATCTCATACCTCTAGCCTCCATAACTGTGATATAATAAGTTTCTGTTGTTGTAAGCTACTCATTTTGTAGTAGTTTGTTACAGCATCCATAGCAAACTAAGATGAGGATTAAAAAGAGCTTCGCAAGTACAGAGCCATTTACTAGCTGTATGATCATAAACAAGTCATTTAACTTTTTTGAGCCCTACTTTTGCCTCTCAGGTGAGGTTACTATGAGACCCTCTACACATTAAGGTGAGACCACCCACCCCTCCCAAAGCAACATGCCCAGGGTGAAGGTGAGCCAGGGGTGAACCTGCTCCACACTTCCAACAAACTATAGGGAAGGTGCTGAACAGATGCTTGATGGTAAATAGAACAGGAGTAGTAGAATGGACCATCCTTGAAAAGTGTGACCACAGGCCAGCCCTAACATAGATTTGCAACACCTAGGTGGCCCCAGGAAGTTCAAGATGTGAATTTGCTTTCAGATGGTCCCACGCTGCTATTTCCCAAAGCCACCCTGCAGAAGTAATTAGAGTCAAGTCCTGCTCTGTGGTGTGAGCACCTGAACAGCTGATCCTCCACAGTAGTCAAAGGTTGCAGCCAGTCCTTGCAGCTGATTGTACTGGGGGTAAATCCCTGCACTGATGTGCTAACAGCAATCA
The DNA here is from genome assembly GCA_039655065.1 of Glossophaga mutica. Classification (NCBI taxonomy): domain Eukaryota; kingdom Metazoa; phylum Chordata; class Mammalia; order Chiroptera; family Phyllostomidae; genus Glossophaga; species Glossophaga mutica. The sequence goes on from CM077318.1 coordinate 21,789,375, forward strand.
AAGCTCAACTACAATGGGAGGTGTACACAGCCCACATGAGGTGGGAGGAATGCGTCTGGAATGCCCAGCTTGGGTGAATGGGAAGGCTGTGCCACTGGAGCATACAGGGTATCTACTATATTAGGCCACTCTACCAAGACCAGAAGACACAGAAGCTCTACCTAATACATACAAACAAACACAGGGAGGTTGCCAAAATGAGGAGGCAAAGAACATGTCCCAAATGAAAGAACAGAACAAAATTCCAGGAAAAAAAATTAAACAAAATGGAAGCAAGCAATCTACTAGATGCAGAGTTCAAAGCATGGGTTATAAGAATGGTCAATGAACCTAGCGAGAACTTCAATACTATAAAAAAGAACAACTGGGAAATGAAGGATACACTAACTAAAACAAAGAAAAATTTTCAGGGAATCAACAGTAGAGTACATGAAGCCAAGAATAAAATCAGCAACTTAGAATATAAGAAAGCAAAACAAAACAAAACAAAACACCCAATCAGAACAACAGAACCAAAAGAATCCAAAAAAATATGCAGCAAGGAGCCTCTGGGACAACTTCAAGTATACCAACACTCAAATCATGGGGGTGCCAGAACAGAAGGAGAAGAGAGCAAGGGATTGAGAACCTATTTAAAGAAATAATGACAGAAAACTTCCCTAACCTGTTGGAGAAAATAGACATACAAGTCCCAGAAGCACAGAGAGTCCCAAACAAGATGAACCCAAAGAGGCCCACACCAACATACAGCCTAATTAATATGCAGAAGATTAAAGGAAAAGAGAGAATCTTAAAAGAGGCAAGAGAAAAGCAGTTAGTTACCTACAAGGGAGCTCCCATAAGACTGTCAGCTGATTTCTCAATAGAAACTTTGCAGACCAGAAGGGATTGGCATGAAGTATTCAAAGTGATGAAAAGCAAGGAGTTACAACCAAGATTACTCTACCCAGAAAAGTTATCACTTAGAATCTAAGGAGAAATAAAGGGCTTCCCAGACAAGAAAAGATAAAGGAGTTCATCAACATCAAACCAGTATTACATGAAATGTTAAAGGGTCTTCTTTAAGAAGAAGAAAAAAACACCCTAGTTGGTGTGGGTCAGTGGATTGAGGGTGGGCCTGTGAGCCAAAGGGTTACTGGTTTGATTCTTAGTCAGGGCACATGCCTGGGTTGTAGACCAGGTCTCCATTTGGGGGCACGTGAGAGGCAACCACACACTGATGTATCTCTCCCTCTCTCTCTCCCTCCCTTCCCCTCTCTCTAAAAATAAATAAATAAAATATTTTTAAAAGAATAAAAATATAAACAATAAAATGGCAATAAATACATATCTATCAACAATTGAATCTAAAAAGAAACAAACCAACAAGCAGAACAGAAACAGACTCAGATACAGAGAACACTTTGATCGTTGTCAGATGTGTGGGAACATAGGGGGATGGGTGAAAAGATGAAGGGATTAAGAAGTACAAATTGGTAGTTAAAGAATAGTCATGAGCTCTGGCTGATGTAGCTCAGTGGACTGAGCATGGCCCTGTGAAGCAGAGGGTTGTCAGGTCAATTCCCAGTCAGGGCACAGGCCTGGAGTGCAGGTCAGGTCCCCAGTAGGGGACACATGAGAGGTAACCACACATCGATGTTTCTCTCCCTCTGTTTCTCCCTCCCTTCCTTTCTCTGAAAATAAATAAATAAAATATTTTAAAAGGAAAAGAATAGTCATGGGAATGTAAAAGTACAGCATAGATATAGCAAATAATATTCTAATAACTATGTATGGTGCCATAGGGGTAGGAATTTTACCAAGATGATCACTTAGTAAGTTATACATAATGTCTAATCACTGGGGTATACACTTTAAACTAATATAATGTTGTATGTCAAATGTAATTGAAAAATAATAAATGATTTAAATTAAAAAATAAAATAGAAAAAGAATTAAGGCTGTAAAAATGTAAGACCACAGGAGTGAGGGGTGACAAAAACATGGTGGGCACATGTCTAAGAAAGATCACAATGACTGTGCGAGTCTTGAAAGAGAGACTGTGTAAGGGGGGCAATTGAAGGGAAAAGAAGAGAGAGGGAGGATGTTGAGAGAGAGAGGAAGGAGTAAAGAGGGAGGAGGAGGAAGAGGAGCTAAGAAAGGGAGGAGCATCCAATAGATAGGTGGGGGAGAGAGGAGCTAAGAGAGTGAAGAAAAAGCAACCAAGGCTCTCTTTGCCCTGTGAGGATACAGAAAGAACATGGCCCTCTGTAAACCAGGAAGAGGGCTCTCATGACACCCCAACCATGCTGGCACCCTGATCTGACCTCCACTAGCATTCCTGTACTCCATTATCTTGCTCTACTCTTTTCAATATCATTCACTGCCCTCTACCATATTATAGAATTCACTTTTAAATATATTGCATCCACAAGCGTTTAACTCCATAACAAAAACTTTTTGTCAGCTTTATGTACCAACATATTTCACACACTTGGATCATTGACTGGCATCTAGTTAAACTCTATAAATATTTGTCTAATTATTGGATCAAAGTCTATTTCTCCCCTCTTCCTAGTACTTAGTAATGTATAGCTCAACATTTACAATACAGTTTATCCTTTCTGCCTATCTCTCTGCCCCTGTATGAAAAGCTATATAATTCCTAAAAAAAAAAAAAAAACCAAACAAACAAACAAAACAACAAAAAAAAAACTTTTTCATTAAAAAAAGCAACCAAGAAGGAAGAGGAAAATGAGGGACCAAGATAAGGGTAGAGGGCGGGACCTAGGGGAAGGGCGGATTCTAGAGGAAAAAGAGGAAGGGAGGGGGAACTAAGCATGAAGGGAAAGGGAATAGCAGAGACAGAACAGAAGGAGCCTAAACAAAAAAGAGAAAGGAGTTGCTGCCTAAGAGTTGACAGAATGGAGAGGAAGCAGGAGGAGCCTAGAGCACAGGAAAGAGGATTAGGGAAAAAGATCGGGATTCGCCCAGAGCGAGGCCAAGTTAAAGACCCTGAAACACACCCTTGGAGAGGGCTCAGGCAAACTAGGTCCCAGTCAAAGAGCAACCAACTGTTGCCCCTGTGTGCCCCGCTCCCCTCCCAGAAGCCTTCCCCTCACATCTCCCTCCCTCCCTCGTGTCCTCACCTTGCAGGTTTCTCTCTCAGTCCGCATCACAATAGTTTACCGGAGCCAACCCGAGGAGGTATAAAGCCGGGCAGCGGGAGGTGTGAAGACGGAGGAGCAGACCCAGCAGCCACCTCAGCCCAGGGATGGGTGGGCAGAGGTTGGTTCGCAAGCTGAAACTACCAGCACTCATTTTAGGAGCTGGCTTAGTGCTTGGGGACACACACCATGGAGCAAGATCAGAACCAGTGGAGGGAAGAAGCAGAAATGACCAGGAAGAACCATGGACAGGAAAGAGCTGAGATCGACTGGTGGGACTAGAACACCTGGGAAGGCCACTTATTCTGGCTACATGCTAGCTTGAAACCGGGTTGCTAAGTGTCTGGCTGGGTTTGCATTGACACACAGTACGCATGCGTGCGGGTCCCAGCCAGACCTTCCGCTCCTACCCCTCCGCCATGCCCCCCACCCCCACCCTGCAGCCCTCAGCCTGGCACTTTACCGCAGTGCAGACGGTGCCTCTACCACTGCCTTCAGTGCTACCTCGCGGACCTGGGTTAAGGATAGGGGAGGCTTTGTGATAGTTCTCAACAACTCGATATCACAAGATTAACCGTCCTCCCAAATTTGCCTTTCTCGGTCTCAAAGTAGCAGAGTTACCGCCCCCGTTATCTTCATTTCTTGCTGCAGAGGAGGGGGCGGGGAGGGAGAAGAGAGGGAATTCCACAGCCTTAGTGCCCAGTGCGGTGGCTATTAGATGCTTGAAATGCAGCTAGACTGAAATCAATGCTTCGAAAGTGTCAAATGCACACCAGGTTTCAAAGAGTTTGCATGGTACAAGGAATGCAAAACTTCTCCATTTTTACATTGAGTACATGTTGAAATGATGTTTTAGATTTACTAAGTTAAAGAATAAATTAAAATTAATTTCAGCTGTTGCTTTTTAGTTTTTCAAATGTGGCTGTTAGAACATTTAAAATTACGTATGTGGCTCCCATCAAATTTCTATTGGATAGCGCTGGTCTGGGGAAGGAGGAAGGAAGGGGATAAGATGAAAGAAGAGGTGGGGAGAAAGGTAGTTTCTCTTAATGGCAGGGATCTTATTTTGCATCCTCTGTAAGAATCCTTGTTGCTCTTACCTTCTGCTCCTTGTGCTCTCCTATAATACAAAATGCTTGTATTAGGACCTAGAGAGCATTGTCCATGTCATAGGACAAAGAGCCAAAGAGCTTATTTTTCCACCTTAGGGCTCAGAACTTTGGAGAACAAGAGGTCATTTGTTTATGCCAAGACATGTGCACCTCCCAAAGTGCCTTTCTGCCCAAGTTCCCTCCCTCTAAGAGGTCTGACTTTTTTGCTGATTGGCAGGCAGTGATTCAAGACAGGACAAAGGCAGCAAGCTGGCCATTAGCAGAGGCCAGCTAGAGGCCAGCAGAGGCCAGCAGAGGCATGTAGAAATTAAGTGAGTTAATGCTTGGACTAGAGAAGTCTGAAAAGTCCTAAGAAAAATAAAAGGAGAAAATGTACAATCAGAATTAAGGGAGTTGTGGGAGTAAAAAGACTGAACTTTACCAAGAGAATTAGAAAAACCCATGTAAAGATTTGTAGAACAGGATAACATGATCAGAAAGGCCACCATCCTTGTGAAGAACAGGGAAAGAGAGCTAGGAAACATGAGAGTGGTCACTGTTGGAGGTAGCAAGACCATTAAAAAAAATCTTGTGTTTCACCACAGCATTACAACAGCTCTCTGGTCTGCGTTTGGATGAAAAAGTTTATATGTTAAAATAAACCAGATGCTCTGCCAGCCTCCCAGGCCAGTGCCCAGGCATCCAGTGCCTGCACAAGGACTGGGCAGGCCTGGACTGTTTCGGGACTGGGCAGCCTGAGGAGCAGGTCTCTCACCAAGTGAGGGGATTATGGAGTGTCAGTGTTTCTTAGAGCAGGTGTGCCACCCAGGTCACCTACAGGATGCCAGCCTTGCCCTCTGAAGATGCTAGAGAGAGATGAGAAGCAGGAAAGACCAGTGGTCAGCATGTTCATGATCCTTCTGGCCTTCATTACCATCCTTCCTCTACAATTCCAACATAGCCATTTAGGTCTTCTATTAAGGTGCCCCACGAAGCCTTACCTGTTAACCTCAAGAAGTGAAGCATCACCAAATGCTACATCCCCATTTTCAGCAGCAAGACATAGTCCTGGTGTCACCAGTATGACTGTCACCAGCTCCAGCCACCTGCTGGGCCTAGAGATCAAAGTGACCCTAAGAGTTTGTCTTCTGAATTGCCGCCACCCCGTATCAGATGCAGATGTCCCAAGGCAGCCTTTTGCATATCATCTACCAGGCAAGACTGGTTTTGCCCAACACTAAGGCCTCCCCTCCCACCTGCACCCATCTGAAAACCTCTTCCTGAATGAGGCCAGCCTGCCACCTCTGGTCAGCCCAGTGCACCTTCTCGTATTATATGTAAATAGGGATAAGTTTATTTCTTATCCAATTTGTATGCCTTTTGTTTCCTTTTCTTTCCTTGTTGCATTAGCTAGGATTTCCCATATGATGTTGAATAAAAGTGCTGAGAGTAGACACCCTTGCTTTGCTCTCCATCTTAGGGGGAAAGTATTGTCTTTCACTCATAAGTATATTAGCTATAGGCTTTATACAGTTGCACTTTATCAGTTTAAGAGAGTTCCCTTCCCTACCTACTTTGCTAAGAGTTTCTATCATGACTGGATATTGAATTTTATCCAATCTTTAGCATCAATTGATATGATTGTGTATTTCTTCTTAAGACTATATGGTGCATTACATTGATCATCAAATACTAAATAAGCCTTGTGTTTCCAAAATAAACTTCACTTGATTAGATGCTGTGTAATAAAAGCAACAACAAAACAAATGGGGCTATATTGTGGTATGGAATGCAAAATTTGCAAGGCTTTTAAAAGATAAAATTCAATTTCTTTTAAAAGAAATTAGTTTCTTTTCTCTATTATTGTTCCAGTACGGTTGTCTCCATTTTCCCCCATCACTTCACCCTACCCCACCCATCCCCACTCCCACCCTCCATCCCACTCCCATTTGGCTTTATCGATTTGTCCTTTATACATGTTTCTGACAACCCTTCCCTCTTTCTCTCATTATCCACTCCCACTTTCCCTCTGGTTGCTTTCAGTTTGTTCTTTATTTCAAAATCTCTGGTTTATTTTGCTTGCTTGTTTGTTTTGTTGATTAGGTTCCACTAAAAGGTGAGATCATAAGGTATTTGCATTTCACTGCCTCACTTATTTCGCTTAGCATAATGCTTTCCAGATCCATCCATGCTGTCCCAAAGGGTAGAACACCAAGGGTAGGACTCCTTCTTTCTCTCTGCTGCATAGTATTCCATCATGTAAATATACCACTGTTGTTTGATCCATTCATTTACTGATGGGCACTTAGATTGCTTGTAGTGCTTGACAATTGTAAATTGTGCTACTGTGAACATTGGGGTGCATAGGTTCTTTTGAATTGGTGTTTGAGGATTCTTAGGGTATAATCCCAGCAGTGGAATTGCCAGGTCAAAAGGCAGTTCCATTTTCAGTTTTCTGAGGAAAACCCATACTGTTTTCCACAGTGGCTGCACCAGTCTGCATTCCCACCAACAGTGCACTAGGGTTCCCTTTTCCCCACAACCTCTCCAGCATGTGTTGTTTGTTGATTTGTTTATGATGGCCATTCTGACCAGAGTGAAGTGGTAACTCATTGTGGTTTTAATTTGCATCTCTCTGATGGCTAGTGATGCTGAGCATCCTTTCATATGTCTCTGGGCCCTCTGTATGTCCTCCTTGGAGAAATATCTGCTCAGATTCTTTGCCCATTTTTTTTCTTTTTTTAAATATATTTTATTGATTATGCTATTACAGTTGTCCCATTTCTCCCCCATCATTCCCCTCCACCCTACACACCCTCTCCCACCCACATTCCCCCCTTTAGTTCATGTCCATGGGTCATAAGTTTTCTAGCTTCTACATTTCCCATACTATTCTTGCCCTCCCCCTGTCTATTTTTTCCCATTATCTATGCTACTCATTCTCTGTACCTTTTCCCCCTCTCTCCTCCTCCCACGCCCCTGTTGCTAACCCTCCATATGATCTCCATTTTTGTGGTTCTGTTCCTGTTCTAGCTGTTGGCTTAGTTTGCTTTTGTTTTACGTGTGGTTCTTGATAGCTATGAGTTTGTTGTCTTTTCACTGTCATAGTTTTATCTTCTTTTTCTTAGATAAGTCCCTTTAACATTTCATATAATAAGGGCTTGGTGATGATGAACTCCTTGAACTTGACCTTATCTGAGAAGCACTTTATCTTCCCTTCCATTCTAAATGACAGCTTTGCTGGATAGAGCAATTTTGGATGTAGGTCCCTGCTTTTCAAGACTTCAAATCTTTCTTTCCAGCCCCTTCTTGCCTGGAAGGTCTCTTTTGAGAAATCAGCTGACAGTCTGTTGGAAACTCCTTTGTAGGTGACTGTCCCCTTATCCCTTGCTGCTTCTAGAATTCTCTGCTTCATTTTAATCTTGGGTAATGGAATTACGATGTGCCTTGGTGTGTTCCTCCTTGGGTCCAACTTCTTTGGGACTCTCTGAGCTTCCTGGACGTCCTGGTAGTCTATTTCCTTTGCCAGATTGGGGAAGTTCTCCTTTATTATTTGTTCAAATAAGTTTTCCACTCATTGCTGTTCTTCTTCCCCTTCTGGGACCCCTATAATTCGGATGTTGGGACGTTTAACGATGTCCCGGAGGTTCCTAAGCCTCTCCTCATTTTTTTGAATTCTTGTTTCTTCCTCGTCTTCTGTTTGGTTGTTCGTTTCTTCCTTCTGGTCCACTCCATTGATTTGAGTCCCAGTTTTCCTTCCATCTCTATCAGTTCCCCATGCATCTTCCTTCATTTCACAGATTGTAGCCTGCATTTTTTCATCTAGTTTGTGAGCAAAATCAACCAATTCTGTGAGCATTTTGATGACCAGTGCTTTGAAGTGTGCATCTGACAGGTTGGCTATCTCTTCACTGCTTAGAGGAATTGGCTCTGGGGCTTTGATTTGTTTTCCGGTTTGAGCCATTTTTGGTGGGGTTTTTTTTGTTGTTGTTGTTTTGGTTTTAGTCTGGTCGCGGCTATTACATAGTGAGGGGGTGGAGCCTTGGGTGTTCCTCAGGGCGGGGCAGCCCCGTCACTGGGTTGTGACGCTATAGGTGGGGGCGGAGTCTGAGAAGGAGCAATGGTGCCTGCTCCGCTCTCTCCTGGACTCCGACCCTTTCCGCTGCTTCCCCTTCACCTGGATTATCTGCACGCGTGCTGTTACGTAGTGAAGAGTGGAGCCTCTGGCGCTCCCCAGTGCGGGGCAGCCCAGTCGCTGGGTTGTGAAGCTGTATGTGGGGGTGGGGTCCGAGAGGGAACAATGGCGCCTGCTCCGCTCTCTCCTGGATTCAGTCCCCCCCTCCGCCTGGACCGTCTGCGCGCTCGAATGTGAGACCACCTGGTCAGTCAGCCAGCCGCCTTGTGCGGCCTCATTGGGTCTGCACAGTTGCCCCCCTGTGCCCGGGGTCCGCCAGCTGCTGCCTGTAGGCCCAGGGACCGCCAGCCGCCGCCTGTGCACCTGGGAACTGCCAGCCGCTGCTGCTTGCGTTCCTGGGACCGCACCTCCACTTTCTCCTGCCGAGACTCCGCCCCTCTTACCGGTCTGGATGAATGGTTGTTGGACTTCCGTACAGTTCAGTTTTCTATAAGTTCTGGTTGTTTTCTTGTTTCTAAATATTTGTTGTCCTTAATTTTGGTTGTGAGAGGAGGCACAGTGTGTCCGCCTACGCCTCCATCTTGGCCCAAACTCTGCCCATTTTTAATTGGATTGTTTGTCTTCTTGGAGTGGAGTCACATGAGTTCTTTATATACTTTGAAGATCAAACCCTTGTCCGAGGTATCATTGGCAAATATATTTTCCCATACGGTTGATTCTCTTTTCATTTTGCTAATGTTTTCTTTGGCCATGCAGAAGCTTTTTATTTTGATGAAGTCCCGTTTGTTTATTCTTTCCTTTATGTCCCTTGCTCTAGGGGACATATCAGTGAAAATGTTGCTTCGTGGAATATCTGAGATTTTCCTCCCTATGTTCTCCTCTAGGACTTTTATGGTGCCGGGACTTATATTAAGTCTTTTATCCATCTTGAGTTTATTTTTGTATATGATGTAAGTCAAAGGTGGAAAATGTAAGGCCTGCAGGCCAAATCCAATCCTCCACCTTGTTTTATCTGGCCCGGCACCTTGTTTCTATCCGGCAGCAGTGCTGAGCTCTTGCTTAACTATTAAGAAGTATTAAATTTATACAGTTCTAAAATACATCTGGCCCTTTGAAGGTAACCGTGAGGCTGATGTGGCCCCTGGTGAAAATGAGTTTGACACCCCTGGTGTAAGTTGATGGTCAAGTTTCATTTTTATTCATGTAGCTGTCCAGATCTCCCAACACAATTTGTTGAAGAGGTTATTTTTACTCATTTTATGGTTCTACCCCCTTTGTTGAATATTAATTGACCATGGAGACTTGGATTTATTTCTGGGCTTTCTATTCTGTTCCTTTGATCTATGTGTCTGTTCTTATGCCAATACCAGACTGTTTTGATATCAGGTATTGTGATCCCTGCTACATAGTTCTTTCTCAAAATTGCTGTAGCTATTTGGGGTCATTTATGGTTCAATATAAATTTTTGAAATATTTGTTCTAGATCTGTGAAATATGTCATTGGTATTTTAACAGGGATTGCACTGAATCTATAAATTGCTTTGGGTAGTATGCACATTTTGATGATGTATATTTTTCCAATACATGAGCATGGTATATGTTTCCATTTGTTTGTATCTTCCTTAATTTCTTTCTTCAGTGTTGTGCAGATTTCTGAGTACAGATCTTTTACCTCCTTGGTTAGATATCTAATTCCTAGGTACTTTATTTTCTTGTTGCTATATCAAATGGGATTTTTTTTTCCTGATTTCTCTTTCTGATATGTCATTGTCAGTATACAAAAATGCCCTTCATTTCTGAATATTGACTTTGTATCCCCCTGTTTTACCAAATTCACTTATTAGGTTTGAATAGTTTTTTGGTGGAGTCTGTAGGATTTTCTGTGTACATTATCATGTCACCTGCAGAAATGCAGATGCACAAACATCCTTTTTTGTTATTCTCTATTACTGCAACTTCTTTTCTTCATACTGGTTTTCACTAGTTTTAAATTTTGTTTTATTGTTTATTTTCTCACCCAGGCTTCCACTAGAATGTCAGCTTCATGAGGGCATGAACCAAGTCTATTTTATTCAATCAATGTATACCACTCCATACCATAGTGTCTTATACATAATAGGTACATAAACATCTGACAAAGCAATGAGTTAAATGTAAAAGGTCTGTCTGGAAAACATCCAGCTATTGTTAATATAATGACAACAGTTTGTGTGACATCACTGTAACATGGCAGCCAAGGAGAGTAGACTGAATGCATATATGTGAACAATGATGACTTCACTGTACTAGTCAGTGGGGGTGGTAGACACCATCAAGTAAGCATGTGTACTGTGTGGCCATCCCATTGAAAGATGACTGAGCAAGTAGAGCAACAAATCTGCATAAAATTTGCGTGAAGCTTGAACACTTCTCTGCAGAAACTATTTGGATGATTCAGAAGGCCGCAACTAAGGGCAACTGGTGATTGGCAGCTTCACCACAACAATGTGACCACTCATGCATCATGTCTCATGCAGAGGTTTTTGGCAAAACATCAAATCACCCAGGTGATTCAGCCTTACTACAGCCCTTATCTGGCACCCTGAGACTTCTGGCTTTTCCCAAAACTAAAATCACCTTTGAAAGGGAAGAGATTTCAAACCATACATGAGATTCAGGAAAATATGATGGGGCAGCTGATGGCAATTGGGAGAACTGTGTGAGGTTCCAAGGTGCCTACTTGGAAGGAGACTGAGGCATCATTGTCCTATGTATAATGTTTCTTGTATCTTGTATCTTCTTCAATAAATACCTCCATTTTTCATATTACATGGCTGGACACCTTCTGGACAGACCTCATATTTGAGGTAACCAAGTGGTAATGTCAGACAGGAAGTGTGTTGTGCATATTGAGGAGTTTAAGGGAGATATTTGGCATAAGAGTCATAGGGATATTTATTGTAGTGGACACCTTGGGAATGAATGAGATTTACCTAGCAGTGAGGACAGAATGAAAACACGAGAGGGTCTAGTAACAAGATTGAAAAAAATCTGATATTTAAAGATCCACTTGGAAAAAATAAACAATCAAACCAGTGTGGGAATAAAGAAATGCTTTTATAGTCAAATGAATCAATTTTTTTCATTCATGCCATCTGGATTTTGTGTCAGGAAGTTCTTTTGACTCTACCTTCAAAATATGTCCACAATCTGACAGCTTCTCATGACCTCCACTGCTTTCCCCTCAATTCAATGTACTATTACAATCCTCTTTTGATGGTCTCCCTGCTTTCACCCTTGCTGCCTAGAATGTATCCTGATGCAGCAGCCAAAATGATCCTGCTATAAGGTAAGACAGATAGATATGTCAGTCCTCTGCTCAAGGCCCTCCAGTGGCTCCTGATTTCAGTCACATAAAAGGTGAAAGGGAGCAGAATTTGCCACCCCAAAATAAATCTCTGGCATAAGAATTATTTTGCATGTTGCCCTGGCTGGTGTGGCTCAGTCTATTGAGCACTGGCCTGTGAACCAAAGGGTCACTGGTTCCATTCCCAGTCAGGGCACATGCCTGGGTTGTGGGCCAGGTCCCCAGTGGGGGCCACATCAGAGTCAACCACATATTGATATTTCTCTCCCTCTCTTTCTCCCTCCCTTCCCCTCTCTCTAAAAAGTAAATTCTTTAAAAAAGAATTATTTGGCACTGATGGCTTTTTTTGAGCTGATGGTTTTTAAGAAACAGCAGACACAGGAAAAGCTCTGAAACCTTAGAAGTTACCCTTTTGTTAGAGATATTTACATTTATAAGGGAAATCTGCATTGGTAAGGATATCTTCTTCTAGGTAGCAAGAAGAGGATTACCAAATCTTTTGAAACTGTAATTACTGGAGAAGGGCAGGATTTAGGTCTGCAAAACAACCATGTCCTTGTTTGCTGTGATTTTCCTGATAACTTCCCATAACTGCCTCCCTTGCCCCAATCTTCTCTTGCGTTTAACTGAAGATGTTATTTAAAGTAATAGGTTGGGTCATTTTGGGTAATTACTCAGTTTTCCTGCATCCTTCTCATGTATGCAGGAGATTTACATGTTATTAAACTTCTGTTTTCCTCATATTAATCTCTCTTTTATTACAAGAGGGTCTTAGACAAGAACCTAGAAACACAGAGGGAAAATTATTTTTCCTCCTTGACAAAGACAAAGTATTTAGTCTACAAAGACCTATGTGATCTGACTCCACTGGTCCTTAAGAACCTTATTACTTACTACTTTTCCACTCCCTCACTCAGTTTCATCCACACTAGCCTACTTGCAGTTCTCAGAACATGGCAGGTAGCAGATATGCTTTAGTCTTCCTGGCATGCTCTTCCCCCACAGGACTTACTCCCTCTTCTATCATTGCTTCGGTGCCACTTTCTTAGTGAGGTCAACTTATATCTGTTGCATTCACTGACGCGAGAAACAGATGTTCAGAAACTTTCAGGATTCAGAGGTGTTACTTTATTGGCCAAAAATTTTAACCTGCGCAAGGGCGAACTCTCAGAGTGTCCGGAGACACGATGCTCAGAAGAGCTGCAGATGAGAATCGAGCCTCACGCTTACAGCTAGGCCTTTTTATAAACACAAGCAAGCAAGCATTTCACAGAAACAGAAGTGGCTGTTAGCTATTGGCTATCTTTTGGTGCGCACGGGATCTATACATTGCAGGGTCTGGGGAATGGGAAATTTAAACCTAAACATCTCCTTAAATGGTAATCTGCCTCCAGTTCTTTGTTCTCTGTTCCTGGACAGCCAAATCTCACAGGGCCAGTCCTTTAGCTATTTTCCTGGTTCCAACAATATCACCCCTTTTAATTTCGCATATTTCCACTCCTGTACTCCTAACCACTGCTACTTACTATGCTCTGTTTCTTATATAGCATTTTTCATCTTCAAATACTCTTCATAATTTATTTATTTGGATTATTGTTTATTATCTATTCTCCCTCACTAAAATGTTAGCTCCACATAGGCAGGGACTTATGTGTTTTTGTTCACTGATGTATTTATTCCCAGCATCTAAAACTGCTGGCACATAAAAGGTACTAAATAAATATTTGCTAAATGAATGAATAGATGGGTGGTCCTCATAACAAGATTATAAATGCATCTACCCATTTTTTCTTCTACTATCTATCTTTTACATTTAAATCTTTGACATGGAATTTATCTTTGAGTAAGAAGTGTGGCATGAATTCATATTTTTCCCTTTAAATGGTTCTCATGAAAGAGATGCACATTAAAACCACAATGAGATACCACTTCACGCGGGTCAGAAAAGCCATCACAACCAAATCAACAAACAAGTGCTGGCTAGGTTGTGGAGAAAAGGGAACCCTAGTGCGTTGTTGGTGGGAATGCAGACTAGTGCAACCACTATGGAAAACAGTATGGAATTTCCTCAGAAAACTAAAAATGGAACTGATTTTTGACCCAGCAATTCCACTACTGGGACTATACACTAAGAAGCCTGAAACACCAATTCAAAGGATCCTATGCACCCCAATGTTCACAGCAGCACAATTTACAATTGTCAAGTGCTGGAATCAACCTAGGTGCCCATCAGTAAACGAATGGATCAAACAACAATGACACGTTTACACAATAGAACACTATGCAGCAGAAAGAAAGGAGTTCCTACCCTTTGGGACAGCAGGGATGGAACTGGAGAGCATTATGCTAAGTGAAATAAGCCAGGTGGTGAAAGACAAATACCATATGATCTCACCTTTAACTGGAACCTAATCCACAAAACAAACAAGCAAGCAAAATAGAACCAGAGACATTAGAATTCAGAACAAACTGATGGAACCCAGAGGGGAGGTGGAAAGGGGAGAATGGGGGAAAAGAAGTAAGGGTTGTCAAGGAATATGTACAAAGGACACATGGACAAAGCCAAAGGGGGATAAGATCAAGGGTGGAAGGTGGGGATGGTTGGGGAGGGGGAGAGTGGTGGTGGGAAAATGGAGACAACTGTACTTGAACAACAATAAAAATATGAAAAAAATGAAAAAATAAATGGCTCTCTAATTGTCTTGACACAATTTACTGAAAAATCCTCAGTCCCCACCCTCTTCTTTGAAATATTTCTTAAGACATAGTTTTGTTCCTTTTAATCAAGTATTAAGTGTGCTTAAAATACATTGTTTCCTTCGTTATGGAGAAAGATACAGTAGAATTATATCTTCATTCATTCAGCCAGTTCCGATATAGATATCAGAATCATATCTTATTGAAATATTTTTATCCCTTGCTTGTTGTAGCTAAGGCTATCTTCTGGACAGTGGCTACTTAAAAGTGGTTTGGAAAGTCTCCCAATCTTTAATCACATAAAATTCTTTCCTCCCTTCCTGTTTTTTTTTCCTTCATACCAGATAACAGACATTTTTAGAACATGTTGGCAGGATATCTTTCTGTACTTTGGAAAAGAGACATAACTGGATGCAGAGTCACCTTACATCTGCCCTTCATGTAAAAATGCAAGTCTGACAGGATACCTTCAGTATACTTATCCAGACTGATTTCTAGTTGATGCCTGGGGATTATTTATTAATCATTTAACTGGTTGAAGCTTTTAAAGCTTTGTTTTCATTTTGTTTCAGTGTTGTTTGTATTAATTTAAAAAGGTGAGCTCTCTGCAGATAACTTGGGATTAAAGACAAAACCACCAATATTCAACATTTAATTTCCTAGGTATGCATCTCATAATAAGTATCACGGAGGATAAAAAGAACTTGCAAGTCATTTAGCCAACACTTATTTACCACTGATTATATTCCAATGATACCTAGTAGCAAAGCAATATTGCTTGACTCAATCTATCTGTCAATCATTGAGATGGTATCTGGAGAGAAATAATGTGTCAAGGGAAAATTATAGTAAAGAGAAAATGGGACTTCCAGCCCAGATGGAGGCATAGGTAGACACAGTGTACCTCCTCACACAACCAAAACAAGGACAACAACAAATTTAAAAATAAAAATCAACCAGAACTTACAGAAAAATGAATTGTATGGAAGTCTGACAACCAAAGAGTTAAAGAAGATACATTCCTCCAGACCAGTAGGAGGGATGGAGACGGGCAGCTGGGTGGAGAGAACTCATGGCAAGGCAGGGGCTGGAGGACTGGGGCAAGCAAGGTGGCAGCTGGTGGAGCAGGTGAGGCGGTGGCTTGTGGACTGGGCAGTCCCACATTCTTGTGCAGATAAACCAGGAGGAACAACTGGGAAGCAAGACAGACTGCGAAACCCAGGGTTCCAGTGTGTGGAAGTAAAGCCTCAAAGCCTTGACTGAAAACACCTGTGAGGGTTGAGGTAGCAGTGGGAGAAACTCCTAGGCTCACAGGAGAGTTCATTGGAAAGACCCACAGGGTCCTAGAATGTACACAAACCCACCCACTCAAGAATCAGCACGAGAAGGGCCCAATTTGATTGTGAGTAGCAGGGAAGTAACTGAAAACCAGCAGAGAGAGGATCAAATGGCACTGCACCCACTCTAACCACTCCCCCACATACAGCATCACAACGCAGTGGCATATGTTGCCCTGCCCTGGTGAACACCTAAGATTCCACCCCTCACTACCTAATAGGAGCGCAGAGGCAAAAAAAAAAAAAAAAAGGCCCACGTGAAAGAACAGATCAAAGTTCCAGAAAAAAATACAACTAGGTGATGAAGCAATAGCCAACCTATCAGATGCACATTTTGAAACACTGGTAATTAGGATGCTCACAGAATTGGTTGAATATGGTCCCAAATTAGAGGAAAAAATGAAGGCTATGAAAAGCAAAATAAAGGAAAATATACAGGGAACCAACAGGGATGGGAAGAAAACCAGGACTCAAATCAACAGTTTGGAGCAGAAGGAAAAAATAAACATTCAACCAGAACAGAATAAAGAAAGAAGAATTAAAAAATGAGGAGAGGCTTAGGAATTTCTGGGATATCTTTAAACTTTTCAACATCTGGCTTATAGGGGAACCAGAAGGGGAAGAAGAAGAGCAACAAGTGGAAAACTTATTTGAACAAATAATAAAGGAGAACTTCCCCAATCTGGCAAAGGAAATAGACTTCCAGGAAGTCCAGGAAGCTCAGAGAGTCCCAAAGAAGTTGGACCCAAGGAGGAACACACCAAGGCACATCATAATTCCATTAGCCAAGATTCAAATGAAGGAGAGAATTCTAGAAGCAGCAAGGGATAAAGGGACAGTCACCTACAAAGGAGTTCCCATCAGACTGTCAGCTGATTTCTCAAGAGAAAACTTGCAGGCAAGAAGGGGCTGGAAAGAAGTATTCAAAGTCATGAATGGCAAAGACCTATATCCGAAATTACTCTATCCAGCAAAGCTATCATTTAGAATGGAATGGCAGATAAAGTGCTTCTCAGATAAGGTCAAGTTCAAGGAGTTCATCATCACCAAGCCCTTATTCTATGAAATGTTAAAGGGACTTATCTAAGAAAAAGAAGATAAAAAATATGAACAGTAAAATGACAATAAACTCACAGTTATTAACAACCGAACCTAAAAAAACCCAACAACTAGAACAGGAACAGAACCACAAAACTGGATATCAAATGGAGGGTTATCAGTGAAGGAGTAGAAGGGGAGAGAGGGGAAGAAAAGGTACAGAGAATAAGTAGCATAAATGGTAAGTAGAAAATAGATAGGGGGAGGTTAAAAATAGTATAGGAAGTGTAGAATCCAAAGAACTTATCTGTACGACCCATGGACATGAACTAAAGAGGGGGATTGTGGGTGGGAGAGGGTGTGCAGGGTGGAGGAGAATAAAGGGGGGGAATGGGACAATTGTAATAGTATAATGGATAAAATATATTTTTTTAAAAAAAGAGAAAATGTAATATAAAATAAAGAGAGGGAAAGAAAACAATGTAACTATATTTAATGATAATCCAAAGAAAAAAGAGAAAGAAGTAAAGGTAAAAATGTAGACCACAGGTGGCAAACACAAGGCCTGTGGCCTGAATCCGGCCCTCCACTTGTTTTATCCAGCCTGGCACCTTGTTTCTTCCTGGCGGCAGCACCTAGCTTCTTGCTCCCAGTTAAGGAGTAGTTTCATTGAAACAGTCCTAAAATTACATTTGGCCCTTTGAAGGCAACCACCAGGCTGATGTGGCCCATGGTGAAAATGAGTTTGTCACCCTTGATCTAGACCATCTGTAGGGAGGAGGAATGAGATTCAGCAGTTGGTTTTGGGCAGTGTGACACCTGCTTAGTGGACTGCAGGTTGGCCGAAGTCCCTCATACTCAGCTCAGCCACATCTTCTGTCTCCTAGATTACATCAGCTATACCCTGCTTTTTGCCTCTCTTTCCCCCAATACAGTCTCTGGACTACAGCCTCCATGATCTCTTTAAGATGAAATCTGACCCTGACCATTGTATTTCAGTGGGCTGCACATCATCCAACAAAGCAAAAGGTAACTGGTTAGATTCCAGATCAGGGCACATGCTTGGGTTGTGGGCCAGGTCCGTGGTTGGGGGCATGTGAGAGGGAACCAATAGATGTTTCTCTCTCACATTGATGTTTCTCTCCCTCTTTCTCTCTCCCTCTTTTCTCCTCTCTCTAAAAATAAATAAATAAAATACTAATGTTTTTATTTTTTAAAGATTTTATTTATTTATTTTTAGAAAGAGGGGTAGGGAGGGAGGAAGAGTGGGAGAGAAACATCAATGTGTGGTTGCCTCTTGCTGGGGACTCCCTACTGGGGACCTATTGCCTCCCAAATGTGGCCTGTCTGGGGACCTAACCTGCAACTTAAGGCATGTCCCCTGACCAGGAATAAACTAGTGACCTTTCGCTTTGAGGGATGATGCCCAACCAACTGAGCCACACTGGTCAGGGCATTTATTACCACTTCTAAAGCGAGAATTTAGCCCTGATCTCTGAGTATCAGATTTCTCACCCCCCTACATCCTAAACTCTCCTCTGTGCAACCATTTTGGTAAATGGCCATCACCTACTAATGACTTCCCATTTCCTCAATCCCTACCCTTCCTCCTTTCCCGTCTGATTCATTAGCAAATTCTGTCCATACTACCTGCCATGTACACCCAGCAATTGTTCTTTTCTCCTTATGCCTGCTGCCACAACCCTAATTCAAGTCACCATCCTCTCTCCTGATCTGTTTGCAGTACAACACTCACCAGTGTGGTACCTGCATGGGGATGGCACTGGCACTATGGACAGGCATGTGCACTTGTATGTGGGGACATTGTTCATTTATGTCTTGGAGAGGAATCCCTTTGAATTTTAGCAGACACTGCTGTGTGTCCCTGCTTCCACACTTAAGCCCTTCAATCTTTAATGGATTCGAAAAAATTCTGCTTACCTTGACTCCCTCATTTTATGACACTTAAATTCCTGTCACACTGGCCCTGGCTGGTGTGGCTCAGTGGATTGAACATGGGCTGTGAACCAAAGGGTCACGGTTTGATTCCCAGAGCACATGCCTGGGTTGCAGGTCAGGTCCCCAGTGGGGGCCATGTGAGAGGCAACCACACATTGATGTTTCTCTCCCTCTCTTTCTCCCTCCCTTCCCCTCTCTCTAAAAATGAAGTAATAAAATATTTTTTAAAGAAAGAAAAAAATCCTGTCACCCTGGATCTCTTTCTGTCCCTTGATTTGTGCAGACACTTAACCTCACTTCATGCTTAGCCCTTTCTTCTCGAAAAGCTCTCCCCTCATCTTTCCCATAGCTGGTCCCTTTTTGCCATTCAGATCTGATCTCTGAAGTCACCACTTCAGGTAGGCCTTCCTGATGTCTAAATCAAATTTGGTCTCCCAAATACTGTCCATTAAAGCACCTAGTTTACTTCCCTCCCTGGGGCACTAATCACAACATGCAGTTGTTTTATTTAATTGGATTTATTATTTCATTTAGTTTTTAAGGAAATTACAAAATCTTTAATTTTTGTAATCCCTCCTCCAGTAAAATAGGCAGATAAAATACAAAATGCCCAGTTAAATCTGAAGTTCAGATAAACAATAAATAAGGTTTCTTTGTACATGATACTGGGCATGCTTACACCGAAAAAAGTTATTTGAACTTCAAACTAACTTGGTGTCCTGTATTTTTTTTTTTTTTGCTAAATCCGGCAGCCTTACCATGGAGGTGTCTTGCCCTTGTCTTGCTTGTTCTGTTATATTCTCATGGCCTAGTCCAGAGCCTGCCATTTAGGTGTTCTGTTTACTTGCTGCCATTTTTATGTTTTCTCCCCATACAATATTTATCAGAATTTTACCCATTCACCGAAAATTCTTGTTAAAGATATTTTGGTAAAATATATTTTATTATCTAAATTTCTTTGTTTTCCATTTCTGCAAAATTGGCATTGGAGTATCTACCCTAATCACGCTAGTTTTGAGAATTAAGTAGGTATGGGGTGTTAAAGTTTGGCACTGTGCCGGGCTCACTACAATAATTTCAGTTCTTTATTAACTGTGGCCCGCGAACCGTTTTAGCGGAAAGCAAAAACGCGGGTTTGGGGGAGCACGGGTGGGGGCTGGGAAGACGGTTAAAACCTGCGCGGGCCAAAAAACACTGCGTGTCCGGAAAAGTGGGCGGAGGTAAGAGTAAATGATAGAGAAGATAGCCAATGGGGAGACTGAGAACTCTTCCCCCCCCACTTCTTGCGTTTCAAATTCTAAGCTCCGTTTTCATCCGGGTCCTTCAGCCTCGTTCCCGGGCAGTATAAAGTTTGCTGTCTCCTTTGTTCGCCCTCGTTGCGCAGTAGTTCCAGCTGGTTCTCTCTTCCGTCTTGGAAGCCATTGGCCCTCCCTCGTGTTGAGCGGCTAGTAAACCCCTGTCGGGGAGCTCATAGGAGCTTGAAACCGTCGTCACCCCTCCGGTAAGTGTATCCTTTTGTTAGCATTTTTCCAGCCGCTCTTGCCATTTTAGAATTTCGGATTATCTCCCAGGAGATGGGGCTGGCGGGCGCCATTTTAAGAACCCAAAGGTGCCGACCTATTTAGTTACAGTTGAGAGTGTCGGAGGGATACAAATGTAGTGGTCCTTTTGGTTACATCACTCGAGAAAGTTTGGCTGTCGCCTGCGGGGATAGTAGCGGAGGTCAGGGATGCAACTGGACGAGGACATACCGCGCCACCGCGGTACCTGCATTGGGATGGCGCCGGCACTATGGACGGGCACGTGCACTTGTACACGGGGTCGTTGTTCATTTCTGTCTTGGAGAGGAATCCCTTTGAATTTTAGCAGCCATTGCTACGGCTAAAAGTTATTCCTCTGACCGGTGTCGGTTGTTCTGGGCTAAGTCCAAGTGTCGCCATTTTGTTTTCCACGCTTTTTTTTTTTTTTTTTCAATTTTTTACTTTTATTTATTTATTTTTTTTTACTTTTTTTTTTTTTTTTTTTTTAATAGAGGGAGAGAAGCATCAGTGTGTTGTTCCCTCTCGCATGCCCGCAACTGGGGAGCTGGCCTGCAACCCAGGCATGTGCCCTGACTGGGAATCGAACCGGCGACCCTTTGGTTCGTAGGCCGGCACTCAATCCACTGAGCCACCCCAGCCGGGGTTTCACGCGGTTTTTAAAGATGGTTTTTAATTGGGTTCTGCTGCAGTTATGGAATGTTGAGCGATACAGGGTTTTCACGTTCCGTTATTTAATATGAAATAATTTGTGGTACTTTAAAGTTTTTGTGACCTTTTTGGCCGGCCAAGGGCTGGGTTAAAAGGAAAGACAGAACTTGCCTCAAACTTTAATTTCTTAATAAATTTATTGTGGACTCCTAATGAGAAAATACAAAGTTCTTGGAACAGGACTTGGTATTAAGGACCTGCATCTGGTCTGCGACCTTGAATGAGTCAGTCTTTAGGGTAATTAAGATGTAATTGTATCTTTAAAAGGCTGGAAATCTGGAATTAAAACTAAAACTTTTTCAAATGTCGAGTAGCTGATACTTTACTAAAACTACAAGGTAGATTAAGAGTAAAAGCAAAAATTAAGTTGTTCCTTTAACCAGTGTAATGGAAACTGTTATGGCTTAACTAATTAATTTGGGTTTCCTGCTGATGCTTAGAAAATAATTGCTTTTGGTGTCTTTAGTTATTAAGGAGTAGTGGTTTCAGTAAAACAAGAAAAATAGACCCCAAGAGAAACATGTGTCCAATAAACTTGAGGAACTTTTCTGGGGAAGATAATACTATGCTCTTTTTCAGTAGACTCTCATCAGGGGGTAAAATGGTTGAAGCTGATCGCCCAGGAAAGCTCTTCATTGGTGGCCTCAATACAGAAACAAATGAGAAAGCCCTTGAAGCAGTATTTGGCAAATATGGCCGAATAGTGGAAGGTGAGTTTATCTGAAAGTATTTGTTGGGCTATTTTGTAATTAAAGGGAAGCTATGATGAATTTAATTGCAATGATCATCTGAAATGATAATTTTGTCCTCTAAGAAGTTCTGAGCTTTGTTTTTTAAAGATTCATTTTTCTCAATTCATTCTTATTAGAATAACAGTTTTTACCCCTGAAAATAACTTTTTTAGTACTTTTGATGAAAGATCGCGAGACCAACAAATCAAGAGGATTTGCTTTTGTCACCTTTGAAAGCCCAGCAGATGCTAAGGATGCAGCCAGAGACATGAATGGAAAGGTGAGATTGTTTGCACACTGATAGTGTTTCCTAGTGCATAAAATAGCACAGCATTAGCCATGTCTGGCCTAGGGCATCTCTTGAATTTTGTTTTTGAGTGTATACTTTTCCGGGACCCCGTGATCTTAGCCCTTTGTAATTTTATAATCAGATTTACAGATTTCACTGTAACAAGGGTTCAGAATATCGTGTTTACTTTATCTGGGATTTGTAAACTGGTTTAGTAACGTGGCTTTTATTCTGGGTTAATTAGTTTTGATAAGTTGATAGCTGGCCTTGTTTAAAATACTACCTACTAGTAATACAGTGAGTGGCTCTACCATATTTGCTTCAAACCACCAGTAGCAGGTTTAAAGACTAGTAGGCATTTTAAGTAAATGAAAAAGTAGTACTTTATTTTGTTTTCCTTAGATTAATTAGTGAGTAAAATTTATCTGTAATTACATTTTGAAGGGCATCAGTGTTACGGTGCACAGTGGATCTGCCAGTTCTTTCTAAATGTTGATATAATTAACCACTTTGATATCATTTAGTCCTTAGATGGAAAAGCCATCAAGGTAGAACAAGCCACTAAACCATCATTTGAAAGTGGTAGGCGTGGACCACCTCCACCTCCAAGAAGCAGAGGCCCTCCAAGAGGCCTTAGAGGCGGAAGAGGAGGAAGTGGAGGAACCAGGGGACCTCCCTCGCGTGGAGGACACATGGGTAATGACTTGGGCCTATCTCAGACTTGGTATATTACTTAGGAACTGCAAACCTACACCATGTGTGCTTTGGTTAAGTCTTCATTGAGAGGGGCCAGCTTTGGCAATTGAGAACACATGTTCATCTGCTAAAGTGATAATGACTTGAAAACAATAGTGTTTTTAAAATGATGGAAAATATTACTGTTTATCCAGTAGTTTTACTCTTGGAAAAAAGCACTTATAGAAACATTTTGATAGGCATAGGAGTTTGGGCACATTAAAATTCCGTAGATGTTTGGCATATTAAAATTAAGGCTACCCTTTAGTTTTATTTTACTAGTCTGTGTAGACTTCATTCTTAGTTTTGTAAAAATGAAAATTAAAGCAAGATTTCCCAACTAAACAAATATGATCTAGCAAAGATCTTTTTACAACTTCTTTGTAAGAGTATTGACATTTTTCTTTTCTATTCTGTTGTAGATGATGGTGGCTATTCCATGAATTTCAACATGAGTTCTTCCAGGGGACCACTTCCAGTAAAAAGAGGACCACCCCCAAGAAGTGGGGGTCCTCCTCCTAAAAGATCTGCTCCTTCAGGACCAGTTCGCAGCAGCAGTGGAATGGGAGGAAGAGGTAAATGTTTCATTAAAAATATGTCCTATCACTGTAACACAGAAGGTTGTAGAGAACAAAATATCTTGATTTACTTCCGTGTCATATGTCACTTAATCACTAGCTTTCATTGCCTGGGTGTAAATTTACAGTTTAATTTTTTTCTTTGGGTATTTTTAATAATGACTTTTTCCTTAAGCTCCTGTATCACGTGGAAGAGATAGTTATGGAGGCCCGCCTCGAAGGGAACCCCTGCCTTCTCGTAGAGATGTTTATTTGTCCCCGAGAGATGATGGATATTCTACTAAAGACAGGTAACAAAAAAATGTAGTAGCTTTGTCTCATTAATAATTAGTGTTTAAGGGAGGAGGAGCTCACTAAAAGCATAAACCAAGTTATTTTTATTTTTGTAGCTATTCAAGCAGAGATTACCCAAGTTCTCGTGATACAAGAGATTATGCACCGCCACCAAGAGATTATACTTATCGTGATTATGGTCATTCCAGTTCACGTGATGACTATCCATCAAGAGGGTATAGGTAAATAACTTCCCCTCGTGGTTTTGCTGTGAAATTTGATATTCTGGGGCTTACAGGTTTTTCTCTTTAATTTAGTGATAGAGATGGCTATGGTCGTGATCGTGACTATTCAGATCATCCAAGTGGTGGTTCCTACAGGGATTCATATGACAGTTATGGTAAGATACTGGTTTAGTGTCTTTGAATATCACCAGCTTGAGTTTTTAGGTTCATGAGCCAGTTTACTAGGCTGTGTGGTGCTTGCTTTTAAGGGATGTTTGCTTGCTTTTAAGGGGATAACTGTAAGCTGGGCTTTTCCTAGTTTTGTGAGGGGCTTTTGTTTTTTCTAATTTTTTTTTGAGGCTGTTTGCTTGCTTTGGAGGGGATTTTGCTTGCTTAAATTGGCAGCCTTATGTGTTTTCCCCCAACAGTGAAAGTACAATTTAAAAATTTTATTAACAACATCAAATGTTTACCATTCCAATATGAAGGAAAGTCTACAGTTCAAAATTGCAACTTATCACTGGAAAGTGGCTGAGTGTCTACTATAAAATAACAAGCTGTCTGGAATATCCTCTTGAAATCCACACCGTCTTCAGTCTTTTCAAACAAACATTAAAACCCATCCATTTCCATATCTCAGCAAATGAGCAAATCCCTGTTAATGGCCAGCAATGGCAGAGTTTAAAACCTCCCAGTTGAGAAAGTAAACGTTTAATACAGAAATTCTGTAAATTCAGATTTAAATGTTGTATATATACAATTTATAGTGTTGCCATATTACCTGACCATTGACCCTGCAGGTAACTCACGTAGTGCTCCACCTACACGAGGGCCCCCGCCATCTTATGGTGGAAGCAGTCGCTATGATGATTACAGCAGCTCACGTGACGGATATGGTGGAAGTCGAGACAGTTACTCAAGCAGCCGAAGTGATCTCTACTCAAGTGGTCGTGATCGGGTTGGCAGACAAGAAAGAGGGCTTCCCCCTTCTATGGAAAGGGGGTACCCTCCTCCACGTGATTCCTACAGCAGTTCAAGCCGCGGAGCACCAAGGGGTGGTGGCCGTGGAGGAAGCCGATCTGATAGAGGGGGAGGCAGAAGCAGATATTAAAAACAAAACTTTGGACCAAAATCCCTGTTCAAAGAAACAAACAAAAAGTGGAACCTATTCTGTCATAACTACCCAAGGACTACTAAAAGAAAAAATTGTGTTACCTTTTTTAAATTTCCTGTTAAGTTCCCCTTTCATAATTTTTATGTTCTTGTGAGGAGAAAAGTAAAACATGTTTAATCTTAAGGCATTGCTTTCTTACAAGCAAATGTTAAAATGTGTTAAGGCTTGACTTGTGTACTAGTGTTGTAATTTTCCAAGTAAAAGTGTCCCTGAAGGGCCACTTTCTAATTTTTTCCCAGTAAATGAGGCAAGCAATTCTAAGATTTTCTACAAACATCTAGCCATCTAAAATGGAAAGATGAATCCCTCAGCCTATACAAACAAGCTAGCTATTAGAGGGTGGTTGGGGTATGCTACTCTTAGGATATCATACTGTCATCAAACTAAAATCTCAAATGTTCTCAGTATGAAAAACCTGAGATCAGATGCTTATGTAAAGAAAGTGCTATTCACCCAGTAAACCCAAAACAAATGGATAGTGCTGGCCATATTTTGCCTTTCTGACATTTCCTTGGGAATCTACAAGAACCTCACCTCCCCTTTCCCCTCCCCCCAATAAGACCATTTAAGTGTGTGTTAAGCAACTACAGAATACTAAATAAAACGTTTGGCCAAAACCAACCATGAAGCTGCAAACGGTGCTTGCTCTTACTGTTTCAAATTTTTGCAACTCTGTAGTGTCTCACTTTTAAGGAACAGCTTGATTGCAAAGGAGAAAATAGATAAGCAATGAAGTTATCTCCAACTTCTCAAAGGCTTATGACTTCTAAAAAGTGAATCTATCAGCATTCCACATCAGATTTAAAGCATCAAATGCCTGTGAAACAGCAAAGATGGTAAGCAAAGCAAACTAGTTTTTCCGTCTAAGTCGAAATTGAACACTTCCTCATAGTACAGTGAAACCTACTGTACCTCATGGCAGTGGAAATGCTTTCTAGATTAAAAAAAAAAAAAACTTTTGGAAAAGCAAAGTGTTCTGTAGCACATTAGAAGCCTTCCAAATTCAACTCTTGGATTTCTTTTTTTAAAAAGCATGTATGACACTAAAGGCCTTAATGCAACTGTTTACCAATAGCCACCTGGGGCTTGGGAGGGGGGGTAACTTTTTAAGTATTTTTGATGAAGACCTTTAAACATGCTTCATATATTTTAACATTTTTCAAATTAGATTTTTAGTCAATATAGGAAATGGCTTGACTTTGGGGTCCTCCTCTTCCTACCCCTGTAAGCCATTGTAAACTTTGACATTTAGTTGGATGCCTGACTTGTTTTTAGTTCTGTGAAACTACACTGTATGGAGAAAAATCTATTGCAAGTGGTCTTTAAAAAGCAAAACCTGAGGCAGCATGACCCAGGTCCAGCCACGGAGTTGAAAAAGATGCTCTTGAATATAGTAAACTTGAAGACCTCCAACTAAAAATCCTTGTACTGCACTTATTCCTTCAAATAAGTTTTGTCCGTTCAACTTATGGATTTAACATGGCAGTGCACCATTGGAACAGAATGAGAATCCATAAGCCATGCAACTTAACCATTTAAGACATTCCAGTCCATCCCAAGCCAGTGACTCTTCACCAATTAAGAGAAGTAGTAGAACATGAAATACGTTAAGCTGCAAGTCTGAACTTGCCTTTTCTTTCTGGCAAAGGGGGCAGTAAGTTATAGGCAAGTTTTGAAGAATTTCCTTAAGAAAGATAACTAGTTATGTATTTAATTTTTACAGGTTGAGGATTATGGTCACAGAATGCTGATTTATTCACACTAGATAAACCTGGCAGCAAGAGAAATCAAATACTAAGGTAAGTTTTGAAAGCAGGGGCCTTTATAGCTTTAAGTACTATAGTTGTGCCACTTTGCGTGGCTGGAATATTAGCAAGTTATCTGTAAAATGGATAATCTTAAATTGTGGATTAGGAGAATCAAGTAATGTGTGACACCTTGCATATTAAACGTTGACTTGAATGTAGGATGAAGTTATTTTAAACAGGTATATTTCTATTATGGCTCGGTCATGCACGACTCCGCTATTTTCGAATGTTTAAAATCTGCTAGTACTATCTGCATAAGCAGTTGTTGAGTAGAGATAACACACTTTGTTTTAGCACATGAACAAAATTTCCTTATACCAGGTTCAGACTTGCTCCTGGGCATTTTGTAAAACACTATTATCAGTGCCCGATGGTTTGCAGAGCTACGGTATAGTCCATTCAAGGCTGACTAGATGCAGCTGCTACTAAGCTCCCCATTTGAGTAACAACTCTATTGGTGTAATGATATAGTTAACACAGTGTTGATATTACGGAAGTGATGCTTACTGGAATTTTACTGGGTATTTATGGTTACTGTTGAGAGCCTAACAATTTAAAGCAAATGCATTATTGTTAATTATTTAAAGAATAGGTAAGGGGGTAGTAATTTTCAGCTTAAAACATGTTCTGATGTGATCGCATGCTTTTCATTTTACAGAGTTGTTGAAGCAGAAGAATGCTGATTGTGGATAAGGCACAACAGTTGCATAAGCAGTGCTCATCATAATTGGTTTGGTGCAGGCAATAGATTTTTTTTTTGCCTTCAGGAGTTCTTGTGGGTCTGAGGAAGGCATCAGTGTTGGTTAGCACTCTTAACTAGGGAGTGGTAGTTACTTAAAATAAGTAATGATTGACCAGATGGAGAAAGGGGAGTAATTAAGGAAATTAGTAAGTGGAGGTAGTAAGGAAGTTCTTAAGGTTCTTCATGTAGATTTTATAGCTTTGGCTTTCATTTTGTTTAGCTAAAGTCATAGGAACAACTCTAATTTAGAACTTCCTAATTATCAATGTCAGAAAGCTAAATTAGAAAAATGAAAGGCATACATGGTACCTCTATCCAGTAAAGTGTCTGATTTTCAGCAAGTGAAACACTTCCTGCTGTTTATCCAGAAGTGGGATTTAGTCATAAAACAAAACTAAAGGGAAGAGTCAGTGTAGAAACTTAAGCAACTGGAATCATGGCTAAAATGATTGAAAGTATATTTAAAAACTGGAAACAAAATTGGGTCATTTGGCTTTTGTTTAAACTATTGATTTTGTAAGCCTACTTTACCCCTACCTCCTGTCTTGGAAACAAATTGAGATAAAACATCATGTTGGAGATTAGAGCCAATAGTATAAAAGCTACTGTTCAGAGGAAACAGATTTGAATTGTTGGGTTAGAAGAACCAAGTCACCTTGAGAATTTTTGCATAGCAAAGTAGCAGTACTATCATGTCCAACATTTGCAATTGTGGAGAATAATAAAAAAAAAAAAAACCAAACCCTCATTTGACACTCTTAGTCACAGACTATGAGGGTATTGACCAAATTTAAATTGCTCTTGCACTTACATAACTGTTTTCTTCGATCCTATAATCTAAATTACTTGGGTTTATGCTTTTGGCTCCTGAGGTTTTATTTAGGTACCTTGATGATAGTGTAGAACATTGAGCATAGTAAATATGAATGTTAAATTCAAATTAAGAAGTATGCTTAAAGGACCAGACAGCTGTTTGGCAAATAGTTTACTGACCCAGCAGACTTAATTCCATTCTCATTGGAAAAGAATTGGTCTTGATTCTTCTGGCTTTATACTGGTTGTAAGAGAAACAGAATGATAGTGTGTTCCTTGTTTAGTTGAATATAAAACGTAGGTATTATAGATCACTTTCCTCTTTTTGGAATGTTTTGTATTTGAAACTTAATAAAACTTAATATGCATTTTTGTGGCCCTGGTTCTTTTTTACTTCTTTGCAATAAGGACTTTATTTAGGCTTAAGTATGACATTGAGATGTCCCTTTCCCCCCAGGGTAGTTTTCATTCCCTGTTGGCACTTGTACTTACTAGGGAACATAGTCACTTAAGGTACAGTTGGTTTATTTGGGCAGTGAGCTTCAAGTAGGCGTCAAGGTAATTTGGATGATTTCATTAATCTTTACCCTGAAATGAAATGGTAGCAATAACTACGAAATCTAAGAGCTAAAATAACAAAGATGTACTGTAGCGCTTTTAAACTTGCTTGCATTGTTGGTCAGGTTAACTCAGTTTGGCAGTGAATCCAACTTCGGACAAAGTCCTTCAGCATTGCTGTTAAACCCAGTACACGATTACTGTTTCTGTAATGGCAACTTGGTTTTTTGGCTCTATCTACTGTTCTACATACATTGCACTCCTGATGTTTAATGCCAAAACTATTAAGTAATATTTATTCAAGGAAAAACCATAGATTTAGGGGTATCCCTGTCCCCAAGATCTATAGAGCATTAGAAGAGGCAACACAGAAATGGCATGATTGACTACCATATCCAATTAGGGTAAGGTGAACTAGTTAAGGCTGAGTTGGAGAATTGTGATTGGTGTAATGTTAGATTTCTTTGACAGGTGTTTCCTGTGTATGTAGGCTGACTTGGGCTTAGACTTGTGACATGGGCCAGGCCACTGGGACATCTTCCATTTGGTGGTTCTAATATACGTTATACTTTACTGACACATAAATTTGGGTTTTGTAGTTGAGCAGAACTTAATCACATGGAAAGGGAATATTAGAGCTGAGTACAAAAATGGCAGAAAAAGCCCCAAGTATTGTTCTGTGAATAACCTCAACCCAAAACCAGTTCCAGAAAAATTTTCGTCCCAGTCAATAAGGTCATCTCCCACCCCCAGAGAAGCAACGACCTGATTTCTATTATGATTTTCTGCATATTTAACTCCATATAAATTCTAATTCCTACATGAATGTATTTTTTTATGACTAGCTGCTTTGTGTGTGCGTGTTTTTTTTTTTTTTTTGAGATTATGTAGTGTGCATATTTTCATTACAGAGTACAATTCCAGTGTATACTTCTTGGTGCATAGTTTATCCATGCTGTTGATGGACATCTGGGCTGTCTACAGTTTTGGGCTGTTGAGACTAAAATGTTTCTATGAATATTCTTGCACTAGTGTTTGACATGTTTTTGTTTTTTTGGATCAATAACTTGGGAGTGGAATGGTAGTGTTAATAGGGTAGATGATATAATGTGTGAGAAACTGACAAATAGTTTCCCCAAAGTGATTGTACCATTTAATGTTCTAATACCAATTTATGAGAGTTCTGGTTGCTTTCCAACATTGTTGCTGTTTTAACACTTCAGTGGATGGGTGGGATGGAATCACTTGGTGATTTTATTTTTATTTTTAAAATTTTACTGAGTTTAGAGGAAGGGAGAGAGAAACATAGCTTTGCTGTTTCACTTATTTATTTATGCATTCATTGCTTGATTTTTTGTATGTGCCCCAACCAGGGATTGAACCCACAACCTTGGTGTATCAGGATGATGCTCTAATCAACTGAGCTACCTGGCCAGGGCTATTTTTATTTTTTAAGTATAGTTAGTAAACAATATTAGTTTCATTTCAGTTATACAATATAGTGTTCCAATGTTTATATAGCTTAGGATGTGATCACCAAGTCTAGTAACCAACTGTCAGGCAGACTTAACTACTGATTATATTCCCCTTCACATTTTTTTAATCCATTCTCCTTCCCCTCTGCCTAACCACCTGATTCTGAATTTTTCTTTTGTTAAGGGTTTTTTTTAAAGATTTTTTTTCCTTTTTTAGATTTTATTTATTTATCTTTAGAGGGGAAGGGAAGGAGAGGGAGAGAAACATCAATGTGCGGTTGCCTCTTGTATGTCCCCTGACGGGAACTGGCCTGGCAACCCAGGCATGTGCCCTGACTGGGAATTGAACCGTGATCTTTCGGTTCGCAGGCCCGCGCTCAATCCACTGAGCTACACCAGCCAGGGCTCTTTTGTTAAGGGTTTTTAAAAGATTTTATTTATTTTAATTTTTAGAGAGCAATAGAAACATCGATGTGCAAGAGATACATCGATCAGTTGCCTCACATGCCCCCAGCTGGGGACCTGGCCACCAACCCAGGCATGTGCCCCAACCAGGAATTGATCCGGTGACCCTTTGGTTTGCAGGCCAGTACTCAGTGCCCTGAGTTGCCAGCCAGGGCTTGCCCGAATTTTAATCTTATATAAATATATTTGTCAAAACGAAGAGATTAACATTGGTATATTATTACTAACTAAAGTCCAGATGGTTCAAATTTCATAATTTGTCCACTACTCTCTGTTCCAGGATCCAATCCAGAATGTCACATTGCATTTCATAATGGACAGTTTCTCATGTTATTACAGCCATCTGCTTATCTTTGCAAACTGTCCAAGTCTTTTATCCATTTCAAAAATTGTCTTTAAAGATTTTATTTTATTTATTTTTAGAATGAGGGCAAGGGAGGGAGAAAGGGAAGAGAAACACCAATCATTTGCCTCTGCAACCCAGGCATGTGCCCTGACCAGGAATCAAACTGGTGACCTTTCAATTTGCAGGACAGTGCCCAATTAGCCACACCAGTCAGGGCTTGATCATCTTTTTAAATATAACAAATATGTATTCTGGATAAAAGTTCTTTTGTCAGATATGTGTGTTGTGAATATGTTTTAGTCTTTTTAAAGCTTATAACAGCAGTAAATAATGTCACTCAATTTCTGTGGGTCAGCAATTCAGAGTCAGCCTGGCTGGGCAGCTCTACTTCAAGTGTTTTCCTGATTATTTTTCTTTTTTTATTTATTTTATTTATTTTTTTATTTTTTTTATTTGTCTTTAGAGGGGTAGGGGAGAGGGAGAGAAATATCAATGTACGGTTGCCTCTTGTGTGTCCCCTGCTGGGAACTGGCCTGCAACCCAGGCATGTGCCCTGACTGGGAATCGAACCGCGATCCTCTGGTTCGCAGGCCCACGCTCAATCCACTGAGCTACACCAGCCAGGGCTGATTATTTTTCTTGATGAGCAATTGAAGTGTAACTCATCAAAAATTGTATGGTTATTTCTTCTAGTGACCTATGGAAACTGCCTACTTGGAGGTCATTATGCTTGTTTTCTATCTTCTACAAATCTGGTGGCATTTTATTGAAGTTACTGACGTGACATTAGTTAATACAACCGTACAGGTTTCAGGCGAACAACTCAATAAAATGTCTGCGTATGGCATTGTGTGCTTACCACCCAAAAGTCAAGTCTCCTTCCATCCCCGTTTATCTCTCCTTTGCCCAATTCACCTCCCTCAACCCCTTGTGCCTCTGGCTATCACTGAACTGTTGTCCCTGTTTCTGTCTGAAACTATAGTACAAGGCCATTGTAATCAAAACGGCCTGGTACTGGCATAAAAATGCATTGTAGATCAACAGAACAGAGCCTAGGAAAAATCCCACAGCTTTATTGTATAAACATTTGACAAAGGAGGTAAGAGCATGCAATGGAGTAAAGAGTCTTCAGTAAATGGTTTTGGGAAAATTGGACACGTTAAAATGAAACTAGACCACCAACTTACAATACACAAGAATAAACTCAGAATAAAGGCTTAAGTGTAAGTCATGAAACCATAAAAATACTAGAAGTAAACAGTAAAATCTCATACATCACTGGTAGCAATATTTTTGCCAATAAAAGAAAAAAAGGACAAACTGGAAAGCTTTTGCACAGCAAAAGAAACCAACGAAGTGAAAAGGCAACACACTATGGGAGAATATATTGTCCAATGGTACATGTGATAAGAAATTTCCAAAATATATAATTTCTACACAACACCAAGAAGACAGACAACCCAGTTAAATGGGTAAAGGAGCTGAATAGACATTTCTCCAAAGAGGACATACGGATGGCCAATAGATATGTGTGAAAAGATGCTCAATGTCACTAATCAGATATGCAAATTAAAACCACAATGAGATATCACCTTATAATCCATTTTATATTGATTTTTTAGTGGTAAGGTAGGATTGGAAACTTATTTTTAAATACATGGATATCCATTTATTTTGGCATCTGTTGAAAAGATTACTCACCACCTGATCTCAGTTTCTTTGTAAGAATCACATAGAACTAGGTACATTACTTTCTTAATACTCTACCTTGATCTCGATTACTGTAGCTTTTTAGTAAGTTCTGTATAGATACTAATTCTTTAAGTTTTCTTCCTGCAGAGTGTTTTTTCCCTCTTGATGTTAGGGCTGTTTTTTCCCTCTACTTCAAACTCCATCTTCCATGTTAGAAGCTTTCCTAAAATGAATGGAAATTTTTGATTTTGTGCTCATGATTATAATAATAGGAGATTAAAATGTTTGTAAACTCTAAGGGCTTTTTGACTTTGAGCTTAACTGTGGGAGCCGTTTGTTGGGGACCCTTGCCTTAGGTTTTTCCTCTTGGGTTAATAAGATTCCTCAAGGAAATCTTGGCCAAATTTCATTTCTGCCTTGAAAATCTAGGTGGTTTTTACTAGCTCAGGATGGAGGGTTGGGGTTTTAGTGTATGTTTGGTAGGCGATCACATGGCCTGTATGCCTGCACATATAATATGCTACTCACTCCAGCAGCTCATGCTGACTGGGAATTGCTGTCATGGTGTTAAGGTAGAAGATGATCTATCTCAGCAATGTGGGGGTAGGGGAAAAGAGTACAATTAGAAATTTCTCCTGGCATCTCCGTAATGGTGCCTGCCCCTCTACCATTTTCGGCCACTCTCCCCTGAACTTTACTCCTGCACCCCAGATACATCTCTGTAGGTGATACAGACTGAGTTCAGATTTCAGCTCCAGTTTTACCAGGTGTGTAACCTTAGGCAAGTTTATTTAACCTATCTATATCTGTTTTCTCATCTGCGAAATGGGGAGGGTAATATATAATAGCATCGGCTGGGAAGATTGAGTTAATAGTGCCAGCCACATGGTTAAATGCTGCCTAAGTAGTAGATTTCATCATCTACCAATTTCTTGTGTGTCATCTTCAAGGCTGGACTTGGGGAGGGAGCCTGTACCTTATATGAGATCAGCACCTTGTCAAGGACTAAAAGTCCCTACTGCAAGCCAAGGTTTTTCCTTTTCTCCTGAGTCATATTCCTCAATTTTTGATACATTATTGTAATTAGTCTACTCAGGGTTTTTCTCATTTTATTTTCACTTTCTATTTACATTCCCCTGCTCCCCAGTAATAACTGTTCTAATGCTTTAAATGTATTTCAATTTGTTTGTGTTTTTATTGATTGCATTATGATACATTACATGCATGTATTTTAAATTTACATTCAAGTAAATAGTATGGTATGGTATTTATTGTTTCTTCTAACACCATCATGTTTTGAAGATTTACCCATATTGCAAAATAGACACCTAGTTGATTCTAACTGTGCCATAGTATTCAGTGGTGTGCATCTTCCATTATTTGCCCATCTACTCTGCCAGTTGGTATGTAAGCTATTTTTCCTGGGTTGTATATTACTTGGCTACCTGGAGTATGGTAAGATTTGACCCTAGTTGTGGGTCTAGTGGCATTTTAAGGTGATTGTGGTATATCTTAAGAATAGCATCCATGTTCAAGGAATCTGCCCCAGGGGAGGTTATCACAAGATTTTTTAAAAATTTCTTACAATGAAGAAGCAAAAAACCCGAACAGACCAATAACAGCTGATGAAATTGAAGCAGTAATCAAAAAATTCCTGACACACAAAAGCCCTGGACCAAACCATTTCACAGGAGAATTTTACAAAGCATTTAAGGATGATCTAACCCCTGCCCTTCACAGATTACTCCAAAAAATTCAAGAAGAGGGAAGACTCCCAAACTCTTTTTATGAAGCCTCCATCATCCTAATCCCAAACCAGATTAAGACATAACAAAGTAAGAAAACTTCAGGCCACTATCGCTGATGAAGGCAGACACTAAAATCATGAACAAAATGTTGGCAAACCACATCTAGCAATACATTAAAAAGATTGTACGCCACGATAAGTGGGATTCATCCAAGAGATGCAAGGGTGTTACACTTTTCTCAAATCAATAAACATAATACATCACATAAACAAAACAAAAGAAACACCATGTGATCATAGCAATACATGTGGAAAAGGCATCTGATAAGGTACAGCACCCATTTATGTTCAAAACACTTAGCAAGATGGGAATAGAGGGAGCATTCCTCAACATAATAAGGGTCATATAGGAGAGACCTACAGCTAACATCATACTCCATGGGCAAAAACTAAAAACTCTCACTAAGATCAGGAACAAGACAAGGATGTCCCCTTTCACCACTCCTATTCAATATAGCATTGGAAATCTTAGTCACAGCAATCAGATGAGAAAAAAGTAAAGGGCATCCAAATTGGAAAGGAGGAAGCAAAACTCATTGTTTGCAGATGGCATGGTAGTGTACGTAGAAAATCCTATAAACTCCACCAAAAAACTACTTGACCTAATAAATGACTTTGGCAAAACAGTGGGATACAAGGTGAATATTCAGAAATCAAGCATTTTTGTACACCAACAATGAAACATCAGAAACAGAAATGAGGGAAAAATCCCATTTGATACTACAACAAGAAAAATAAAGTACCTAGGAATAAACCTAACCAAGGAGGTAAAAGACCTGTACTCAGAAAACTGCACAACACCGAAGAAAGAAATTAAGAAGGACACAAACAAATGGAAGCATGTATCATGCTCGTGGATTGGAAGAATTAACATCATAAAAATGTCCATACTACCCAAAGTAATTTATAGATTCAATGCAATCCCTATTAAAGTACCAATGACATATTTTGCAGATATAGAACAAACATTTTGAAAATTTATATGGAACCATAAAGGACCTTGAATAGCTGCAGCAATTTTGAGAAAGAAGAACAAAGTAGGAAGATCACAATACCTGTTATCAAACTATTACAAGCTCACTGTAATCAAAACAGCCTGATACTGGCATATGAACCAACATATAGAGAAATGGAACAGAACAGAGAACCCCAAAATAAACCTGTCTCTATAGTCAATTAATATTCGAAAAAGGGGGCAGAGGCATTAAATGGAGTAAAAATAGCCTCTTCGACAAATGGTGTTGGGAGATCTGGACAGCTGCATTCAAAAACATGAAAGTTGATCACCGACTTACATCATACACAAAAATGAATTCAAGGTGGGTAAAAGACTTAAATACAAGTCATGACAACGTAAAACTACTAGAGGAATATATTGGCAGGAAAATCTCAGACATTCCCTGCAGCAGTGTCTTCACCAATATGTCTCCTAAAGCAAGGGACTTAAAGGAAAGAGTAAACAAATTGGACCTCATCGAATTAAAAAACTTCTGCATGGCTAAAGAAAACAGCATTAAAATGAAAAGAGAACCAACCATATGGGAAAACATTTGCCAATGATACCTCACAAAACAGTTTGATCTCCAAAATATATAAAGAACTCACATGACTCTACTCCAGGAAGACAAACAACCTAATTAAGAAATGGGCAAAAGACTTGAACAGAAACTTCTCCAAGGAGGACATACAGAGACATATGAAAGGATGCTCAGCATCACTAGCCATCAGAGATGCAAGTTAAAACCACAAAGAGATACTACTTCACAATGGTCAAAATGGCCATCTATAAGCAAATCAACAAACAGTAAGTTCTGGTGAGGTTGTGGAGAAAAGGGAACCCTAGTGCACTGTTGGTGGGAATGCAGACTGGTGCAGCCACTGTGGAAAACAGTATGAAATTTCCTCAGAAAACTAAAAATGGAACTGCCTTTGACCTGGTAATTCCACTGCTAGGATTATATCCTAAGAACCCTGAAACACCAATCCAAAAGAACCTATGCACCCCAATGTTCATAACAATAGTCAAGTGCTGGAAAGCAACCTACGTGCCCTTCAGTAAATGAATGGATCAAACAACAGTGGTACATTTACATGATGGAATGCTATGCAGCAGAAAGAAAGAGGGAGCTCCTACCCTTTGTAATAGCATGGATGGAATTGGAGAGCATTATGCTAAGTGAAATAAGCCAAGTGTTGAGGGACAAACACCATATGATCTCACCTTTAACTGGGTCCTAATCAACAAAAGAAAAAAGCAAGCAAAATATAACCAGAGACATTGAAATTAAGAACAAGCTGACAGTAACCAGAGGTGAGAGAGGATAATGGGGGGAAAGGGGAAGGGTTTTTAGAAACAACTATAAAGGAAATATGGACAAAACCAAGGGGGGTGAAAACAAGGGAGGGACATAGGTTTGGCTGGGTTGGGGGCAGAGAGTAGTGTGGGGTAAATGCAGACAACTATAATTGAACAATAAAATATTTTTGAAAAAAAGTAAATAGAAATACAGTTTAAAATGTTTTCCTATTAAAACTTAATAGATTGTCCCTTTCATACCAAAAGCAAGTTTTTACTAAGTAAATATATATTTTCATTTAAAAAAAATTACAGTTTCGTTTCTTAAATGTATAATCTGTATTATATTCTATTACCATTTAGTCCCTTTATACCACCCTCCCCGCAGCAATCACCACCTTGTTGCCCATGTCCATGAGTCTTTTTTCCTTTTTGCTCAATCCCTCCACCCTCCTAATCTCCTCCCACCCCAAAGGCTGTCATCTGCTCTCCATCTATGACTCTGTCTCTGTTTTGCTTTGTTCAGTTTGTTCAGTTAGATTCCACATATGAGTAAAATAATATGGTATTTGTCTTTCTCTGACTGGCTTATCTTACTTGGTGTAATGTTCTCCAGGTCCATCCATACTGTTGCAAATGGTAAAACTTTCTTCTTTTTTATATTCAAGTAGTATTTCATTGTGTAAATATCCCACAGTTGTTATCCACTCAACTATTGGTGGACACTTGGGCTGCTTCCATATCTTGGCAATTGTAACTAACACCACAATGAACATAGGGGTACTTATGTTCTTTCAAATTAGTGTTTTGAGTTCCTTTGGATGTATTCCCTGAAGTGGGATTGCTAAGTCAAAAGGCAGATCCATTTTTAATTTTTTGAAGTATCTCCATACTGCTTTCAACAGTGGCTGCACCAGTCTGCATTCCCACCAACAGTACAAAAGGGTTCCCCTTTCTCCACATCCTCGTCAGCACTTGTTGTTTGTTGATTTATTGATGATAGCCATTCTGACAAGTGTGAGGTGGTATGTCATTGTGGTTTTTATTTGCATTTCTCTGATAATTTGTGACATTGAGCATCTTTTCCTGTGTCTATTGGCCATCTGTATGTCCTCTTTGGAGAAGTGTCTGTTCAGGTCCTTTGCCCATTTTTAAATTGGGTTGTTTGTTTTTTGGGGTGGGTTGAGTATTGTAAGTACTTTATGAATTTTGGATATTAACCCCTTGTCAGATGTATTGATGAATATGTTCTCCCGTTTCGTGGGCTGTCTTTTTATTTTGTTGATGATTTCCTTTACTGTGCAAAAACTTTTTAATTTGATGAAGTTAATTTTTTTTCTTTTGTTTCCCTTGCCTGGGGAGATACATCTGATAAAAAATTGCTACAAGCAATGTCCAAGACTTTGCTGCCCGTGTTTTCTTCTGGGAGTTTTATAGTTTCAGGTCTAACATTTAAGCCTTTGATCACTTTTGAATTTATTCTCTTTTATTCTCTTTGTTGTTGTTCAGTTAGTTGTCCTCATTTTCCCCCCATAACCTTCCCCTTCCCTACCTACTCCCCACCTCCCACATTCAATCCCCCCATTTTCTTTGTCCATGAGTCCTTTATACATGTTCCTTGATTTGACCTTCTTGTGTGTGGTGTTAGAAGGTGGTCTACTTTCATTTTTCTACACGTATCTATCCAATTTTACCAACATCATTTATTGAATAAACTATATTTAGCCCATTCTATATGCATTTTCCTCTATTGAATATCAATTGACTATAAAGGTGTGGGTTTATTTCTGGGCTCTCTATTCTGTTCCATTGATCTATATGTCTGTTTTTATGCCAGTACCAGGCTGTTTTGATTACTATGGCCTTGCAGTATAGTTTGATATTAGGTAGTGTGATTCCTCCAACTTTGTTCTTCTTTTTCAGGATTGTTGTTGCTATGTGGGGCCTTTTGTGGTTCCATATAAATATTTGGAATATTTGTTCTAGTTCTGTGAAATCGGTCATTGGAATCTTCATAGGAATTGTGTTGAATCTATAGATTGTTTTGGGTAGTATGGACATTTCAGTGATGTTAATTCCTCCTATCCATGAACATGGTGTGTACTTCCACTTATTTGTATCTTCTTCAATTTCTCTCTTCAGTATCTTATAATTTTCTGAGTACAGGTCTTTTACATCCTTGTTGAGGTTTATTCATAGGTATTTTATTCTTTTTGAAGCAATTGTGAATGGGATTGTTTTCTTAATTTCCCTTTCGTTAGTTATTCGTGTATAAAAATGCAACTGATTTCTGAATGTTAATTTTGTATCCTGCTACTTCACTGAATTCATTTATCAGTTCTAGTAGTTTCTTGGTGGAATCTTTGGGGTTCTCTATGTACAATATCATGTAATCTACAAATACAGACAGTTTTACTTCTTTTTTTTCAATTTAGGTGCCTTTTATTTATTTTTCTTGTTTGATTGCTGTCTCTAGGACTTCCAAATCTATGTTGAATAAGAGAGGTGAAAGTGGGTATCTCTGTCTTGTTCCCAATCTTAAGGGGAACAGTTGTTGTTTTGCCCATTGACTGTGATGCTGGCAGTGGGTTTGTTACATATGGCCGTTATTATGTTTAGGTATGTTCCCTCTATTCCCACTTCACTGAGAGTTTTTATCATAAGTGGGTGCTGGATTTTATCAAAAGCTTTTCCTGCATGTATTGACATAATCGTATGTTTTTATCCTTCCTTTTGTTTATGTGGTGAGTCACATTTATTATTTGCGAATGTTGAACCATCCTTGCAGTCCTATAATAAATCCCACTTGATCATATTGTATGATCTTTTTGATGCATTGCTGTATTCAGTCTGCTAATATTTTGTTGAGGATTTTAGTGTCTGTGTTCATCAGAGATATCGGCCTATAGTTTTCTTTCTTCGTAGTGTGTTTCTCTGGTTTTGGAATTAGCATAATGCTGGCCTTGCAAAATGAGTTTGGGAGCCTTCCCTCCTCTTGACTTTTATGAAATAGTTTGAAAAGGAAAGGTGTTAGTTTCTCTTGGAATATGTTGTAAAATTCACCTGTGAAGCCATCTGGTCCAGGGCTTTTATTTGCTGGTAGTTTTTCTATTTCTGCTTCAATTTCATTAGATATAATCTTTCTATTCATATTCTCTGATTCTTCCTGACTTATTTTTGGAAGATTGCATATATCTAGGAATTTATCCATTTCATCCAGATTGTCCAATTTGTTGTCATATAGTTGTTCATAGTATTTTCTTATATTCCTTTGTATTTCTTTGATGTCAGTTGTCACTTCTCCTCCATTTCTGATTTTATTTATTTGGGTCCTTTCTCTTTTTTTCTTGATGAATCTGATGAAAGGTTTGTTAATCTTGTTGATCTTTTCGAATAACCAGCTCTTGGATTCATTGATTTTTGTATCATTTTTTAAGACTCTATTTCTTTTATTTCTGCTCTGATATTAATTATGTCCTTTCTTCTACTCACGTTGGGCTTTTGTCTCTTTTCAATTTCCTTTAAGTGTGAAATTAGATTGTTTATTTGCGCTTTTTTTTTTAGACAGGCCTGCAATGGTGTGAGTTTCCCTCTTAGCATTGCTTTCTCAGTGTCCCACATATTTTAGATTGTTCACAAGATTTTTAATCAATAGAAGTCATTTCTAGACACTGCAGGGCAACAATTGGTAAGGGAGGTTCTGAATGACTTGAGGATTCACTATTGTCAGTTTCATCTGGTTCCAAACAGATGTCTCCATTCACATGAGAAACTTAATGAGGCCAAATTCAACTCATAATTTAGCATCCTATCCAGTTGATTTTAAGGAATACCAGACCTACAGCTACAGACTTATGAGTTGAGAGTTAATAGTGTTGAGCTTGTAATTTATAAATAAATAAATTTATAAATTTAAAGGCTTCAGGCCAAGGCTTGAGCTTGTAATTTTTTTCTTTGTAAGCACTCAAGTGATCTCAAAAGAATCCACCCACCACCAGTCTTTATGGTCATCATTACTGGTACAATGGTTAATTACAGCAACCACTTGGGCTCCCAGAGTATATACTTCAGTTGGTATATCTTGATTTACTGTGATGCCCCTGCATGCCATGGATTACTAGAATCTCTTCTCCCATTTACAAGGAGCACTGAGCTCAAACCTAAAGCCATGAACAAATCAATCCCCAAATTCTATTTTTGTGGGTCTGTCTTCAGTTGCTACTCTCTAAGGTCTATCTCCAGGTCATCCAAGTTTGGGCCCAGTCAGGAGAGAGAAACCACACAGTACTTAGAACAGGGAAAGTTTGATATAAAGAATTTAACATGGATAGGAATAATGAAGGAATACTTAGAAGTAAAGGGAACTCAATATAGGAGTACTAGATATATTAATAGAATAGCATAATATATAATCACTACTTACAGGACCAAGATGGAGTACTAAAGGACCCCCTACTCTTTGATAGAGACTCATTTCCACTCTAATGCCTTAAATCTAGACATTGTTGGAGAGGTATGGATGTGGCCTCTTGAATAGAGGAGTCACTAGTGTCACACTCACAGAACTTGCTAGACATCTGTCCTCCAGTGTACTGGAGAAGGCTGTTCACAGGGAGGTGTCTTACCAGAAGTACTCAGCTATAGAACTGTCCCAGGCTGAGATGAGGATTGGGAGGTGCTGGGGAAGCTGCTGCCCATTGCATGCAGGGAGAAGTGGTGAGCAATGTTTAAGAACCTGAGGATGGAAGAAACAAGTCAGGAACCTGAGGATGGAAGAAACAGCAGGAACCAGGCATGGAGAAGATGAACAAGCAGATGCTGCAAGAGGCAGCCAAGCAAGCATACCAGAATCAGGATGCAAACTTTTTGTTCTTCCTGAAGTGTTTCTGATGCCCTTTATTGACAAGACCTAAGGTGATACTGTGATATAAGAAATGATGTATTTTGGTATTCATCGCAGCTCTTGAAACAGCTCTGTAGTGATAAAGGAAAGAATAGCATCTTTGTAAGTAATATTTGGTTTTTGTCCCTAGGTTTTGAAATAACTCCAGAGTGATATGGGTGAAAAGAATGTTTTTTGTTATTCAGATTTCCTAAGGAATGGGGAGGGCACATGGGACAGGTTGACAGAGGAACTGATCAAGTAATTAGAGACTTTCAGCCTCACCCCTGACCTCAGAGAGGGGTTGAATTAATCACCAATGGCTAATTATTTAATCAATGGTATCCTTGAAACAAAGCCTTAAAGAAACTAACCAGAAGAGTTCAGAGAACTCCCCAGTTGAACACATGCAGTTGTTGGGAGGGTGATGTGCCCAGAGAGGCTATGGAAGCTCCCTGCCCCTTGCCCATACTTTTCCCTATGTGTCTCTGATTTGGCTGTTTCTGTGTTGTATTCTTTATAACAAATGAATAATAATAGTAAAATGCTTTTCTTGAGTTCTGTGAATTGTTGTAGCAAATTATCAAACCTGAGGAGGGGAAGGTGTGAACTTCTGATTTATAGCAGATCATTCAGAAGTACAGAAGGCCCAGACTTGTGATTGATATCTTAACTGCTGTGGGCCATCTTCCGTGACTGAGCCCTTAACTTGTGGAATCTGATACTAACACCAGGTAGATGGAATTGCAGGCCACTCAGCTATTAGAAAATAGGTCAATGTGGGGGGAAAAACAAACATTTGGTGGCCAGAAATATTGAGAGTAGTAGTAAGGAGGGAAAAGTTTCTTTTTTTAACCTAATATGGAATTAGGCAATCCAGCTGGCAATGGAAAATTATTTAACAGGCTCAGATTTGCCCTGGCTGGTGTGGCTCAATGGATTGAGTGCTGACCTGTAAATCAAAGGGTCGCTGGTTCAATTCCTGGTAAGGGCACATGCCTGGGTTGCAGGCCACACCCACAGTAGGGGGCATGTGAAGGGCAACCGCACATTGATGATTCTCTCCCTCTCTCCCTCCTTCCCTTCTCTCTGGGAATAAATAAATAAAATAAATTTTAAATAAGTAAATAAATACATTTTTAATAAATAAATAAAATTTGTATAAATAACTATTTAAATAATAAATCTTTTGAAAATTATTTAAAGGGCTCAGACTGATTTTCTTTTTAAAAAAAGATTTTATTTATTTATTTTTAAAGAGAGGGGAAGGGA
Source organism: Glossophaga mutica (assembly GCA_039655065.1). Lineage (NCBI taxonomy): Eukaryota > Metazoa > Chordata > Mammalia > Chiroptera > Phyllostomidae > Glossophaga > Glossophaga mutica. Next base: position 21,832,533 of record CM077318.1, read on the forward strand.
GGGAGAAAGAGAGGGAGAGAAACATCAATGTGTGTTTGCCTCTCACACACCTGCTCCTGGCGACCTGGCCCACAACCCAGGCATAGGCCCTGACTGGGAATTGAACTAGTGACCCTTTGGTTTAAAAGGCAGTGCTTAATCCACTGAGCCACATGAGCCGGGCTCAGATTTATTTTCATAGAGCAAGTAAAAAGTGAATTTGGAACTTAAGGGTAATGCTGATCTCATAAAATAAATCAGGAAATGTTTACTCTCTTTGCCAAAAGACTATGTTTAGAATTGGTATCATCTTTTACCTAAAAGATAGAAATCACTAAAGAAATCTGGTCCTAGAATTTTATTTGTGGGAAGATTTTTTAAATTGCAAATTTATTTTTTTGAGTAGATAGAAATCTATTCAGGTTTTCTATTTTTTGTGTGTGTTTGTCTCTGACAGGCAGGACTCCAAAATGGTTCCCCAAATTTCCCTTCCTAATTTCCAGTACCGTGAATATGATATGTGTTGTTGGGAACTGCCCTGCCTGGTTTCAGAAGCTATAGCCCCCTATGGCTAAAGCTGAGTAAGACACCTTGGGACCATAAGCCACTAAGGAGACAAAGCTTATCTCCCTGGCACGGGTGCCACCTCTGCCCCCTTTTACTTCACCCTACTTGGCCCCAGGCAGATGACTGGTTAGCCAATAATGGGTAAGATTCCTCAAGGGAGCAACAACCTAAGACAGGCATGGTTGTGAAGGGGGCCTCAAAGAAGGACTTGGGGGTCTATAGGAAAAGGGGCGATAGACCCTCACCCCTCAGCTTTGACATAGCCTGAGTCTTCAGTCTGTCTGCAAGAAGTCTCCTAATCTCTTGGCTGCCTTACTTGCCCTGCCTGACTTAAGCCTGAAACAATGCCAGAGGGCGTTACAGCCCTGGGCAGGAACAGGTGGTTCCCCAGGGTGATCATGCCTAAGAAAGAATTCATAAAATCCTGTGAAACCTGCTGTGCTAAGAATGTCCTCAATTTTCTGATAGGGGTCCAAGCATAGAATGAATTTTTTTCCCAAAGTTTCATGGCCCTTTAGCTATCTGACCCTGACTCAAAATAAGCCCTCATAGCTCTTTGTATGTTATCTATTGTTTGATAATTACTGCCTGACAATGATGAATGAAGACCTTCCTTCAGATAATGCTCCTAGAAAAGCAATACAAGCTTGTCCAGGCAAGGGTCAGGGTGCTCTCTCACTCAGAGAGTGTCCATGCCATCCCTTTTTGTCCACAGCATTTCTGCAGTCTGTGTGAATTTATTCATTGCATCCACAATGCCTCAGACACCACTAGTCAGAGTCTGCATCAATGTGTCATGGTCATGGTTATGTTTTATGTTACATGGTGAAAGGCATTTTGCAGATATAATTATTAAGGTTACTTATCAGGTGACTTTGAGTTAATCAAAAGGGAAATAATCTGGAAGGCCCAATATAATCATATGAGCTCTTTAAAAGCAAATATTTTTTTCAGCCCTGACCACTGTTGCTCAGTTGGCTGGAGTGTTGTCCCATAGCCAAAAGGTTGTGGTTCAATTCCTGGTCAGAAGCATGCCTAGATTTTAGGTTTGGGTTCATTCCCTGTTCTGGGTGCATATGATTCCTAGTATGGGCACATATGGGAGGCAACCAATCAGTGCTTCTATCTCACATTGATGTTTCTCTCTCTCCCTACCTCTCTAAAAGCAATGAAAAAAATTGTCCTCAGATAAGAATTAAAAAAAGATTTTTCTTCCCTAGCTGGTGTGGCTCAGTGGATTGAGCACTGGCCTGCGAACCAAAGGGTCACCAGTTCAATTTCCAGTCAGGACACATGGCTGGGTTGTGGGCCAGGTCCCCAGTAGGGGGCGTGTGAGAGGCAAACACACATTGATGTTTCTCTTTCTCTTTCTCCCTCCCCCTCTCTAAAATAAATAAATAAAAGATTTTTCTCAGGCTGGTAACAAAGGAAGGAGTCAGAGAGATTTGAGCATGAGGAGGATTTAATATGCCATTGCTTGCATGAAAATGGAGGGAGATATGTCTTCATGATATCAGGGAATTTTACCCTGTTTTGTTTATTGAGGTATTCCAAAAGCCTTAAAAAGTGTGTGGCACAGTAGATATTCAATAAATATGTGTTGAATGAATGGATACACTTTTCTCTCCATACTTATCATCCAAAAATATCTCTACCAAACACACTTTAACTATGTTACATATATTCCCAATATACTGTCCATGGCTACCCCAAAGAAGGATAACTCAAAGTTTTGTGAATAATTGCATTCAACTCCAAGTGCAGAAAAACTCTGGGATTTTATCTCCATATTCTCTAATATATGGACTAAACATTCTGTATATTAAGTGTTCAGAGGAAACAAGAGTATGATACAGCAAAGGACAAAATTCAAGTGAAGACTACAACCTCAAGTAATTGGTTGCAAGGCAAAATTTGTATTCATACTCTTGTTTCTAAAAGATCCATTTTATATTCCCTTCACCTCAGTTAACCTAAATATTTATTCCTGAGGGGATTGAACACTTGGTGATTCTACTTGTGTGTTGTAGTTATCTTCCTTTAACTTTTAGTTTTTTCTTTTCTCTTTTGTTTTTTCTTTAACCTTTAAAAAATATTTTTTGAAAATTGAAGTGTAACACAAAAGTAAAACTCCTTCCACTTCTTTCGTTTCTTTTTTATTCTTTTTTCTTTTTGTTTTTCTCACTTTGTTTGAAACTAACCCACATATTATACAGTACACTACAAACACCATGAGGCCGGCTTCAGTAATACTTTTTCTATTGCGACCGCCTAGACCAGTGTTCAGTTTCAATGAGAAAGGGAATCAAGGGTAAAACTACTTCTACTTCTGATGATGATGGAGTAATTGGTGCTAAACCTGCTTGTGCACCAGAAAGAACTGTAAAACTAGACAAAATATAATAAGACAACATTTTCAGGCATTGCGCAATAAACATTACAAGAGTATAACCCCTGCCCTGGCTGGTGTGGCTCACTGGACTGAGCACTGGCCTGCAAACCAAAGGGTCACCGATTCAATTCCCAGTCTAGGGCATGTGCCTGGGTTTCAGGCCAGGTCACCAGGAGTCACACGAGAGGCAACTACACACTGATGTTTCTCTTCCTCTCTCTTTTCCTTCCATTCTCTCTAAAAATAAATAAATAAAATCTTTCAAAAATAAAATTAAATCTCATACCTTATAAAAAATGAATTCCAAATGAATTTCACACAAATACAAAATGTAAAACTATAAAACTTTCAGAAAAAAACTTATGACACAATCTTTGGAACTTAAGGCTAAGTGAAGAGATTTCGACTTGACACCAAAGCACAATCCATAAAAGAAAAAAATTGATAAATTACACATCATCAAATAAAAGGATTGTGCTCCAAAAAAAGATTGTGTATGAAAAGACTTGCTAAAAACTTGGATAAAATATTTTCAAAATGCATATCTGATAAAGGCCTTGTATTTAGAATATATAAAGAGCTCTCAAAATTTAATAGTAAAAACAATCTATTTAAAACTTGTACAAAAGATATGAACAGATATTTCACTGAATATAACAGCAGGTAGTAAGTAAGCACATGATAAGATGACCACTATCATTAGCTATTAGAGAAATGCAAATTAAAACTACAGTGAGATACTACTATATACCTATGAGGTTGGCAATCATAGAAATGGTGATAACACGAAATACTGGTGAGAATGTACCAAAACTAGATTGATTACTCATACATTTTTGGCACTAATGTAAAATGGTAGAGCCACTCTGGAAAACATTTTGATAGTTTCTTTAAAAACTATTTAAACTATAATCCAGCAAGTACAATTTTGGCTATTTATCCCAGAGAAATGAAAACTTATGTTCACCATAAACCTGTATATGAATGTTTAAAGCAGCTTTATTCATAATAGCCTCAAACTATCAATAATCCAAATTCACTTCAATGGGTGAATGGTTAAATAAAATGTGCTCCATCCATTGGAATACTATGTAGCAAAAAAGAAGAATGAATTATCCATACCTAGATAAATGTTCAGATCATTTTTGCAGTGAAAAAAAAAAAGCCAGTCTTGAAAGCTTTCATAATGACTTCATTTATATAACACTCTTAAAATCTCAAAGTTAAAGGAATGGCAAACAGATTAGTTGTTACCAAGGATTAGAGATTAGGGCATGAAAAGTATGGAGCATATGGCAGTTAAATTGCATGAAGGAGACCTGTGATGGTGGGGCAGTTCTGCATTTTGATTGTGGTGATGGTTCTATGCATATACACTTGTGATATATATGTAAACTAATATCTGACTTCTCATCAGATGCAATGGAAACCAGGTGGTAGTGGGATGAGACTCAAAGAATTAAAAGAAAAATCTGTCAAGCAATAGTTCCTATATCCATAAAAACTATTCTTCAGAACTGAAGAGAGTTGCCTTGGCTGGTGTGGCTCAGTGGAATGAGTACTGGCGTGCAAACGAAAGGGTCGCCGGTTCAATTGCCTGTCAGGGCACAAGCCTGGGTTGCAGGCCGGGTCCCCAGTAGGGGGTGCATGAGAGACAACCACATATTGATGTTTCTCTCCCTCTCTTTCTCCTACCTGCCTCCTCTCTCTAAAAATAAATAAATAAAATCTTAAAAAAAAAACTAAAGAGAGTTGTTAGGAGAGTAGATGTTAAAAACACTCATCCCAAGGCAAAAAAATTGTAACTATGTGTGGTGATGGATGTTAAGCAGACTTATGCATAGATCATTATGAAATTAAACAGCAAATACAAAAACTGAAGACAAAACTAATTTTCATGTATATAACCAGTGAATGTATTGTTACCTACCATAGTTACTTACAAGAAGTATCAAAAAAAAAAAATAAATAAATAAATAAAATAAAATAAAATAAAATAAAATAAAATAAAATAAAATAAAACAAGAAAGACATACCAAAAGAAATTCCTTAGGGTGAAAGCAATTGATACTACAGATTTAAAGGAATCCACACAAAGAAACAAAGAGCACAGTAAAGGTAATTGTGTAGGCAATTAAAAAACAAGAACAGAAATTGCTTTGTTTATGATGGCCATTCTGACTGATGTCAAGTGGTATCTCATTGTGGTTTTAATTTGCATCTCTCTGATGGCTAGCAATATCGAGCATCTTTTCATGTGTCTCTGGATCCTCTGTATGTCCTTGGAGAAGTGTCTGTTCAAGTCCTTTGCCCATTTTTTAATTGGGTTGCTTGTCTTCCTAGAATGGAGTCATGTTAGTTCTTTACATATTTTGGAGATTAAACCCTTGTCTGAGGTATCATTGGCAAATATGTTTTTCCATATGGTTAGTTGTCTATTTATTTTAATACTGTTTTCTTTAGCCATGCAGAAGCTTTTTATTTTGATGAGATCCCATTTGTTTATTCTTTCCTTTGTGTCCCATGCTCTAGGGGACATGTCAGTGAAAATAGTCCCGCGTGAAATGTCTGAGATTTTCCTGCCTATGTTCTCCTCTAGGACTTTAATGGTATCACAACTTATATTTAAATCTTCTATCCACCTTGAATTTATTTTTGTGTATGGTGTAAGTTGGTGCTCGAGTTTCATTTTTTTGCCCATAGCTGCCCAGTTCTCCCAACACCACTTGTTGCAGAGGCTATTTTTACTCCATTTTATGTTGCTGCCCCCTTTGTGAAATATTAATTGACCATAGAGACTTGGGTTTATTTCTGGGCTCTCTGTTCTGTTCCGTTGGTCTGTGTGCCTCTGTTTATGCCAATACCAGGCTGTTTTGATTACTGTGGCCCTGTAATACAGTTTGGTATCAGGTATTTTGATCCCTCCTGATTTGCTCTTCTTTCTCAAAATTGCAGCAGCTATTTGGGGTTGTTTATAGTTCCATATAAATTTTTGAAGTGTTCCTTCTATGTCTGTGAAATATGCCATTGGTACTTTAATAGGTGTTGCATTGAATCTGTAAATTGCATTGGGTAGGATGGACATTTTGATGATGTTAATTCTTCTAATCCATGAACATGGTATATGTTTCCATTTGTGTCTTCCTTGATTTCTTTCTTCAGTGTTGTGTAGTTTTCTGAGTACGGGTCTTTTACCTCCTTGGTTACCCTAGTGCACTGTTGGTGGGATTGCAGACTGGTACAACCACTATGGAAAACAGTACGGAATTTTCTCAGAAAACTAAAAATGGATCTGCCTTCTGACCCAGCAATTCCCCTGCTAGGATTTTATCCTAAGAACCCTGAAACACCAATCCAAAAGAACCTATGCACCCCAATGTTCATAGCAGCACAATTTACAATAGCCAAGTGCTGGAAGCAACCTAGGTGCCAATCAGTAAGTGAATGGATCAAAAAACTGTGATACATTTACACAATGGAATTCTATGCAGCAGAAAGAAAGAAGGAGCTCCTACCCTTTGCGACAGCATGGATGGAATTGGAGAGCATCATGCTAAGCGAAATAAGTCAGGCAGTGAAAGACAAATATCATATGATCTCACCTTTAACAGGAACCTAATCAACAAAACAAACAAACAAGCATAATAGAACCAAAGACACAGAAATTGAGAACAGGCTGAAAGTCACCAGAGGGGAGAGGGGACGGAATTTCAGGGGAAAAGGGAAAGGATTTACAGGAACAAGTATAAAGGACACATGGACAAAAACTATGGGGGGTGGAAATGGGAGGGAGGTGGGGAGGGTTGGGGTGGTGGGTTGGGGTGAGAATAAAAGACAGAAAACTGTACAAGATCAACAATTAAAATAAAAATTAAAAAAAAAAAACAAGATCAACAATTAAAATAAAAATTAAAAAAAAGTCTCAAATCACCTTTACAGATAAAAAAAAGTCATCAAAGTTGGTGAATTTGTGTAGCTACTTTAATATTGAAGATGGAAGAAAAAACACATTTTCAGCATATTATACTTTATTAATCCAAGAAAGGTAAAAAGCGCAACTGAAATACAAAAAAGATTTGTGTGCATTGTATGGAGAAGGTGCTGTGACTGATCAAATGTGTCAAAAGTGGTTGTGAAGTTTTGCGCTGGAGATTTCCTATGGACAATGCTCCACAGTTGGGTAGACCAGTTGAAGTTGACAGTGATCAAATCAAAATATTAATTAAGAGGATCATTGTTATAGCACACAGGAGATAGTCAGCATACTCAAAATATCCAAATCAATAGAGTTATTGGTGAAAATGAAAACTGTGTCTTTTATTTTATAGAAAAAACTAAACAGACCTCTTTACCAACCCAATAAGTTTCTCCTATTAAAGTTCTTAAGAATCTGAAAAAAAAATAAATTCCACATATGAGTGAAAAAAAATAAATAAAATTTTAAAAGATTTTATTTATTTATTTTTAGAGAGAGGGGAAGGGAGGGAGAAAGAGGGGGAGAGAAACATCAATGTGTGGTTGCCCCTGGTGTGCCCCCTACTGGGGACCTGGCCTGCAAACCAGGCATGTGCCTTGACTGGGAATGGAGCCAGCTCAATCCACTGAGCCACACCATCCAGGGCTTATTCATATATTCTCTTTTCTTATCTTAATGGATTTGAAAACAACTCCATAAAGTAATAATTGTAAACTTGTATTCTTAAGCTCTTAACATATGAATCTGTGGTATATATGTCAATAATATCACAATGGAGGAGGGAGGGAATGAAACTATATTAGAATAAGTAAATGGCACCAAATAGTAACTTGAAACCACAGGAAAAAATAGAGTACCACAAATGCAAAGTATGTAGGTTAGTACAAACATATTGAAACCCTGCTAAGGAAAAATAAAAATATATAAAGAAATTGTTAAACAAAGGAATTAGGAAAATACAGGAGAAGATGTGTGTAATAAAAGTAAGGCAGTATAAGAGGAACAGGAGCAAAAAAGATGAAACATAGAAAAAAGACAACATGATCAACATATATTATCAAACCATACTAGTAATAACATTAAATGTGAATGGATTATGCAACTTAATGAAAGGCTGATACTGTCAGACTGGATTAAAAATCCAAGATCAAATTATATACTATCTGCAAGAGATGCACTTTAGTTTCAAAAAGACACAAATATGTTGAAAGTAAGAGGATGGAAAAAGATGTACCATGGAAACAGTAGCCATAAAAATGCTGTTTTGGTTATACTGATATCAGATAAAAGAGACATTTTATAATAACACATGTTAGCTAAAATGTGGAGTAATTGGAACCCTCATATATTGATGATGGAAATATAAATGGAAATATAAAATGGTGTAGCCATTTTGAAAAACTTAAATATGGTGTTACTATGACCCAGAAATTCTACTCCTAGGTGCCAAAGAAAAATGAAAACAAATGTCCACAGAAAGACTTGCACATGGATGTTCGTAGCAGCTTTACTCATACTACCCAATAATTAGAAACAATCCAAAATATACATCACCTGATGAACAGATAAACAAAATATAGTATATTAATTCAATGGAATACAATTTAGAAACAAAAGGAACAAACTACTGATACACATTATAATATGAATGAACTTCATAAACATTCAGAAACCAGATACAAAAGACCATATACTCTATGATTCCATTTATATTAAGTGTCCCAAAAAGACATATCTATATAGACAGAAAGTAGGTTAGTTGTTACTTAAGACTGGGAATGTAGATTAATTGCAAATGGACATGATGGATGTCCTTGGGTTGATGAAATGTTTGTGGTAGATTGTGGTGTGGTTTCACAACTATGTAAACTTACTAAAATTGTTTAATTGAACAGTTACAGCAGTGAATTTTATGGTATGCAAGTTATACCTCAATAAGGCTGTTTAAAAAAAAACAGCTGGTGAACATGAAAATATGATCAATATCATTAGTTACTATGGAAAGGCAAGTGAAAACCACAATGAGATGCCATTTCATGCCCACTAGAATGGCTAAAATAAAAAAAGGCAGACAATGATAATTTTTGGCAGATTCTGAGAACTGGTAAATTTCGCAAATTGCTGGTGGGAATATATATGGTGCAGCCACTTTATAAACAGTTTTGAAGTTTCTTACAATGTTAATATACATTTACAATAGGGCCCAGAAATTACTCTCCTAGGCAAATATCCAAGAAGGTTGAAACCATATTCCTACACAAATATTTGTACAGGAATTTTCATAGAAGAATTACTCAGTATAATCAAAAAGTAGAAACTAATCAAATGTCCATTAACTGATGCATTGTTAATCAAATTGGTATGTCCATAGAATGGAATATTATTCATCCATAAAAATGAAGTTCTGATACATCTACAATGAGAGTGAACTTTGAAAACATTATGCTAAGACAAAGAAACCAGACACAAAAGTGAAACTGGAAAAGCTGACATTTGTGCTGCCTGTCACCTACCAGATGCAATAAGCAGAGATAGTGATTGAATTTTTATGGGCGCTTTATTCAGATGGCCAGTGATCTGAGAAGACTGCGGGTTTGTACTCTAATAGATCATCTTAAATTCCATTTTATTTTTGTTTTTTAAAATAAAATTTCTTTTAAAAGATTTTATTTATTTATTTTAAGAGAGATGGGAAGGGAGGGAGGAAGAGAAGGCAAGAAACATCAATGTGTGGTTGCCTCTCACGTGGCCCCCACTTGGGACCCGGCCTGCAACCCAGGCATGTGCCCTGACTGGGAATCAAACCAGTGACCCTTTGGTTCACAGCCCACATTCAGTCCACTGAGCTCCACTAGCCAAGGCTTCAGTTCCATTTTAAACCGACCCTTTTTATGAGGAGAAGAAAAATGTAGGTAAGGGGTTTGTAAATTGGGGAAAAAGTTCATTAGAGAAAAAGCTGAAGCCTTCTTTCATCTCTGTCCTGGGCAGTGGTCTTTACCTGTGTCTTGGGTGGTGGACATCTCACCCTGGAGTACAGTGGTTCAGATACCATCTTGATTGCTTGCAGTCCTCCTGAGGCACAAAGGTGGAACTGCTTGTGGTCTCCTGGAGTCAAGATGGGTCATATCTTCAGTTCCTGAAACAATAGCTTTTTACGTACATTGATTACTAAGCTTACTAGCTATTACCTGAAACTAAAATTTTTCCAACATTTGAGTCCCCCATCAAAAGGTCTCAGATTATATCTATATGTTTTCACATTTTTTAATTGTTGTTCAAGTACAGTTGTCTCCACCCCACCACCCCAGCCATCCCCACCTCCCACCCTCGATCCTACCCGCCTTTGGTTTTGTCCATGTGTCCTTTATACATGTTCTTTGACAACCCTTACTCCTTTTCCCCCATTCTCCCCTCCCACCTCCACTCTGGTTGCTATCAGTTTGTTCTTTATTTCAATATCACTGGTTTATTTTGCTTGCTTGTTTGTTTTGTTGATTAGGTTCTACTTATAGGTGAGATCATATGGTATTTGCCTCTCACTGCCTGGATTATTTCACTGAGCATAATGCTCTCCAGTTTCATCCATGCTGTCTCAAAGGGTAGGAGCTCCTTCTTTCTTTCTGCTGCATAGAATTCCATTGTGTAAATGTACCATAGATTTTTGATCCATTCACTTACTGATGGGCACTTAGGTTGCTTCCAGTACTTGGGTGTTGTAAATTGTGCTGCTATGAACATTGGGGTGCATACATTCTTTCGAGTTGGTGTTTCAGGATTCTTAGAGTATAATCCCAGCAGTGGGATTGCTGGGTCAAAAGAAAGTTCCATTTTTAGTTTTCTAAGGAAATCCCATACTGTTTTCACAGTGGCTGCACCAGTCTGCATTCTCACCAACAGTGCACTAGGGTTCCCTTTTCTGCACAGCCTTGTCAGCACTTGTTTGTTGATTTGTGTATGATGACCATTGTGACTGGTGTGAAGTGGTATCTCATTGTGGTTTTAACTTGCATCTCTCTGATGGCTAGTGATGCTGAGCATCTTTTCATATGTCCCTCGGCTCTTTGTATGTCCTCCTTGGAGACTATATATTGATACAAAGATTGTATGATTCCATTTATATGAAATGTCCAGAACAAGCAAATCCATAGAGACAGAAATTGCTTCCATGGGCTTCATCATGGGAACAGGGATTAACTATCAATGATACTTTTTCCTTTATTTTAATTGTTGTTCTTGTACAGTTTTCTGTCTTTTACTCCCATCCCGGCCCACCACCCCAGCTGTCCCCACTTCCCTCCCATTTCCACCCTCCCTAGTTTTTGTCTATGTGTCTTTTATACTTGTTGCTCTAAACCCTTCCCCTTTTCCCCTGAAGTTCCCTCCCCTCTCCCCTCTGGTGTCTGTCAGTCTGTTCTCAATTTCAATATCTTTGGTTATATTTTGCTTGTTTGTTATAAATGATATTTTATTAGTGTTATAGAACAGACTTGGGGAGGTGAATGATATACTATTACCGAAAGGACACCCACTTTTTCTCCGGGTGTTCCCCCAATACTAGGTTCACTTTGCCTGCCGCCAGAGGAAAGACATCTCTCAATGCCAGAGATTGGTGAAAAGGAAAGGAATTATTTATTTAAAAGTTATACAGACTTAGAGGAATGACTTAATGTCTTCATTAAAACCCTAAAGTTCTTTAGAATGCCCACAAATGCACACAGTCCTTCCTTCTCTCCTTTTTCCAGTCCAGGGTACCATATCTCAGAAAAGAAGTAAAAGTCTGTGATTCAGGCTTCCGGCACCATCAGCTGTGTTGTCGCCATGATCTCCAGTTAATCCAAAGCCATGTGGCACCTTCTCATGGTCCACCATCAAGAGTCCTTTCACCCCTCTTCTTCCAGGCAAAGTCTTTCCTGCTACCTAAGCCACATGGCAAAAGGGAGTACCCCAGAGCCATGTGGTCTTAACTCTCGCCCAAGTCAGTGGTCCTACCTCCTCTGAATCCATGTGATCTTCCCCTTTTCCGGCTGCCCTGCCTGGGTTTAAATTCCATCCCTGATCTTCCTCTGCAGCCCCATTTCTGATTCCTCCCACAGTTACACCTGCCAGCATTCCTGTATCCTTCCAGCTGTACTGGGCTGCCATAGTAAGTCCGGGCAGGCATGGCCCCATGGAGTGGAGCCAATCATTTCCAAGCTCTCACGCAGGCACTGTAACCAGGGGGAGTTGCTTCCCAGTTACATCCTGGATTGAAGTCACTTCCATCCCCTGGCTCAATGCATGGCCGCAGCCATTTAACATATCCATGAAACCAGTTAAACATTATAGATATGTTAAATGACCATGTCAGAGGTTAGCTGCAAAGCTGTTGCTATGCAAAACAGCTCTCAATGGCCCTGCTCCATGTATCCCATCCCCCAGCTCAGACTGGTGGGGGCAAGGACATCCAATATATATTTTTTTCTAATATTTCCTGGACTCCCTGAGTTCTGGACTCCATTACAAATCCCTATTTGCCCCCCCCCCTTGGCTGCACGCTGTTACATTAAGGTGATGAAAATGCTTTAAAATGGACTTATGGTAATAGCCACACGACTTGGAAAATTTACTGAAAATCATTGAATTGTACACTTGAAATGGGAAGATTATATGATATAAAATATACATCAATAAAGGTATATTTAAAAAGCTGGTGGCTGTTAGGGGTATGTAGTAGTTACTGTTATTATACTGCCTAGATTTCCACCTGTGATATTGTGACATAATAAGAAATATATATTTACACCATGGCTGGTGTGGTTCAATGGATCGAACACCAGCCTACGAATGAAAGCGTCGCCAGTTTGATTCCCAGTCAGGGCACATGCCTGGGTTTCAGGCCAAGTCCCCAGTAGGGGCACGTGAAAGGCATCCACACATTGATGTTTCTCTACCTCTCTTTCTTCCTCCTTTCTCCTCTATAAAAATAAATAAATAAAATCTTTCTTAAAAAAGAAATATATATTTGGCCTTCCTCATGATTCCTGGCACAGACCTCATAAAACCTTGGAATTTTTTAGGAGAGAAAGAGAGATTGAGGTATCTTGCTATTCACAATAATCCCTCTAAACCACACCTGAGTTTATCCTAATGAGGCAACTTTAGGAGAGTTGCTAAGGGTGGGGCTTTGCCAGGGAAACCCATCATGTGATTAGAGAATTAGAAGTTTCTGGCCCACCCTCCAACCTCCAGGGATGGGAGAGAGATTAGAGGTTGAATAATCACTAGTGGCCAATGATTTAATTAATCATGCCTAAGTAATTCTGAAGCTTCCATAAAACCCCAAAAGGATGGTTCAAGGAGCTTCCTAGTTGAACACATGAAGATGCAGGGAGACTGGCATGCCTGGAGAGGGCATGGGAGCTCTGCATCCCTTCCTACATACCTTGCTCAATACATCTCTTCCATGTGGACTATGGATGTTCCTGAGTTGTATCCTTTCATGAAAACCAGTAATCTATTAAGAACACTGGTTTCCAGGCTAGCAAATTAATAAACCCAAGTACAGGGTTATGGAAACCTCTGATTTATAGCCAGTTGGTCAGAAAAACAGGTGACCACTTGGACTTGTGATTAGTATCAAGTGGGGACTTTCTTGTGGGACTGAGCCCTTAACCTGTTGGGTTGAAAAAAGACAGTATTTTTTTAATTATTTATTTTTCTAGAGAGAGGAGAAGGGAAGGAGAAAGAGAAGGAGAGAAACATCAATGTGTGGTTGCCTCTCGCACACCCCCTACTGGGGACCTGGCCCACAACCCTGGCATGAACCCTGACTGGGAATCGAATCTGTGACCCTTTGGTTCACAGGCCAGTGCTCAGTCCACTGACCCACACCAGCCAGCATGACACTATCTTTAGAGTATCAAAATTGAGTTATATTATAGGACACCTTGATGGTATTGCAAAATTGGAACCCACCCCCAACACACACACATTTGGTGACCAGTACTGAGAGTAGTGAATATGTAAAGGCAAACAGGAGGGTGTTTTTCTGGATAATTTGATCCCTTTAACAATTCCTGATTACCACTCCCCTCTGGTTTTTGTGTATGTTTGCTTCTCAAGGTGCTCACCTATGCCTCTCTAATTCTCTTGGAAGTCTGTTTTTGGGTTAATGGAGCTGATTTGCTTTCACATGCAGAGAGCTGACAATACCTATGAGTTTACAGTCACCCTTACCCACCCCCTTTCCCTCCTCACCTGCAAGCTGTGGACAGCCTTTAACCAATGTGAGTATGAGAAATTAGTTCCTTTGTCTCAAGCATGGACAAACTCTGAGGCAGAATTTACAGTCAGTATTCCCCTGTTGGATCATGCTGAAACAACCTTGACAAGACGTTGCCAGAAATTATGCAATTGCTTAGCTTCTTCCCTTTCCTGTCCTGCTTCCTCCAGTCTCTCAGATTATCCTGGGAGTACTTCCTTAAATTAATTACATGTCCATGAAACTTCATCTCAGCAGCTGTTTCTGGGGGAACTTAACCTAAGACAAGCAGGTTACTTATTCCTTATTCCCCCAGTTTTCAGGTGGAGGGACATATATTGAAATAAATACTGCTGGCTTTTATGTTTCCCTCACTTCCCATCATGAGAGGAGAAGTGACATGCTAAACTGAGTTTGGGACTAGGAATGTTGATAGGTCAGATACTCTGTGAATCCTCAAATAGTGGTGGTGGCTGAGTCCTTGTGGGCAGTAAAGGCAAATCCACTCTTGGCACAGGCATCTCTCTGTCAGAATGAACCACTGAAACAAAGGGAAAAGGTTGAATATAGTCATTTTGACACCAAGTGTCTTGTTGATATCCTCAAGGGGCAGTGCCATACTGGGGACTTAGTGTTGGTCTCTGTTGCTGGAAGCTTAGACATTTGGTCACGGCAATATGTAGATGAATCTTGATAAGAGGAAGCTCATGCTGTTGGGCCAATGCAAAGCCTTCATCTCTGCCATTGTGGCTACTCCATTGTCTAAGCACTGGGATGGGAGAGGACAAACTAGCTGATATCAACTGTCCAGGCC